>OU015764.1:959705-1291829 GCA_907173295.1 Fagus sylvatica | reverse complement strand
TTGGTCACTTGGTGTTTGGTTTGCTTTAATTTACTTGTTCTTTTAACTTTTTTAATCCTTAAGCTCCATTACTTTATTAATAGAATTTTTCCCCAAGTTGATTTAAAAGAAAACTCATTTAATTTATAGTTGTATTTTAAATGATCATTCACATGTGTTTTTTTAGTCATATAACTTATTCAAGAGTCATATTACATACTCGTCTAAATGAATTGATAGATTATTTGATTAAAGTATATATAGTCAGTCATCAAAATTGTATGTAACAAGTTAAAAGAAATTATTTCAAACCAAATCTATTTTTATTTTCTCCAGTTGAATAAAAAGTGTGTGACTTTTATAGGTTCATTAGAATTGTAATTATTTTTAGTTTTGTTAAACAAACAATCAAATTTTCATGAATTAACTAATCCCAAATTATTAAGTAAAAAACAAGCCCTTATCATTAAAAGAAAAGTTAATTCCATGATTTATATCAATTAACCTGTGGTTTATACTAGAAAACACACTAAGGTCCGGACTACAGTCCATTATCATTTATTTAATTACTAAATCAATATCCTAAGTGTCCGGATTACAATTAGATATACAAATATACAATGATCTAATTGTCTATTGTTCTCAAATTTTTTAAGAGTAAAACTATGGATTACATTGGGAAAACAATGGGCTAGTTGAAATTGAGGTTATATTTCAGCATTAATTGTGATTTCTATAAAATAATAAATTTACCTGATCCTACAATTTTGTCCTTCATTCTCTTTATTTATAAAGATGGTAATTTGAATTGTGATAATCATCAAAATTTACTACCAAATCCATGATAGTCATACTCCATTTTTGTTGAGACAATTAATTTTAATTTTCATGTGAACATATGATATTAAGTTAATGTAATTTTGTAATGTATGTTCATACTTCTTTATTTATATATATATATATATTCCCTATTTGACATCCCGTTTTGAAACCACATTTCTTTTAAGTACAGTTTTATCAAATCTCAATTTGTTCTAGTTACAATTTTTTAAAACAGCCCATTTATTTAAAAGATAAAAAATAAATAAATAAAAAAACTGGAAAAAAAAGATGTACTGGACAAACTTGTCCAATGATTGGACCACACTTCTTGTATTCACAAACCTCTCAATTTGTTAAGAATCTTATAGCTCAACTAACATTGCATAATTTATGAGGAGAACCCCAAGTTCAAATCTCTCTCCTCCAACCCAACTATTGAAAAAAAAAAAAAATCCCAATTTGAATGAACATTAAATTGGATCAAATTTCTTTACTAATAAGAGACTTTTCTAATTAAGTTTAGCACTTCCAATAAAATATCTAAAATGAATTTCATGATTAAATATAATTATCCTTTTTAATGTGTTGATACTTGATACATCATTTACTTTTATCTTATCATGATATCAATTATCAAAAAAAAAGAAAAAAAAAATCCCTTCCAATTTGAAAGAAGATTAAATTGGATCAGATTTCTAATGCGCTAATAAGAGACTTTTTTAATCAAGTTTAGCACTTCCAATAAAATATGTAACATGGTTAAATATAATTATATTTTTTAATGTGTTGATATATCATTTTTTTAATTTTATCATTTATCATGACCATATATGATTTAAATTCAAGCAAGTACATCCTATGATCCTATGCTCAATGGAACGTATATAGACATTTCTATGAATTAAAGCCAAGTACAAAGTGAAATTTTAAAATAAAATAAAATAAATTAGAAATTAAACAACAATGATTGCAAATTTTATGACCAAATTTATAATACTATATATGCATAAACTGCTCACTTTTTAAAACGTAATAGAATGGAAGCTAATGGATAAATTGTATATTAACTCCATCTCTCTTTTTGAATATATATTTTACCTCACTTTTTCCAGGTTCTTCTAAGATGACTTAGAATATACCCTTATCCATTAGTATGTAAAACCAAGAAAATTTTAGAAGCATCAAGATTGGTACTAAAAGTTGAGACCTCTTAGTAAATAGTTTTACAAGTTTCCTTAATTTTGCTAAAACATTAAGTAAATAAAAATTTATGGTGATTTTCTCCATAATTCAATAATGTAGTTAGGATTACCACAATTAATAAACCAAAGCTTCCTTCCAACGTTAATAACATTTTAATACGATTGATACATTTAAACAAATGTCACCAAATACTAACTAGAGTTCATATATCAACAATCTCCTCATTTAATGATACTTTTCCTATTCATAAATAGAGGATCTTTGAAGTTAAATCCATTATTAAATATGAAATTTGTGACAATTCAAAAAAAAAAAAAACTTCTATCATTTGTATGTAGTATATATATAAATTTCATGTCATGTCGAGGAATTATAGACAATTTTAAGAGTTTGTGATTTAATAGTATGGTCTCTCCTTAAGAAGAATTTAGGATCAAATAAGAAAAGAAATTTATAGGGAATTCTAGTGCTATAAATATAATAAAATATTCCCATTGGAAACTCCAGTCTTTCGGATTGGCCTGTTGACCGGAACAAGTCCATAAATTTCGAGTTGACCAGAAAAGTAGTAGTAGTTGTTCCAACGTGTGGACTGGACTAAGGCGACTTTGAACTTCTAAATGAATTCTTAATTCTATAATCAAAGGACCCAGTTTGAAATATCAACATATATGCCCTGAAACTTCTCGCTAATGATGCTCGAACTTGAACCTTAAAAACATATATATTATATATATAATTTTACTGTCACATTTTTTTACATATTTTTTATTTAGTATATAGGAGGTGAGGTGCGAAAATAAAATATAATAAACAGGCCCATGTAAAGGATGGCTCAATTCCCATACGAATGAAGAAAGAGGCAAATTAAGTTCGGCCCAATTCCATACAGATGGCAGACACGACTCCATAAGGAATAATAGGGACAAAATAAAAGATTGTATTTTCTTTAGATACAGAATAGGATGCATGATGTAACATAAAGTCAAAACCAATCATTAATGAAGGGGATCATTTTTTTCTAAAAAATCTGATAAAAGTACTTCTTTCTACTTTAAGAAATTAATTATAGCATCAATACGACCCACTACAAGTATAACACATCTATTTAATCTTAATCGTTATGATAAGATATTAAGTTGTTTAACACATATTTTATAATAACAAATGAACGGTTAATAAAAATAAAACAGTGTATACACACACCCACAATCAATTAAGAATTATGAATCAATTAATATTTATGAACAAAAATAACGAAACGAGCAATGATTAAACGAAACGACAATGATTTTGTAAAATTTGGGTTTATTCTCATCAACTCATAAATTTTTTATCCTAAAATTTATTTCATAAACATACGTTTTAGAAATGATCAATGAGCATATTGGTCGAGAATAATAGTGAGTCCATACAACATCAATGGTATTAGATTATTGTTTCAGCTGGAGGTTGGTAGGGTTGTTAACTACCTGAATTTCTGTTTTGGGTCTTAATTAGTTCATAATTTTGGAGGACCTATCTGATTTCTTCTTCTAATATATATTGGATGTTGCATCACAAGTTAAATGAAAGCAACCAAGCATTAACATGAGTTTGAGCATGGTTCAAGCAATATGCAAAAATGAGCTGGTTCAAAAGTACCAATGATAAATTGAACAATCCAGCTTTCCATGATTTTGCTATCATAGTACAAAGTACATTCAATCAATTAATCAATCAAATTTGTCGTTTTGACACATGCATTCTCTTACTTCCTTTCTTTTTCTTTCTAATAATTATGAAAATCAGTTGAGATCCTTTAAGTCTTTATTATGTGTGGAAATATATGCACTGCTTCATAAGGGCACAACTCACAAGGCTCACAACACAAATACAAGCAGATAAAACCCATCCATTTGTCTCATAGCTTTTGTGGAGGTACATTATAAAGTGTTGGATCAATCCTGGCAATCTTTGGATCAATACGGCATTTTGGCCTCATGAACAACCCGCATAGTCACATGGTTCCATTGAAGGGTCTAACTTGGTAGTTAAATGGTCCCTTTTGAGAGTTATAGGTAAGTGAAAATATGATGTCCTTGTCTTCTTGATTAGAACCTGCTTGCTTTGCTTAACATTGTACTGAAAATTACTTATCAGGAAACAAACATGTGAAAGAGCAATTGGCTACAAATTTTGTTCCTGTCACTTTGTTTTGAGTTGAAAGATCACTTCATAATCTTTTCATGAGAAAGAAAATATTAAAATTATTATCATGAACTTTATTACAAATTCAAGGTTTATAATTGATGTGACAATAAAATATGATTAATATCACATTAATTAATAACAAAATGTTTACAAATTGTTTCATGTACAATATTATAAATAAATGTGTATAATTTTTTTTTTTTGTGTGTGATTAGTGATACATTAATTTATGGCAATACTTATATAGCAAAATTTATAATATCTCTAATATATATCACTGTAAATAAATTTATGAATTATTTTTTTATTTTTATGATTACAAAGTTTACATACCATTTTATAAGAATTATATAATAAAATTTGTAGTAAAGGCTAAAATTGGAAAATTAGAACATCACTCCTTTGGAAAAATTAGAGACATGAATTTATGCAATAACGATTCTTAAAAACTATCTCTCCAACTCAACCAAAACAAAACAAAATGCATGTTAGATTTGTGATTCATTACGGATCTTTAAAAAACTTTTCTTTGACTATGGAAATCTTAATATTTTATCGATTACATAAACAAATGCATCATCACCTTGAGCATTACTAGTTGGCTAGTTACTAACCACAAACATCACTTTCTTTTGTCTAGCAATTATTTTATGACAACAGTGGGATTCACGCAATGAAACTAATATATTTATATTGCGCTATGAGGAATATTCATTTTCCCTTATGAGCAAGGCATGCACCATGTGCTTCCACAAAAGTTTATTTAGACATTTAATTGTTCAATGATAAGCTCAAAATCCGTGATCGTGTACCAACTTTTTCGAGACCTTCGCCAAAGAGGAAGTGAGGAACATTAACATTTGACTATTGAATCATTGAATCATTGATGCAGGTATATATATGTATATATAAGAAGCCATAGGAATTCAAAGACCATAAATCATATAAAATGTAAGTTATCCAAAGATAGAAATTGTAAGCTTGTGACAAAGGCATGCATGTTCATTTATTATCTTAATGAAAGGATTTTCTTTTTCATTTTTGTCTTTTTTTTTTTGGGTGGTCATTGCAATTGAAATTGAAAATTTGAAAGATATTGATATTAAGCATTAGGTAATTGGGTGGATGAGAATGGTGGTGGGATTGGACGTGGAATGTAGGCTCATTCAAAATAGCACGGCTTGATTTTTGAATAGTACTCTAGTGGAATAGGTGGAGTGCTGTTGACAGCTTCAAAGAAAACCAAACAATGAGGTGGGCCTTTGATGATTGGTCCTCTCTCAAGAAGTGCTTAATTAGTAATGGACAATGGGCTATCTTGGTGTGGTGTTACTTGCATCCCCCCCACACACATAGCTTGCACAACCGAATGCAACAAATTTCATTACATAAATCTTATAAACTCATGCATTGTTTTAAATACAAAACTAAAATAATAATTCGTAAATTTATTTAGTATGTTATTAATGTGATATCAATCATATTGTACGTCTTTACAAAAACAAACGAGGAGGGTTTAAAGACGTAGAAGTCAAAATGTTGAGGCCCAGCTGTCAACCGCCTAGGTTATTGAGAAGTTAGCCATAATTTATGACGTAAATTTATTTAGTATGTTATTAGTGATATCAATATATTGTACGTCTTTACAAAAACAAACGAGGAGGACTTAAAGATGAGAATCAAAATGTTGAGGCCCAGCTGACAGCCGCCTAGTTTATATTGAGAAGTTATGCCATAATTTATGACTTTCAATAATTAAACCTTCACAAATTAAAGCTTATAATTATTTGTAGAAATTGAAGTCCAGTTCATTAATTTAAAACCATCAAAAAGTGCAAAGACCATCAAAAAGTGCAAAGAAAACAATTACATAACCCAACAGTTGCCATGAGTGACCAATGACATTACTTTTTGTAGAGCTTAATTATTCTTCGACTACGGACTACCGCGGCATGAATATAATAGACCACCATGTGAGCGAGTTCTATAATTGCCAGGCCATTATTCATGATTGGTTGTTATAGTGGAACCTATGTGAGCGAGTTCTATTAATTGCCAGGCCATTATTCATGATTGGTTGTTATGGTGGAACCTATAGTATTGGTCCAATCTAGTACAGTAGCACGCTGGCACTAATCATCTGTGTAGTGGACTAGTGGTCCATCAAAAAGCAATAATATATGATCAGAATGACCCTAGTAAATCACACAACAATTTCGGCCATTTCCAATGAGATACAAAACCATCAGCAGGGGTGGCCCTGGGCAAGGGCGAAGTGGGGAACTGCCCTAGACTTTACCTCAAAATTAGGTCTCATCCCAAAAAATTTAAAGGCCCTTATTGAAAAGCCTCAATATATTTATATATACAAAAATTAAAAAGGTCCATATATTTAAAACAAGTCTTTAAATTAAGTCTAATAATAATTTATTTCTCTAACCCAAATATGTATGAGAATAATTTTGATATTTTTATTTGATGTGAAGAAGCTAACTTTACTAAATTATGATAATTTGAAAAAGTATTATGTTAATCTTGAAGGTTTTTTAAAACCTGATAATTTTTTTGATCTTGACGGTATTGATTTATTTTTAGACTTAAAAGTCTTACAAGAGATTTTACCAAAAGAAAAAAAGACAGCGACAAATATACTTAATTTTATCAAGGAATTGAATTGTTCCAAATGCATCTATTGCATATAGAATATTATTGACTATACTCACAGTTACATCCGTTGAAACAAAGTTTTTAAAAGTTAAAATTATAAAAAATCTTACTTGCGATTCAACTATGTCACAAGAAAGATTAAATGGATTAGCCATATTATTTATTGAACAAGATTTGTTAGAAAATATTGAATATAAAAGTTTAATTAGTAATTTTGTAGCAAAAACCGTATGTAGAGTAATTTTTCAATGTTTTTTTATTTTTTTTTTTTTTTTAAAGATAGAAGGCCTCATTTTTTTGTACACCCTAAGTCTCATAATTTTCCCAGGGCAGCTCTCACCATCAGACCCAGAAGACAATCATGCAAGTAAAAGCCTGAGACAGGCTCCAATACACTTATAAAGCATGTCACAGCCATACTCTAACCAAGCAATTGGCACAGTAGCCAAGCAATTGGCTTTACCAGGGCCTGACATGAGGCCCAACTAAGTCCACCTTGAAATTTAGGAATTATGCAACTATAGAAGTCTATGACAAATTGAATTTTAAACTTTTCCTCGAGTATTTCTAATAAGAGCTAGCCAAGTAAAAACAAGCATAAAATATCAAATCATGGTTCCTTTTAAATGGACATTATAAATACACAATACAAATGGTTTATAACATAGGCTTTGTGTTGAATAGTGTTTGTACTGTTCCCTAACTGGGGAACTGTTCGGGCTTCAATTTTTGAGTGCTTTTGATTCTAGTGGGGATAATGAGGTCCTCTTAGTTGGATACTACCAACCATGTGGGTGTGATTTAAGCCCGGGCTAGCTCTAATTTCTATCAGACTTGTTGCAACGTCTACATCACTATAACTGAGCTAAATGAGGGAGTATTCAAGTATAATTTATAGGCCACTAAATTCCCATTGCATTGCAAACTAAGAAATAAATTTTTCAAATATATCATTAATGCAACTGCTCAAAATCTCTCGTGAACAAACTATACCTGAAACATTTTTCATCAATCATAGAAAGATGGAATAGTTTCTCACCCTCTTTGATCTCTTTTGTTTGTACATATATGATATCACATGTTGTTCTGTGGATCAAGATAATTGCAGAATCATGAAATGCTGCATTTGATTCTCAAAATATCCAACTACAAAGTTTAGAAGATGCACGCATTAGGCACATGAGAAAATGCTCTACTAGATGATAGAAAAACAAAGGTGTTTTATTCTTAGCACAAATGGAAAGTTGTCTTTGGAAAATAGGAGTTACATATCTCATATTTATTCCAAAAATCGCACAAAAAAATTAAACTTATAACATGATTGGAAATTATTCATAGCATTCAGTATATTACACTATTCTCTTACGTAAAAAGGAGATTTTGTACGTAAGGCTTACTCTTATAGTCTTATTATAAAAGAGAAATATATATTACATCAAGTGTATGAAATAATTTCTTTATGTTCACCTAAGATTGAATTTAGGCTAATACTTCTAAGAAATTATTAGATTGAGATTTGAGAGGAACATTCGTAATACCAATAAATGACTACATGACACAAGAGTGGTTAATTTTCGGTTTTAACTTTTTGACCTAGGTGTGGAAGACAAATGCCAACCAAGCCGTTTATTTAAACACTCCCAAACTAGTTATAACTACAAACTGATCCCAAATGTTTCTACTTTTCCTATGGACTTTAACCATTCTAATTTCTAATCCAAATAATGTTCCAAAGTATCAAACACGTGCATGACTTTCAAATCTTACCTAAAGAAACACTCCTGAAAAGAATTCTTTTACTTCTCCTGTGAACTACGCTTCTTTGGGAGAAGATAAGGTGAAGTGGTCCATTAATTGGTGTGTGCACCGGCCTGCCCTATTGCAATCATGGCCCCCTCTCCATTGCAATGGAGGGTTTGGCTATCTACAACTATAATAACAATTCAAATGGACAAATTTTAGCCATGTTTTACACACAAGTCCACCATCTCGATCTCCTGCTCAACCACTTGTGCTGATTAATTGATCCCTTGACCAAGGGTCAAAATCTTTTGATACCAACTGATATATATATATTAGCTCTTCTTTAATGGAGATCTTTAAGTAAAACAAATTAAAATATAATAAAAAAGAGGTTGTTGATCCATTTCAGTATTAGAACTATCTCTATTCTCTTAAAGCATTCATCAAGTGTAATAGCCTATAAAAATGACATTAATTAATACTATTTGTACATACAACTCACAATCATACACATCAATTTGAAATATACTTTTCTTTAGTGGTTTGTTATATACGCATTAATATTGATACTATTTTAGAATTTGAACTTATTTTTACTATTTTATCTTACTCTTATACTCAATAGTTCTTGTGCTTATTTTTTGTTTTTGCTTTTCGTCTATGTTTTGCAATGTTAGATTGAAATAACAAAAAAAAAAATGATAGATTCAAAATTCTAAGATTAAATCGGGGTTCAACCTTCGATTCAAGTGTAATGATGTCATAAATAATTAAAGAATATACAAGTCGCATATTAAATGAGAATAGTTTGACTCAAATTCTTGGTTTACCTAACTGGAATGGATAATCCCTGATATTTTGACCTAACCTTACACTTTAATTTGTCACTATATACATAATTAAAGAGTTCTGTTATTAAAACATATTTTTTCACAGTAGTAAATTGTAATTAGTTTAACATTATTTTTTAAAAAGTCTATTGTGGTTGATACTATTATTTTATCCATCAATTATAATTTATCTCTAAAAAAAATTTTGAAAAAAAAGTGTATGCATATAAACTTACTTATATATTAAAGATTCCTAGTGGGTCTTAATCAGAGTGAATATAATGGACAATCTTCATAGTTTTTTCTTCAAGATATGTGCAAATGATCCTAATTCTATTCATTTCACACTAGAAGACGACAAAGGCACCCCCTTCCTCTCGGTGGACATGTAATCTAACTGAGATTTAGTGGGTCCTACAAGGAAATCTCTCTCTCACACGCGTTTCCAAAAAACCGGTGCCTCATCGGACGGCTGTAATTGTCTAATCAATTCACACCAATTTGGGAATTACTTTGACTATATCATATTCATTCAAGAGGGAATATATGATTATATGTGTATATATTGGCATAGTCATCCAAGTTGCTAGTATATTTTTTTTTGCTGACGTGTCATGCACTAGCACATGCGGTCCACGTCAAGGGTCTGAGCCTGTTAAGTGACATCATCTCGACTTTGGTTTTGTGATTAGAAAGTTTAGAGCTACAAATTTTTGCAAAGGTCTTTTTTAACTATATAGTTAAGATGTGAAATTAAAATTGGAATAAGATTACTTTTATATGAGTTCATTACATTTAAGTGAGTTCGTTTAGAAGTGGAGACAAAAAAAAAATCATACTTTATAAGAAAGGAGTAAAGTAACATCATTCAAAAGTATATCTAATCATTTATACAAAAAAAAAGAAGAAAAATCTATCTAATCAAGATTTAACTAAATATCATCTTTTTATAAAAAGATTATATGAATCTCAATGAGAATTTGTTATACAATATTGAAAATTTTTAAAACTTGACGTTTGTACTAAAAAATACATATATAAACTGTTTATTTGTACTGTCTTATAATATTTATAACTTTATTACCCTTTGTTAGATAATATTGGTTCCTTTTTAAAAGATTTAACCCTTTTGAGAGTGTGAGCTAATAAATTTTAAGGGACCAAAGTTTAAACAATTAAAATTAAAAGTAAATGTATTTTCAATACATAGTAACTCTAAATCTATTTTATTTTGGAATTGTCTTTAAACCTCGATTGAAGCCCTAAAGTCTTTTACTAAACCCTTCTAGACTTGGTTATGAAAAAAATGTAAGACTTTCTCTTTAAGTTCATTATTTACGTCACTTTTATAATAAACAAATCACAATAAATCACATCCACTAATTGTGAAAATTTATATGATTTAGATGTATCAGATTTTGATCAAACGGCTGTGATTGGGATTCCTTACTTGGTTGGGTTAGAGAATGAGTTGGCATTGCGCATGTTCATTTGTGGGGTCCACTCCACACAGCCTGACCCCACACTCCCCACCTCCACCGCCCACCCCATTCTAAAATCGCATGCCTTTCTTGAAGAATTCAAACGTTGTAGAGTGTGTGCTCTTCTGTAGCGTCAACATCGTGGGACACGTTTCCTTAGCCAACCGATGCTACTTTTTTTTACCTGGTGAGGTCCCACCACAATAGATGCCCCACATCCGACGGCTTCTAATCGCCGCCAATTTTTTCAGTTCCACTACTATACATTTCTCTACGTATATGATGAAGAATATATCTAATACTATAGGAATTATTTGAGTGACTGTTTGTCTACAGGGTTAGCTTGGTAACTCCAACACTAAAACAGTGGACATTGATATAGTATTATAGTAGAAATTGTTTTGTTCTCTTTTGAGTTTTGATGTTGTTGTTCTAATTTAATATGATATGAAAATTCTTTAATAAGTGACATTGTACAATACTTTTGAACTGTGCATGCTTAGACTAGTAATAGGAAAATTTTCCATTTCTTTCTCTGTAGTTAAGTTGGATGGCAATTATGTTTTCAGGAATAGGAAAAGGAATTGTTGGAGTGACTTTGAGAGTATATACTGACATGTTGTTATCTTGAAAGTGTTTCTTTAATTTTATTATCATATTGATTAAGACATAATGTTAAGTTTTATGCATGGAAATCTCCTTTTAAGTTATAGTTGTAATTAACATAATGGTAGCTTGGTGGGGGGAAATTAATGATAACAATCATGCCTTGGTGTATGAGTGTCTTTGTTAGTCTTTGTGGTATATTCTTGAATTTTCTTATACACAATGGAGGAGTACATCAATCAAAATCAATTCCATTGTCTGAAAAGTCAAATCTAAAGATTACCACTCATGAAAATTTAATTTGATAACTTGAATGAATTACAAAGCTTGAGTACCTCATTGTGTTACATTGCACTTGAGTCTTGACTCATTTTAATTGGATGTAAGATAAAGATGGATCGATCCCATGTTGTTCTAATTAGTTTTTTGTAGCATCTCATGCCAAATTTCCATGCTTGAGGTACTTTAAATGGGTGTAAAATAAAGATGGATTGATCCCATGTTGTTCTAATTAGTTTTTTATAGCATCTCATGCCAAATTTCCATGCTTGAGGTTTGTTGATTGGGGAAGTACTGTGGTGCTCATTCCAAACATTATTATCATGAGAAATTGCAAAAAATATGCATTAAATTTTAGGGGAAATTGCACTTTCTTCCTTTTAACTATTGCGTCCATCTCAATTCCCTCATTTATCTATAAAACCAAGCAATGTCCCCCTTTATGTATTGAAAATATGTAAATAGCCTCCATTGTCTAATTTTATGTTAAATTCCAACAAAATCAATGAAATGTTTTTATATATTTTGTCAATTTCTAGTCATAATACTCAAAATCTATCGTTATATATTAATATACTAGAAAAATATTTCATTATTTTGGCTTGGATTTAACATAAAATTAGACAGTGGGGGGCGATTTGCATATTTTCAATATATAAGGAGGGACATCGCTCAGTTTTATAGATAAATGGGAGAATTGAGATGACTTAATAGTTAAAGGGAGAAAAATGCAATTTGCCCTAAATTTTAATCATAATATATAGTATTGTTACATGCATATTTTTCAACTACACGCGAGTATTTTCTTTAGATGAAGTCAAGGGGATCGAAACCATAGATCTAAACTTCTAGATCACCATTAGGTTCATAAGAAAGACTTCTATATTCTTGTAAAGGACTTTGAAACTTAAAAAAGAAGCTTCACCATTATCTTTACTTCTAATTTAACAGTAAATTATTTATCTTTGTGTCCATCCCACCTAATATAAACTAGTTCTATTTCTACCCGTCATTTAAATTGAAAAATTGGCTCCTCAACCTCAAGTAGCTAGGACAACCCAAACTAATATATTGAAAATCTTAGTAAATGATACATATTAGAAGAACCCATTTACCAAACACATTCTCTAATGGATAATAAACATTGCATTTCAATCTTATGATGTTTTTTACCCATCTACCAAATTTGGACCATGATTGATTGATTCAGTCAAGCCATTGGAACCTCTCCACGTCTGTGTGCATATTAGAACTATATAGCGCCAAGCAAATTTGAAGAGCAATTGGTGGGCCAATGGGAGAGCATGATTAGGTATGCTAATGATTTCAGAGCAATTTGTCCAGAAAAGATACCCACGTGGGTCCTATATAATTGATGAATGGAGGCCCCATTTCATCAATCAAGGCCATGATTACAAAGAGAAATTGAGCCAATCAGGACCGTTCATTCTTCCCCTTAAAGATTTTTTATTTGATTTGATTCTTCCCCTTAAAGATGTGACTGCATAGTTTCTCAGCCTACGGGTGAGTTGCTATATACTAGCACACAAATCACCCCATGATAGAACTAACTAGCTAGCACACTATTGTATCTAAGTGACAAAAACTGTAACAATAAGTTTAAGTAAACAATTTCTAGCCATAGAAAAAGTTTTAAGTAAACACCTCCATGAAAAAAATAGTTTAAGTAAGCAATATATATATATATATATATATATATATATATATATATATTTTATTTTTCTGTCTCTTTTATAATTGTTGATAAGGCATAATCTATTGTGATTGATATATAATAAAATGTGGAAAAAAATGTTACTCAAATTCCAATCAAAACTTTCTATAATATATATATATATATATATATATATATATATATATATATATATATATATATATATCAATCACAACTTTTTCAGTTTTCACATCAACAAATAATTTGTTTTTAAAAAGTAATATCTTACATTATTACTCAAAACTCAAAACTGCAATGCATTTACTTGAGGAAGCTATTGAGCTCTAGAGGTGAACACAAAAAGATGACTGAAATTTAAGATTATTTGCACTTATTGTTTAACCAAACAAGAATACTTTAAGACTTAATTAAGTTGCTTTCTGTGGTTAAAGGTCGGTTTGGCTAGATAAAATTGTCATGAAATGCTCCTTCAAACATTTTTAGGCGCTAAATTCCTTTTGAATGATTTTGACTAATAAGGCAATTAACAACGGTGTTTTTTTCAAAGTCTTCTATGGAAAATATGCTTCTTTACCAAATAAGAGTACATGCCTTGTAGGACCTTAACAACTAATGTCCTAAGGTAGTTATCAAAATTTAAAGAGAGTCAGCATTCATATCACCGATTTCAAGTATTAGGGGATGAATTTCATGGTATATACCTTGAGTAGAAACCTTTCCGTCTGTATAGAATTGATACTTCAAAATGCTGACAATCATATACATGTCTTTGTTACCCTTGAAACTGTGATCCACATTACACGTACATTTAGGCATGATAGTAACATGTAAATAATTCATAATTGTAATCACATCATATATTAAAGTAAATCACTTTACATGATTCAATAGTAGGTCAAAATCACTATTTCCCCTAGATATGCAATTATAACATCATTCTTCTACCTACAAAGGGCTTTGTCGAGTTGTACCATTCATACAATTGGTATTTCATATTTTGTGCCCCATGGAGGGTCTTGTAGTATGAACCTTTTCTTTTTCAATTTTGTTGTGTCCTCAGATGTGACTAGAAAAATTATGACACTCTCTCCTTTTATTGTCTTCATTAGGATAAACATCCGTGAATTAGTGGATAAGAAAAGAGATTAATTAACTGAAAAATCATTCATGTTACTGATTATAACATTAACCTTCTCTTATGATTTTCAAAGAAGCCAGACCCACCTCTTATTATAGAATGTTTGGCCACATCATTGTGATAGTTAATTACTTGGCTGCCACCATACTTTCCAAAGCCTATGTTAGGGAGTCACTTTCCATGATGAAAGAAATACGTTTTGTCCATTCACCTTTGTGGGAGTCCTCCTGTGGATGTAAAAGTAAAATCTTACGTGTACGATTTTGGTTTTGAATTTATCTTTTTTATTAGACTTTCTTTTGGTAACCTTTGGTTTTGCACTCATTATTTGTTTGATTAGACTATTTTATAAAATAAAAAATGAACAATAGCCCAATTGGGATGCTAGCAATGGTATGATCGGGGACATTGGTCTTGTAGATGGTTCAACGTTCAAGTTAATAAAATGAATAGAAAATTCATTTAACTTGAAATGGAGAGTATCTTATTTTTTTTTTATAACAATTCAAAGTTTTGTGCATGATTAGACGCTAGTGAAAACAATTTTTTTTTTCTTTTATTATAATTCAAGTTGTGCATGGTTCTGGTTAAGGAAAACTATAGAGAATCCATTTCACTTAAAAATAGAGACTAGAGAGGATGCTATTCTTTTGGGTTTAATGTTTTGAGTATTTCTTATCTCACATTGTAACAATTATGGCCAAAATACAATACAATAATTATTTCCCACATTTTCCATCCCCTAGCTAGCTTCTTTCACAGTCTACTAGGCCACTAGCTAATCCTATGAGGAGCACACGCATTTGTGGATCCTGAGTCACACATTTACATGCTCCATGCAAAAAAGGGTTTGTACTGATAGTATCATTATTGGAGACAGCAAATGGAGTCTGGTTGCTGTCTCAACAAAAGCAATGTCAGTATGTTTTAGCAGCTAATCCCATCTTTCCATCAAAGGTCGGAACCATAGTCAGCTTAGATTTGTCTACCTAACTCTCTCATGTGTCAAATTATTTAATGTTAAATTTGGGTGTCAAGAAATTATTGTTTTTCAACCTTAAACATTTCGTTGAGAAAGTTACAAGGTGCCAATAGAAAAAGAAGAATAAATTAATAGTATAAATTGTTAGATAGAAATTTTAACGACATTATTAAAGAGTTGAGTTTTGAGGAATTTATTCCAACAAAATCATTTATTTATATAAATTTAAATAACATTTCACATCTAATTATAATAATTCCAAATTCATGTACTATTATAGATTAATTCTGTTTAAGATTTTTTCATCAATTCAAAACATTAGTATTTTTCATACTTTTATTCAAAATCAAAGGTTATTGTTGATTAAGAAAACTACACATGCCAATCAGATTACAAATTTACAATAATTCTTGATAAAATCTTCAATATTTGCCCCCTTAGTGTACTAATTGTAACCCACAAAAGAACAATAGATGCTATTTTTTTTTTATGCAAATATCAATGTAGCTAACATATACGACATGCAGGTTATTACAAAAACCTACAGGACTTTGGTATCATGATATGAGAACTGAAAGGCCAATTCTTTGTAAGTTCTTTTCTTTCTTTTTGGTTACCTAAGTTTTACACAATAACAAGTTCAATTGCAGAAACCGACAAGCCAAATTAACCTTTTTTTTTTTTTTTGCTGAATGAACTAACAGTTCAATTAGTCCACGGTTGCATGACAAAACCAAATTGGGCAAAATCCTCACAAAGATGTGAGAAATGTGGCTGACCGAAAA
Organism: Fagus sylvatica; assembly: GCA_907173295.1. Classification (NCBI taxonomy): domain Eukaryota; kingdom Viridiplantae; phylum Streptophyta; class Magnoliopsida; order Fagales; family Fagaceae; genus Fagus; species Fagus sylvatica. The sequence goes on along the minus strand of OU015764.1, from coordinate 1,275,425 downwards.
ATATGGACGAAATCTGACGTCTCCTAACTTTTCTGGTCAGAAAGTAGAAAAACACTATGAGAAGATGTCTACACGAACCCACCCACAAAGCTTAACATAATAATTAAAACATAAAACATATTACATTCTATACAGTGACAAAAACATGTTTTTTTTTTTTTTTAAAAGATACCATAGGACTTTCAAACCTATACTGCCCCTCTTATTCGAGTGTAACAGATTTTCCTAGTTGAACTCAACAAAACATGCTAACAAGTGGTGAAAAAGACTGAATTTATGTGTTTTGTAAATTTGCCATTGTTAAATTGGGTGATATTAGGTATATTACATAATTATCAATCACAAAAAATAATTTAGACAATTATTTAATAGGTTGTTCAAGTGATATCAATACATTTATTGAGACGTTAGTTTATAAATTATTTGTAGTAAAATTGAGCCTAATTATATCTATTAAATTTACTGGCAGTGAAAATTGCACACTACCAATATAGATCATCCATACATACCACCCAAAATGTAAATATATATCTATAAATTTTAAGCATTTGTGAAAGTTGGTATTTATAATTTGTGAATATTGATATCCATTTGTGGATATATATTCATATTAAGTGGTATGTGTACATTTTGACATACACAAATATTTTTATCCTAAAATCCAATATTAATTACCACCAAAAGTTTTGAATTAAAATACTCTCAAATGGTAAGAATATAATATTATATGTTCTCTCTCTCTCTCTCTCTCTCTCTCTCTCTCTCTCTCTCTCTCTCTCTCTCTCTCTCTCTCTCTCTCTCTCGTTCGTATACATACATACACACAGCACATAAAGCAAGGAAGGGACAAGAGTGATGATACATACAATAGGACGTCCACTCAAACCGTCTTAAACATTCCTTTTCCTGCTCTTATAACCAGTTTCAAGAAAAGGAGCTCATTTTACTCTCTTTCAACACATCATTTAGCTTATTCCCCCCCTTATCTTCTTTCAGTTTGCAATTTCCATGGACACTGCTCAATGGTCACAGGTACATAGATCTAATATTATCACTACTTGGGTCTCTTTTCGTTTTCAATTCTTTCTCTGTCTGGCTAGCTAGCTTTTCTTGAGGTTTATTGGGTGTACTTTTTAGTGTGTCTAGTGCAACAAGTCCCCACCTAGCTAATTGGATTTAGTTCTTATCAATTCTTCAACATATTTTTCACTTTATCTTTCTCTTTTATGTATGTGACAAAGGAAAAAAAAAGAAAGAAAAAGAAACCCTTTTCTTCTTTTTTAAGTTAGCAAAAGCAGCTATAACTTGTTTTGCTTGCTTGTTTGTTTGTTTTGATCTTGAAGTTATGGTCTTTTTGCCTTTTGTTTGTTAATGGCTTCTTTTTTTTTTTTTTTTTTTTCTTCTTTTAGGAAATTGTGGTGAAACCAATAGAAGAGATAATCACCAACAACAACTCATGTACTCCAAAGGCTGGAACTTTAGAAAGGAAAGCAGCAAGGCCACAAAAAGAACAAGCCCTAAACTGTCCAAGGTGCAATTCAACAAACACCAAGTTTTGCTACTACAACAACTACAGCCTCACTCAGCCTAGATACTTTTGCAAGACTTGTAGAAGGTATTGGACTGAAGGTGGTTCTCTGAGAAACATTCCTGTTGGTGGGGGTTCAAGGAAGAACAAGAGGTCAGCCTCTTCTAATAATTCTTCTAATTCTAATTCCTCCACTATTTCTTCATCAAAAAATAAGCTTCCTGATCTGATTTCCACTCAAAACCCTAAGATCCATGAAGGCCAAGATCTTAACTTGGCTTTCCCAGCCTCACAAGATTTCAGAACTATATCTGAATTGGTTCAAGTACCTAGCATTAATGATAACAACAACAACAAGAACCAAGTTTCTGCTACTTCTACTAATGCTAATACCAATTCTCATCAACTTTCTGCTTTGGAGCTTCTTACTGGAATTACTTCAAGGGGTTTCAATTCCTTCATGCCCATGCCAGTTCATCATGATCCAAACTCAGTTTATTCATCTGGGTTTCCTCTACAAGATTTCAAGCCAACCCTGAATTTCTCTTTAGATGGGCTTGGAAGTGGATATGGGAGTTTCCCAGGTGTTCAAGAGAGTAGTGGAAGGCTTTTGTTTCCTTTTGAAGATTTAAAACAAGTGTCAAGCACAAGTGGTATTGAGCAAAACAAAGAGCAAGGAGATTCAACTGGGTATTGGACTGGGATGTTAGGTGGCGGGTCATGGTAAAGAAAATAAAAGATAGTCTGGGTTTTTTTTGGGTTTTTTTTTTTTTTTTATTATGGTTTTTAACCTTCTATTAATTTCTCTTGGTGGGTTACTTTGTCTGGATTTTTCATAACTAACAGATAGGATACATGGGTTTCTCTCTGCTTTTGCTTTATCTATTTTCTTTTTAATAATCTTATTTACTCTTTGAGCATGGTAGGATTTTGAAGCTTATTTTAGATTGGCTTCAGAAAAGGGTGAGATGGGATATTGAGTAAGGATAGAAGATCAAGATATGCCCATATATTTTAGGGTTAACAAGTAGAGAAAGGCATGCACTATGCCCTTTCATTTGATGTAATTTCTTCTATCACAAAAAGCAAGAGCAGAAGGGAAACTCACTACTATATTATGTGTCACATTGGCTTGGTACAAAAAAGATTGTAAAATGTGCATTAATTGTGCAAGTTATTCTTCATCCAAAAAAAAAATTATGTAAATGTGCAAGTTTGTAAGGAGTTTTATGCATGACAAAGCTTTTATATATTTATAGTATTTTTCAATATGGAAAACAAGTAGATGCTGTTATTGTTAATTATTTTAGGACTTCTATGGGTTGTAATAGTGGCTTTTAGTTCTTTCCATCTTTTTCTCCCTATTTTGTTTTCTTGCTGTTTGTAAACATGTTTTTTTTTTTAAAAGGTTTTATATAGCACATAGATTCTTCCTAGCCATCAAAGAAAATCTCCAAAAACCAAGTGGGAGCTTGAGGAAAAAAAAAAAAAAGTATAGCTTGCCAGGTGAGAAATCTGATCCCTCCACATGACATTGTTATAAATGAGTCTTCAAAAAAAGTAACTCAACATTGTTTTAGAACCACTAAACCTGCCTCAACCAAAAAGTTCACCTACTGACTTCTATATCCAAATAGTTTTGAAGACTCCCTCACATTGTCACCATTACAACAAATGATCATTGCTTCCATGCCACCCCTTTCTTTCTTTTTCTATTTTTTTTTCTAATTGAAAGATTGACAAAGATCTGACAAACCCTCCCTTCTTTGGTCCTGGTAAGGGACCCACAAACATTCCCCTAGGCAAGTGTGCTGAAGAATAATACACCCCACTAAGTTGATCGATCTAGATCTATACCCTCCATTTTTTTAATAAATTACTTAATTTTGGTTCTTTGCTGTAAGCCACTTGGTGTGTCCATAATAACTAGCAAATGTTATATAGATCTACCACCTTCTATCATGGAGGTCTTTTTCTTTCCAAATTAATGTGTTTAGTTTATATATAATGTGTTAATTCTACTCTACTTTGTCAATGTACTGTTTGGAAACTAGAATATCCAGCCACCCCAACAAGAATTTGGTCCAAGTTGACAAACCATATATTCCTTGAGCACCAAGGATGGTGTGCAAAGGTTCAAAGTTTTTGTGACCAAGCATAGCTATTAATGGAAAAGATTAAAACAAAAGGAAGGCCAAAATGGTAACATAGTTTTAGGAGTTTGGTGCCTGGATGGATCATCTAAACAAGACCTTGGACCAACTGCAAAGTTTTGCTATACCCAAGAGCATGTTCTAAGTTATATATAGTATCACTTTTGAACATTTTAAGGAATTCTAATATTATGCTCATTCTTTTTCAATCAAATAAAAAATATATATTTATATGCAAACATATACACCATTGAAAACCTCAAACGACCACATGTTATATGAATATTCTAGATTTTGGTCATAAATTCAACTGTCGGCAAGTTTATATATATAAAATCACAAAATGAAAATGACCTTTTTCTTTAATGCATGCAATGTGTTACTTTTCTTACTCGTGGATAATTGTTTTCTAAACTATTCCAACCATGAATGATTCCCAAAATTCAAATTTGATATCTGTAATTTTTTATAAGCACGGCACCTTTTGATTGATGCACATGCACTCCACATTTGAAATGAATGTTGTATGTATCAATATACTTTTTTGGAGAGAGAGAGGCAGAAATCTGATCAGCATTGCCCTAAGTGGAGTACCAATTCTTTAGATTTGAACCTTAACAAAGACATTTAAAATTGAAGTCTAAGAGTACGAGAAACATGGGTTTACAATTGTTTAGATTCCAAATTGGTGAAATGTATACAAAATTGCTAATATTGCATCCACCTAGGGCCTCAACTTCTTGTGTTGTCGGGGGAGCCATTTTCTATACATTTTGTAGCCGAATGCACATAGGTTTCATTGCATTTACCAGATTTTGTACTCAATGTGTGTGATCTGCTTATGATTAACACTGTTGGTAGTTGGCATGAAAGTATGGGAGGAAACTGAAACTAAACATTAAAATGAAGAGCAATACTAGGGACATAACTTTTTTTTTTTTTTTTTTTTTTTTAACTTATTAAAGTAGGAAGTTGTGATTAGAACATCACTTTCATATAAATCTATTACTGACATTATTCTTATTGTATACATAATCACTATAAAACACATCAACAGTTGTGAAAAATTTTATCTCTCAACTTATTGTACGAAAGCCAAACTTGAAAAGTAAAAGAAATCTGTGGCTCCACGCATTCTCACTGGGCATGCGGTCAATTACAGTGTCACTATGCAGCAATATTCTTCACGCCAAAAGCTCATGTTAAATGAATATGATGCTACACTCACTGTTTTACTACCAAACAGAACTCCGTAGGACATATAGTAGGTTTCTTATCAACCCAAAAAAAAAAAGCTTAGTTGGTAGGATGAATAGGTCAAGCCCCATGGTGTAAGCTTTCAACTTTCCACAGATTAGCAACCACAGCATTGTTATGATATCAAACCATATGTCAGCGAGATTCTGAGCTCCAGCATGGATTTGTATCTTTAACTACTTTGAATTCGTTGATATGCTCCTCCATTCACGTACAACTACTGACTATAAATGACAAGCAAAATGTTGCAAGATTGAACAAAACTTGGTTATTTGAACAGTTCAACCATTCAGCTGCTGGGAGTACGTCTGAAATGGCAGTTGGGCACATCATGACTATACCCATCTAAAAAATACCATTAACCTCAAGGCTCATGGACCCAAGTGCCATATGTTGATGTTTCAAAAAGAGTCGAATTATTTGGAACAACAAAAGTTTGTACATAAGCCCAAGGAAATAGTTCTAGGCTGCAGCTGCATCTGCATCAGTCTCACTTTGATTCACCTACCTACTCCTTAGCATTGATCATTGAGAGCCAATGAGAAGGAAGCAAAAGCAATCTTTACATTTTTTATTTTTCTTGAGACAAACTAAAAGTCATATTTGAGCCAGGTGATAATGGACTAAAGTAGCATAGCACCAGAGTTCACCAATGTTGGCTGGTACACAGAGAAAATACAATGAAAGTATTTCTTGAGAATATAATGAAAAGCAATATATGTAAAATTTTCACTAGGGAAAAATATTACACCCTTTCCAGTTTTAACGTCTGTACAGGGATATCAATTGGAATATCAAAATGATCAGCCTAGAAACTGGAGTAAACCAAACTTGAATTTCTTCACAGTTTATTGATCAGCATTGATTCCAAATATACGGACCTTGTGCATGTGTGGGAACTTTGCAACCACCAGCACAAAAACTGCCAACGTGTTGAAGAAGAGCATAGGGTGCTGATAGTCTGTTGTGTGTGAGGCTATCAAATACCTGCCAAATGAAACATATGGTTATAAAAAGATGGTTCTTATAAAGGTACTCCTAATTTGAACAAAATCTTCTTGTCTTGGGCATCAGGACTTGGGAACTATATCATGAAAACACTAGCGATTAGTCTTAAGAATTTGATTTATGTTTGATATGTTTCTTCAATTAATTTATTGTTTTGTTACGTCAAACGCAAGTTATTCATACATCAGATCAAACAGGTCCTCAGGTAAACAAAAAACATCTTCATAAGTTCTACCTCAGAAGCTAGTAGAATGCACAAAACAACAAATAAAGACTTTTTTACGAGAGACTTCCTTCTACAAACAAGAAAAGCAATGAATCATGAGAAAGCAAAGGACCAGCCAGAGTCAGAGATACATAAACCATTCCGATTCATAACAACATACATAGTATTGTGGCATTATGTTCCTAAAAAAGAGCCTTGTGGGTGGTGCTGCGTTTGTGAATAAATCAAGTAAATATGTCCCAGGAAAAAAAAAAAAAAAAAAAAAAACTTTTAGGATAATTTAAAGAGAGTAATAAGACCCCAAGTTAGAAATCAACTGCACAGCAAAAAAGAAAATCAAATCCAACATAACTCAACAATGCCTTATAGAGTCCCCCCAGCACACATCAACCCACAAAAATGATAGTGCTATAGAAACTCCTATATTGAGGGATTAGGTGGACGGAGATGGGTTTGAATTAACAGAATGTTGCTTAGGGGGAGGGATGATTTGCTTAGGGAGAGGTACAATTATCCGTGATGCCAGCAATCAACCCCCATCATACCCCCATGTGCCAGTTATAATTTTTCAACTAAAAGGACATTGGGGCAGTGATGCTATAACTAAAACATACACTGCATATTTTCTTTTTCTTTTTATAATTTACATTCCATATTTTCATGTAAGAAGCTTATTGAATGAAATGTGAAATACTTACAGCACAACAGGTACAACAGTCAAAAACTTTCTATTGCGAGTGAGCTGCTTGCCACTGTCTATCTGCTCCCACCAGGTCAACCTGTTGTAGATACCTTGGTCATCGGCAAATGGTGTTCCCTTCTTCCAATGAAAGAAGTGATAAGTAACCTGAATGAAGAAGAAAATCATGACATCAAAACAATAAGTACCTTACACTGATAGCTGGAAGGTTATAAGCATGCAAAGGGAAGATAGATACATTCATTTCTTTTCTAGATAATGGGTAATTATTTTAAGATAATACTAATCACATCTCTAAATTGTCATTTTTCTTGCCAGGTTAGGACACTTGACTAGCAAACATGCATAATCGGAAGGAAAGCATACGTTGCAACAAAATTCAAGTCTTAGCCAAAACAAGGATGCTGAAAACCAAAGTAAAGACCATTTATCTTTCATTCCTCCAGATGATTTTCCAAGTGAAAAAGAAACATGATTATCAAAACTCAAGAAGAGGAGCAAAAAAAGAAAAAGGCTAAATGTAAACACCCCATTTTGTACCTACCAATATCCAGAATCCCCGGTCCCAATGACGATACTATCTTGTCTAATGCTAAAACAATAACACTAGTGGCTACTTAAGTTGCTTATTGCGGTTTCACCATATTTGATATGAATCATTTCTTTCCAAGGTTTCAAGTGTGATCATCAACTAGAAGAGGCATGTGTTCATTCATTCACACAATAATGAAGTTATTATCAAATTAATTTATTTTTTTTATAATTCAATTGTTACAAGTTAGAGAGGGGGGATTTGAACTCCGGTTCTCCTCATAAAAGAGACCAAGCAATACCACAGAGCCACAAGACTCTTGGCTATTATCAAATTAACATGTTACACTAACTCATAATAGATTTACAACAAAAGATGGACAAAATTGAAACTAGGATATAGGAAATTAGATCTCTATAATTAAAAATATACTATTTTATTAAGAAATGGATGCCAGCAATGATAAGTTGTTCAATGCCTCTATTAATAAATTACAAAATGGGGGAAAGAACTATTGGGATAAAATGACCTTAGAAAGCTAAAGATCCCAGGTAATGAATCCAGAAGTAGCTCATCAACAATGCTTATGGAGACACATTGAAGAACAGGAGATACAAGGAAATGTAAATGTCACACCATGAAATATTCAAGAAATTTAAAACATCTTTTTATCAGGCATACTTTCCCCAAGTCTTTCTAGAGTAGTTATCCTTTATATAAAACTGTGTCTGTCTGTCTTTTTCACACACAGGTGCGTCCAGCATCTTCAGCAAGTAGAAACTACACATATAAATAGTTGAACTATGAAGAAAATACTCAAGGCCCACCTCAGAAAGAGGCTTACTCATAGCTTATAAGCTATTAATGCTATTAATACTGAAAGAAATTTATTATTCTAGTCACTTTCTGTACAGTATAAACAGCATACCATAATCTCCCACCGTCTCCAGCTCCAAATTCGGTTACTTCTATCACAAAATTGTCAAAAATCCTTCCATAGCAGCATCCGAAACTTAACAATATCATCCTGAACCATGTCCAACCACTAATTTTCCACCCTTTCCCAATTCAACTAAAAGCTTACCATATCCAAAATTCAACTCAAGACAGAGCTAAGCTCCAAGCCTCCAACACAAAGTGTGCCTAAACCTCTATACAAATTCAGTTACTTTTATCACAAAATTGTCAGAACTAATTTCATTTTAGCATCTAAAATATTAACAATACTAGCCTAAACCATGTCCAACAACTAATTTTCCACCTTTCCCCAATTCGACTACAAGCTTACTACATCCAAAATTCAGCTCAACACAGAGCTCAGTTCCAACACAAAGCGTACCTAACGTCTATACAAAATTTTGTTACTTTATCACAAAATTGCAAAAAAAAAAAAAAAATTCCATTTTAGCATCTAAAAATTAACAACACTAGCCTGAACCATACCCAACTACTATTTTTTCATTCTTTCCCAATTCAACTAAAAACTTTTATAAAAAATTCAGCTTAAGCTCCAATACAAAGCTTGCCCTAACCTCTATACAAATTCGGTTACTTTAATCACAAAATTATCAAATAATATTCCCATTTCATCCATACAAAAACTAACAACCCTTTCCCAATTCCACTACAAGCTTACTACATCCAAAATTCAGCTCAATTCAGCTCTATACAAATAGAAAAACAATCCTCTTCATTTGAACTAGATCCATTTCATCGTTTAGATTACTAGTGCCACATCATTTAAAATTTCAAATCACATGCCACCATGTATACTGTTAAATACAAGAAATAAAATCTTAACCGTGAAAATGAATTGACGATCAAACACAAATCCGGTTACTTTCATCACAAAACTAACATGAACCATGTCCAATTACTAATTAAACTAAAAAAAGCTTACTAATTTATAAAAAATTCAGCTCCACACAGAGCTAAGCTCCTACCCCTCTATACAAATTCGCTTACTCTAATCTCACAAATATTTCCACTTTAGCATCTGAAAATTGATAAATCCCTAAAAAAATTACAAATCTCATGAATATTTCCAAATTAAGCTCAAACCGATAAATCAAATCGTTGATTCACCTAATCAGCTCATTTAAATTACCTAATCCCCCAAATTACAAACAAAAACAATATTCACAAAATCAAAATTCGAAATTTAGATCAAAGAGTTAACGATATTCAACAAACCCTAATTTAGAGAGAAAGAGAGAGTACGAGAAAATGAGCGATGTGAACGATGGTCCAGGCCAAGCCAGGTGAGCAATTGAGAACGGAGAGAACGATGAGCCACGAGAAGAAGAGTATGAGAATGTACGTGGTCCACACGCCCGGATACGTGAACCACTCTGTGTTCCGGTTCAGATCCGTGGGTCGGTACGCCTTCACGTACATTTTTCCTTTCTTTCTCTTTTCCTTTCCTTTCTGTGCCTTTTTTATCCTTGTTTTCCTTTCTCTCGTAATATTTCCAAATTGACGAATTTGTCCCTTCCCCAAACCAGGAGATTTTGCACTACGAGTTTTTGGGAGGAAAGGAAAGGAAATGATGGAGGGAGCTAAGCTTTAGCTAGCTAGCTAAGCAAAATCGATTTTATATTAAGAGGGAGAGGGAGAGGGGTATAGTTGGGATTTTGGTAAAATGTTAGGGGCATGGAAGGAAGGAAGTTAAGGTTGAGGTGTGGGACTGGGATCAACTAGGGGGGCAGTCAACAGCTGGTGTGTTTGGTTTTGGTTGTTAAACAAAATGGGTTATTGGAGAACAGCTTTGAGGGTTCAAATTAGATCGGTGGATCGCATTAAGAGTTTTGTGATTCAATGTTACTAATCTAAGCTCGAATCAATCGTGAACGGAATGGGGTTTTATATTTGTTCGGTTTTGATTCTTGATATGTAATTTTGAGGAAACTTTATTAAGAAATGGATTAATAGTGACGAAACATTTATGCTAATTGGAATGTTAACAAGAAATTTGTGAATTTACTCACTTAATCAATTTTTTAAAATTTCTTTCACATGTGTGTATATACTTAGTGGCGATAAGTGAAATTGGTACAATGATAAGTTATTACTTATCCTAAACGTATAAAAATAAGTAAATTTAATTATTTAAGTATTGTTCTAATTTATGATTATGCTCTCTTCATTAATTTTGTTATGAGTGCTTGCCTCTTTATTTATTTAAAAACAAATACTAGAAAACTTTTTACTTTTTCAAATTTTTGTAACTAACATGTTAGGGTCATTGTCAGCCATGGTTGACAAACAACATTATGAAATAAGAAATTAGAGATAGAAAGGAAAAGTCAATATTTGAGCAAAAGGAATAAAAAGAGAGGAAAGGTCTATATATCTTGCTTCAAAGGAAAAGACTAGGAGGGAGTGACTTCCTCTTTAGCATTTCATTTTGCAGATAATATGATGAAATTTCAAACCAATCATCCAGTGCATTTGTCGTTGAAAAACTATAAGTAGGGCTGCACTGACCAAATTTGAGTTGTTACCAAACTGGTCTATGCAACTTAAAACGTGTGGAATATTATTCTAGGACATGAACTATTAGTGACTTTAATGACATATTTTACTTAAAGCTGGTCGGTAAGCTTGCATACACTTTAGGATGAAACCTACAATTAAAATACATATCCATAAGAATATGTTCTGGTTGTTTGTATGCCATAAGACCATTTTGCAAGCTCAGATAGATTTTCTTATTAGTTTGGTATCCAGCAAATTGCACCTAACTGGAATGATGACATATTAATCATGCTCTCTATTTAATATATGTTGTTGGGAGTATGTGTATGTTAGCCTTGTTAGGTGTAAGGAAACTACAAGGAAATGAAACTTAAAAAACAACAAAAAAAAAAAGAGCTTAATTCCATCAAAATACATGAATGAGATCATCACCGAGCATCCCAGTTGAGAAAATAATAATACTACAAAATGCAGAGAGAGAACTCAGAGGCTGACAGTGGTATTGTTAACAGTGTCTAAGCCCTGCACTAATCTTCTCTTTGCTGACTTGGTTCTGTAACACCAGACCTCAAACGCCTCAGTCAAATCAGGAAACCGAAGTTGCTCGGTTTTCATCCAGTCTGCCAGAATATCAGCCTGATCATTTGATGGCAATAACAGTATCAATGAGACTATTGCCCCCTCGATGCTCTGGCACAAGTCTTCATTCATCATGTGAGGAAAGCCTGTCTCCTCATTGCCCTTTGCATCCAAGAGGGGTTTTATCTTCCTTATATAAGGGAGCCACGTCTTTAGCAATTGCACCCGGCATGGTGCTGGAAGAATCACATTGCCATAGCCAACTGCATCCAAGACTTTTCCAGTCACTTGAATCAACTTTAATTTCAAACCCCACATAACACAAGCAAGTTTCTCATCTTCAACGATCTCTAAAACACTCGCAGAGATTTCAACCCACTTAGACACAAAGTCCTTCATTAAATCCATCTTGGGAAGTATGTTACACATCCATTCAATATCAGATAAGGTCTGCAAAATTTTATCCTCTGCTGTCTCAAATGGAAGGTTGGCATTGGACTCCAAAAGCAGTGAGGATAACTCATTTTCAAACAGTGAACAAATGTTGGAAAGACCAATTCTTACCACCGATTTTACTTCATCATCAGCTATAATTAATGGCGTGTCTTCATCTTCCCCCAGCATGAACTCAACTTGTTCTTGAGCAGAAGTCTTGAGCTCATCTCCAAATGGAGGGCATTGTCCGCCAATCGACATGGCAACGCGAACTGCAGAAACAAAGACATTTTTTGTGGCACTTGTATCTACAGGTTGGATCCTGGCTAATATGGGCATGGCCATTGGACCCAGTTTAGCGACTGCTTTTAAAAGTTGTTCCTCTTCCTTCTCGTCCCAAGGAACAGCCTCCAAGTACTGGATGCAGTTCTGTGCGATCTCTTCACAATGTAAGGCAACGGCTGATTGAAGAATACCAATAGCAGATTTAACAGAACCCAAGTACTCCAAAATCGAGTCTGAAGGGATATACAGCAGCCTCAAAAGTTCAACATAATCATCATAGTCAAACTCCGAGCAGGGAATCTCAATGCAAGTACTAGAGTCCGGATGGGAGACCCGACTTGCAAAGAACTTGCTCCTATTTATGAGAATGGCAGAGTGGGAGTAGAACCATTCCGGTCTTCCTTCTCTATTTTTCAACCGTATAATAATGTCACTAGTGCTCTGGTCACCAAGTTTGCAAGTCTTGACTACTTTGTCTTTGTCCATGTGTGAAGAGGATTACAGCCAAATTCATGCTTCATGCAATCTAAAGAACAAATCTTGTATTGAAGTGCAACTGTACAGAGGAAAAAGATAGTAGTCAATCCACACAATTGCATATCTATGACAAATTTAATTATCTTCTACAAAAGTATGGCAAGTTCGATTCTTTCAAACAAAAAATTTTGTTCTGATAAATATTTAGTAATGTGATGAATAGAGTAAAATTACAAAGCAATGGCTAATTCATACATATAAAGACTGCAAAACTAGTATAAACATAGCCCTCATTGTGCATATCGCCATGGGCACAAGAACATGTCTCTCTACTAAATGTGAGTCCAGAAAGGTCCTGCATTTGTGATAGTATACCAATGTTCCCTGCAGCTACAAAGTATGTTTTGAAACACATAAACTCAGGGCAACCTAAGGCAGGCTAACAAATCAACCTTGGTCAACAAAATGGATAGAGGAGTCCTTTTTTTCTTCTTCTTTTTTTAACAAAAGAAAGAGCGGAAAGAAAACTATCATAAATTCTTCTCATTGCATTCCTTTGGTGTTATGCCTTCCAAACTAATGCCACTTAGTTGAATCATTTGATTCATTTCTGCATCCATAATGGCAGAAATACAACCCTTGCAAGTTCAAAGGAAAGCTAGAGATATGCCAATAAATTCATCATATTGCAACCAACACAGCGCAATCCTCAAGGATTGTAAATTGCATAACTGGCCATCCAGTTACGAGAACAAATGGATGTATGATGTACTTGCTAAAGATAAAAGTCCAACTTCCCTATGATAAAACTCACACAAACATTAACACTATCATGCTAAAATTTTCATTTTGCACACCACTCTAGTGTTAACCAAATGGAACCCATGTATTGATGCTAAATTCCTGACAACATTGTCAATCTGATTGAAGTTTTTTTTTTCTTTTTTTGATATGCTAGGATTTTTATCAATGGCATCCACTCCATGATGATTGCTCTTTACCATCAAGTCAAGACACCAATGAATCCTTTTTACGGTAGATAGGATTCAATCCAGATTCCTTTTTCGCTCACAAGAGATTTTACCGATTGAACTAACTTGAACCCCCACAAATCCACAATTGAAGTTAATACTCTAAAAGGTGTACTCTATGGAGTAACAAATATCTTTAATTTTTAAGCAGTGCAACTATAATATAGCAAGCTCATGTATCAATATTTACATTTAAAGCATCTTATTCTTTAAAAGTAAAAATTTTGAAATAGATTACTTCTAGAATTAGCAGTAAAGAAAAACAATCCATAATTTTTTTTCTTAAAAATAAAATATTTTCCTCTGAGACTTCTAATAAAAATCAATCTATCTGATTGGTATATGCCAAAGCTCCAAAATTTAGAGGAAAAAAATGAAACCCATTACTAAAATATTCCTGGAGAGCAAAAATTAATACAATTAGTGAGCATTCATGAAGATGAAAATTTTCCATATGGGCAATCTGTGATAAAGCTACTAACCTTGTAAAAGCACAAAACGTATCAATTAACCGCAAGACGAACTGGGTTCTAACCGTAGAGAGCAGTTCCACCATTTAGAACAGATTTGCCAGTGATTTCAGAACTTGAAAGTTGAAAGTACACATTTTGAGACCCTCTGTTTAGATGTTAAGGACTCTTTTATATCAGCTTCAGCAGGTTGTGAGAAACATTAGAAAAGCCAAAAGTTCCAAATGACAGATATGACCTTCTGTTACATGTAAAATTATGATACCTTTTAACATAACCAAGTGGATTAAGACTAAGTACTAAGGGCAATTTTGTGCAATGGAATAGTGTTGGGACGTTGCCCTAGTATGGGTGACAAATGATTGGTTGAGACAACTGTTAATTTTGTTTTTCTAGATACTCATGCATCTTTTATCTTTATTAGGCAAGGTTAAAATGAGTGAGATCAGAAATTTTAAGAAAATGCTAAATTTCGTATTTACGTGATAATGAATATAATTATATATATACATATATATATATTTTATAATTTTGAATGTTTGGATCAGTTTGTCCATATTTCGACTAATCTCACAAAATTCGTGTATTGCACTTTCGAAAATTTTCTTACACGAATCAAGTAACTTTAAGACTAGTAAAACCATCATCCTTCATGTTGTAACTTTCTCCTATTCACTCAGGGAAAAAAATATCCTTTTTGTAATGTTGTGTGATTGAGTTTATATAGTAAAATAAGTACCCATACCCAAAGCGATAATAATGTAAATAAAGTGAAGCAAAAGTTGGATTGGATAGGGGACTTTTATTACTTTTATGGAATTTCATTTTGATTTGCTAACTAAAAGGATGAGGAAAGTACGAAAAAGTTGCAACTTTGCTTTCTTTTTCATGCAAGTTGCACAAGTTGTGAGTATTTGCAATTTTTTTAATATAAATAGAAGGAGATATTTAAGGTGCACGAAGACAATCAACATATATCTAATCCAAGTTGTGACAGTGATCCATCTGTGTGCTTCCTTGACAGAGATTCCGTATATACAAATGGAGAATTGTAGGCAACTAGGCATCAACAATTTTATCCTACTACTGTACCTGCAACATCTGCTTGAAATTTCAGCCAAGTAAGAAAAACAAATCTTTGATTTTAGGATATTACAATTTGTATCATATATGTTTTATAAATTGATGTGTAACCAATCTCACACACCAAAAAAAGTAGTAAAAGAAGAAGGAATAATTCATGCATTTATTCATATGTAAAACTTAATTACTTTAAGTATTGTACCATAAGTTCTTCAATTGTTGAATTTAATTATTCTTAGAAAAAATAACATATTTTGTGTTACATTAATCAATACAATCATGTAATTGAATTCAATTTGAGAACTTATGATACATGACTTAAGAAATTGTACTTAAATTTTATCGTTTATTTATTTTGTTGTTGAAGCAGCAACAATTGTATTCATTATTATGTCAGTTTGTAAGTATTTTATGATATACTTATTAGTAATTTTAAAATATTCCAATGCTAGAAGGGGTAGAAGAGAAAAGGAAAATGATAGTACAAGTCAAAAGGCCATAACATTAATTGGTCCCAATTTTGCACTTAGTTATTCGTTTGAAGTGAACATTCTTGTTTTTCTTTTCAGTTTCATGTAACATTTTTATATCTATACAATGATAATTGAAAAATGCATCTCCCTTGTTCTGTTGAAATTTTATTGAAAAACAAATAAAGCCTATTGTCTAAGAGTAAAGAGTTATCAGGGTATAGGTTTTAAAGTATAAGATTATAGAAAGATTATGGGCTCGTTAGAGTCTTCTAGTTAGTGAAAAGTATGCATTACTGAGAAGAGGTTGTAGGGGCTACCTATCAAACTGTTAAGGTGATATTTTCGGCTGCATGGGCCATTTTTGTAACAACAATCCTAGTGTTATTACCAAAGAGTTGCAGTGTTCTACCAGAGGAGGCATAAGAAGAAAAGCCCAACTCGCAGAATCTATCAAGTTTCAAATTGTTTCACGTAAGCCCGCCAGTGGACGCCTATGCCTCCCTAAGCCCAATAGCTGGATGATTTTCTAAAATATCGAAAGCCCATATACCACCTGCAATTATAATTCAGCTAGCCTTCTTGCTTGGTCTTGATTTGATTTGCAAATAGCAACATCAGCTGCATACACAAGAACAAACCAATCCAAATTTTCTTTTAACATCAATCCATTATTTTGAAAGTTTTTTTTGCCAAGAGTCTCGTGGTTCAGTGTCATTACCCAGCTCCATCACAAAGAGAATCTTGATTCAAATTCCCCTTCCCCACGTGTTAGAAAAAGTTTAATTGCAATTGTTCACCCTAAACTATAAGGCTATTCGCAATGTGCACCTAAAATTCAAAATTTTGTAATCAACATCCTTATTCAAGAATAATATGTGATTTCACCCACCATTCAAATTAGAGTTTCAATTAGTGGTGTACATTGCAAATGGTCTTATAGTTTAGGGTACATATTGTAAATGTTTTCATAGTTTATGGTGTACATTGCAAGTGTTCTCATAGTTTAGTGTGGATAAATGCCCACTAAACTATTAACTTTTAAAGGAATTAACATTGCAAATTAACATCGAATTAGGATGTTGGTCACATTTGAAATCTAGGGTGGATGTTACAAATTCCCTGTAGTATAGTATGGATGATTGTAATTAACCAAATAAAAAATTGAATATGTTTTCCTCATTTATTTTATAAATGAATATCTTGAATTCTGATAAAGTTATGGATTTGGTGATATTACATATAATAGTGGTGATTTGTCAAGAGTCTTGCAACTCAACTGGCACATCCTGCCATCCTAGTGTTTCTAATAAAGACATCCAAGATTCATATCGTCCTCTCCCAATTATTAAATTATCACCAAATCAATACAAAAATTATACTATTTTATCATAAAATAAAAATGCAATACAAACATTTAAAAAAAAAAAATGAAGAAATGGAATACAATTACAAACGTCAAGTCATTTCATTTCCCTCTTGTTTCTAAGTGGCCACAAGGTATAGTGCAATATAACTGATTGGATCTCAAGGATCTTGAGATTAGCTTATTTTTAATCTAGTAGTTTGTCTATATGCATCACTCTTTATTATAAACTAAATCTACTACGCAAATCATGCGTGTAAGGTGTAAGCACATGATTTGTATTATGTATTTATGTGTACTCCACTAGAAAATCCAAAATTAGAGAGGATCCAAAAATTAGATAGGATTTTGTAAAATTTTATGGACCACTTGCTCAAATTGAAGGTACATCTAGCAAGTACAGAAAGGTTGGGATATATATGTCCTGATCTCGTGTTATGAATTAGAAAGTTATCCAAGTGCAGAAGGTTTTGGAATAGAAAATTAAAAAAAAAAAATTCAAATTGCTTTTCTTCATTTAAAATTAAAATTTAAAAATGTTAATGCCAGGATACTTATCAAACGAACAATAATTAATTGTTCAGATGCTCTTGTCCAACCTAATTTTATACATGATTTTCAGCTTGATGCAAAATATAGATCAAGGCGGGCCCCATGCCGCACCATAGTGCAAGTGGTTGATAATTGTCCAAGTTTGTAAGATTAAAAACTAAAAAATAGGGGAAAATATTTTGGACTAAGGAATGAAGATGGCTTTAGGATTATATCAAGCAGCAGTGTTTGAGGTTAAAAAATCTATATACAATGGTGAAAACAAGTTAAGATTTTAAGCTATAACAAACATACACTTAATATAATCTAATTTTGTAAATACCAATTAAACTTTTTAAGAAGGAAAAATCTAATCTAAATTTTGTAAAAAAAAAAAATGTTTGCCAGTATAGTCCCTGGCTTGGAGATTTGAAGGTTAAATTACGCTAGATCTGCCATGGATTGATCAACAGGCCATTACAAAAAGCCCATATAACCCAACAGTTACATATACATGGACATTGGACTTTGGACAACATAGAAATATAGAAAATGGAATGTCATTCACACCTGCAAATCAGCAAGTTCACATAAGGGGGGTGTATAGGTCGGATTAAGTTGGGTTTCAGCTATTTTTCAATCCAACCCAACCTTGTCGGATTGATAAAAAATTCTCAATCCAATCCAACCTATGATAGTTCTAAAAATCAACCCAACTCTAAGTTGGATCATCGAGTTGGAGCCACTTTGTCAACTATCAAACTAACTCTTAGAATACTAAAATAAATCAAACTAACAAATTTGAGTTAACTCTCACAATCTAAAAATAATTTTTAGAAAATCTATCAATAGCGTGGGCTTGTTTGAGTTATTCTTTTTCAAGCTTGAGTTGAGAAAAATTACCCAAGCTTGAAAAAAAAAAAAATGGAACTCAACCCAAACCATCAACTTACAAAACAACAACTCATAGTATTTGATTGGGTTAGGTATGAGTTTGTCCGGTTTGTGGGTTGAATACACACCCTAAAGTACACATGAATTATAATCTTTTAAGGTTTTTAGGGTAACTCCATCATAAAATTTTTAAAATTCGAATCATGCAAGTTTGATAAATATTTTGTCACATCATTAATATGAAAGGTAAAATTTAGGTATAATTTCTTAGATGGTGTAAGCTTATGTTATCCATTTAAATCCAATCATATAGCTTAATGGTCATTGCAATACAACCAAGTAACTTTTTGACTTATGACAAAACTTTTGTACAATTCATTAGGTGTTGTATCTTAGATTTCTCAAATAAATTTAATTATATAGGTTACATTGATTAATAAATCACATGGTTGAATTTGATTATCATTATAAAAAGATTGATCATTTTTGTTTAATAGTACTATTTAAAAGAATTTTTGGAATAATATAAATGTTTGAAACCTTAGAATTTCTGTAAAAAATAAAGTTATTTTAAGAAATATTATTATTTTTAATCTCGTTTCTCATAAAGGCAAATAACAAACAAATTATAATTATTAATACGTGACAATGTTATGATTAGTACGTAATCACTCATGTGAAAGTAATTTTATTTTGATTTTTTTTAATATAAGTTGACAGTTACTAAAGTGAAATTTTTTTGATAAGTAGTTACTAAAGTGAAATTTAAACTTTGATTGATTCTCAATCTCATTAAGAAGAGTACCTTAGTAATAAGTCATGAAAATGATGGCGGAAAATGCTGTCTTAAGCTGTACAGTGTACAAACGATGACGCAGCTGTAAAATACACGCAAAGTAGAAGAAGAAAAGGACAAGAACAGACACACAAAGACACAAACAAAGGACAATTGCTTACGTCGTTTCCCATCATCGTGCCTGACACAGTCATCATTCCACCGAACATAATGGATGACGTGGCGGAGGAGACCCGAGGGGGACCACATCATCTCTGTGGTCCCCATTAAATTCGAGCCCCTCATCCAATCACAGATTAAGAAAAAATTAAAAAAAAAGCATCAGAACGGTTCGGCTATTTGCCCCCTATATCACCGACAATCAACCTCTCAAAATTACCGCCGGTTCGATTGACGTGTCAATCAATGTCTGGTAACAGCCACGTGGCGGGATTTTAATGGAGAGATCAGCTCTCGATTCTCGTGCATCAATGGTCTGGTCCACTGGTTTTGTGGCTGATAGGTACCCCAAATGACCAGATGGGGGATTCTCTGTGACTCGGTTTATTTAAGTCACCACAAACATTTCTTTTGCTGAGAAAAAAGAAAAGAAAAAAAAAGTTTGTTTGATGTTGTTAAAACCGTACCCACTTAAACCCAAATTTGATGTAATATGGGATTGTTTATGTTATGTCAAATCTTGAATCCATAATTTTGAACTCCTATTATGTTTTTGAATGGTTTCTTATCTCTAAAGTCTAAACCATCAGCGCAAATGGTATCATTTAAACCTTTTGATACAAAAGATTTCAAGTTATGACAATTAATATTTTTCCTAAAAAAAAATATTAATAAATTATTTTTTGAGTAACTAGGATGTAATCTCAAATGCCTTGTTCAACCATTAGAGACCTTAGCAAATAGTTGATTGGACTCATATCATTATTTAACTAAACACAATTTGAAATAAGTAATCATAATATTAATATCCTATTATAGGGGTCCTCATAATTTTTGTAGGTTTTATACCCAATAGAGTAACTATTACATGTGATGTAAGTTATTAGTAAATATAATAAAATTGTTGTCATTCAAACTGACATAAAATATGGGATTATCTTGTGATGTCCGTGACAAACCCCTATCACTAGATCTGACATAGATATTATTTTATTTGATATTATCATAATCTAATGAGAACAAATAAAATACAAACAAAGAATTATGAAGTTAAGCTGCTTAATGTGACGTGAGTTACTAATGATATGACACAATTACTATAATTTATAACACTATTGTTAGGAGAAATATCATACCATTGTAGAGTTTCCCCCAATGATAGATAATATTGGATATCAATAAAATACTAGTATTTAGAACCTAATACTTAAAAAAATTATCTATTTATTGAGATATTTGAGAGTGTCATGGAAAGATTTGAAATCAGTTTAGTTAAATTTAATTAAGACAATGATTTTAGTGGAACTATTACATCCAATGTGTTATTCATAATCCATTACATTTTGGGGGTTTAAGGAATAATGTGATATGTATTATATAATGGCATTTTAGAAAATTTAATTATATGTCATTTTATTACTTGTGTTCACTTGATATGAGGAATCAAAATGTGTAAAAATAGAATTGGGAGCATATTTGTAATAGTACAGCATTTGATTGTATGTTCAGTATAGAAAGCTCCTAACTATTTATTTAACATCTTTATTATATATAGTAAACTCAAAAAGTAAGATTGTGATTTGTGATTGTAAATTTTGAATATAGAGTTCTCTTTAATTAATTAGTATGCTTACTTTTTATTGTTACAAATGACACTTTATGATTTGACACGTATCTAACTATATGTCTTCCATATGAATTCTCTAAATAAAACAAAAGAAAGCAGTAATAATAAAATAGAGGTTGTCATTTCCAATTCAATTTGAATCCTAACCCTTCTGGATTCTTGTTTTAGCATTTTTCTCATGAAGTGATTGCTTACTCGGCGTTGGAGCTTAATCATGGAGGAGGTAAAATTAAAATATATAAAGCCATATGGAAAATAATATTATGCCAATATATGCCAAGATGAGATGTAACGCTTGAAAGGTAATTGTAGTCTTGGCTTTTTCCCTTGATTTTAAAAAATGGATAAATACTGCTCTCTAAATTATATCTAATTTTCTATTGTTCTCCTCAGGAAGTTAATTTGATTTTAACCCAAAATTTAAAGGGTGTTTTTACATTGTACTCTAAAAAAAAAATTAAAAAATTAAAAAAATCAAAGTTTAATATTTAATATTTTTTTTGTTTATTGCTTTTCCATAATTTTTGTTGGGTTGAATGAAAAATTTCCTTTACATGATACTATTGTTCAATTTCACTTTTAATTGTAGTATGTCTATACTGTAGTGAATCAATATGAGCCTATGTCTAGATGTATTTTTTTAATATACCTTTTAATGGTTGAATATTGTTTAATTTTGGGGTGAGTTAGGTTATTGCACAAATGCATAAATCATGTATGTAAATACTTGGTAAATTTATAGATTACAAAAAATGAAAAAGAATACTTGGTAAATTTTGACCCAAAAAAAAAAAAAATCCAAAGATGGCATGTAATGCTTGAAACGTAATTGTAGTCTTGAATTCTTCCCTAACCTCTCACATTAAAAAAATTTAAATCACTCTTTCAACTTTCAAGAATAGAAACTAACTTGTCTTCAAGAACCCAATTCCAACTACACAACCAAACAATGAGTTGAGTTTCACATTTTACACACTTGAACTTCTATCAAACATTTTGCTTTTACTCAAATACTTGATTCAAATACCTATAGATTTTGTTGCTTGCTTATTATTGGTTTCATATGATTCAGAAAACACTCTTCTCCTCTTGTTCCTATCTCACATCAAAAGAGGCTAAAATCATAGGATAAAAAAGGGGTTCTTTTATCCCAATTTCCAATCAAGTTCTGTCAATTTCAAAATGGGTTAACTCATATATGCCAAACTTTGCAGTCCCTAGACTGGATTGCAAGGAATATATCTATCATATGATCATGTAAAAATGTTATTTATAAAAGGATAAAAAAAAAAGCATCATAGGCTATATAGAGTAGTAACTTGGAGAGAGTGATCACAGAGAATCCTGGCTAGAGTAGACAGGTATTGTATGACATAGAGTAGACATTCTCTGATGACAGTTTTGCCGAGGTGGGAAAATGATTGTGGAAAGTGTAGTGTAGGGTAAAGAGGCTATTCAACTATTGTTTTGTTTCCGAGGTGGGGACCACGTGCTAAGGGGGACCTGTGGGCTGTAGGTGGACCTGCCTGCAGAGGAGACCACCTTCTCGAATACACCACTTTCATGATTAGATCATTAGTGGTTTTATAAAACTCTTTTGCTTTTGCTAATAAATGCTCCTCGGCCTCTTGGTTCAATGTAAATCCCTCCAAAGAATAATACTAAAATTAAAAAAAAAAATTAAATGATTAATTTACTTTATAAATCTCTAAATTATCATATTGTTTTAAGTGTGGAATTATAAAATAAATAATAATCTATGATGTCATTTATTAAATTTTTAATATTTTCTTGATCATATATAAATCAATTAATAAATGTGTACATAGAAAATATATGTATCCACAATTTTTTGTCGTTTTCGCCTCTAAAATTTAATCTTCTCATTTAAGTCTTTTGAGTATTCACTCGTGCTACACGATGTTGTTTTACTTGACTTAACAATAGTTTTATAAATGGTAATAGACGGAATGACTAACTTAACAATAGTCTTTAAGTATTTGCATGTGCCAATCTTGAAAGGGTATAATTTAGATTTTTAGCCTAATTTCTTTAAGTTATAAATTTAATGTTCGGTTTCATGGTATAAGTAAATTATGTGAAAAATATCCTCCACTAATGCATATTTTAAGATATAAGATTCGGAAAGATTCTAAAGCTTATTATCCAATCATTTTATCCCAAATGCTGAAACTTGAGATTCTGAATCCCTTAAAAGGCTCAAAGTTTTGAATCGAATAAAATAGATATTGGACCATTATAATGATCTTAGATTGAAACCACATATTTTTAACCATTAAGATTGTCAAAATCAAACTCCAGAATACAACAAATCTTCTAAACAAGATAGAATATGAGTTTTCAAGTGATTTTTTAATTGTGTACATAGAAAGAAAAATTGCTAGAAAATTTAGTACAAAACATCCATTATAAATGATTTTAGTACTATAAAAGATTTAGAGCACAAAACTTTGTTAAATTAAAGCTAATTTATTGTTTTTTTTTTTTTTTTTTTTTTTTTTTTTTTTTTTTTTTTTTGAGTCATAAAAAGATGATTTTAACATAAATTATACTATATGACTTAAATTGTTTTTGTTATATTTATATTGCCCTCATGTGAAACAATTTTAAGTCAACAAGATGGCATCACATTATGCACATTTAACCTAAAATAAAATTATTTTAAATCCATTAATTAAAATTTAGGGGTTTTAACGTGTGCTCGATAATTATTAATAAAAATTTATTGTTTCACTAAACTTTTAATAATGGTGATGGTAGTGGTAGGTAATAGTGGAGGTCCAGAGTTATAATATTAGTGTTGGCGATGGTAGTGGTGATAGTGACAACAACGACTATGGATGGCAGTGCTGGTGGTGCCGATGGCAGGTTGAGGTGATAGTGAATGGTGATGTTAACAATAGTGGTAGTGGCAATATAAAGAGTAATGATAAATAATAAATAAATGGTAATTTTGGTAGAATTTGTAAATGATACTACTTGAATTTATGAATTGGATATTTGAAAATCTGAAATTCAAAATTACATGGAATTCAGTAAGTAATAATTTTTTTTTTTTTTTTTAGATATGATAGAAATTCTAATCTAAACCCACACACATATATATTTGAAGATTCTGGGGATTGAACTCACACCCTCATAGAGGAGTGGAGCTTTTTGGAAAGGAGAATTACCACTGGACCGAATACCCAAGTGGCTAGTAAGTAATTTAAGAGTACTCAAATTACAAAAGAGTAATGCTAGAGATACAACTTATTTTACAACCAAATGCTTACAAACTGATATGGCATCCAAGGTGGAGGTTGCCATGTCATTAAAATATAACACTTAAATTTAGCCATCATTAATTCATTATTATTTTAATGACATGGCAACCTCCACCTTGGATGTCACATCAGTTTGTAAGCATTTGGTTGTAAAATAAGTTGTGTCTCTAGCATTACTCATTACAAAATTGAGTAAAAGTACAAACTTCATTATCGAAACACAGTATAAGTGTCTTGCAAGTTGCAACTCAATTTTATACCACTTGAACTATAGAAATTAATGTAAATGATGCCCTTAATTCCTTAATCTAATATTATAGTTAAAAACTAACGAGGAAGTGGTCCACCGTCCACCTCCATATTCATTTCTTTTATTATTATTATTTTTTGCTCAACATTATTATTATTATCTTGAACAAACTTGCATCATTGTCTGTAACTAAATATGAATTAGATTCAGCAAGATGGATACCTTTGCTCAAAATCGTGGAGAGACTTTGGGCAAAAATAGTGTCTAGTCATGTTATGAATGGATCTTTACCATGCACATTAATTATATGCATTTCCGGTTGTTGGAAGGGTTCGTATAAATATATAATCAAGATGTTGTAATCATATTGCATACTTCCAACCAGAAAAAAGAAAATCATGTTGCAATTTTTGGTTCCTCAACTGCTAGTTTCCAAAATTTCGCATGCAATTCACTTGCGACCACATTGCTAAGCATGCAACCTAACTACCGAAGCCATAAATTACTAATCCTTTGAGTTCCTTTCTGTGTGGAACTTATATAGACCTTCAAATCACAAATATGCTTTAAGATTTGAAAGGCTATAACCTGCCTCACATAGCATCGAATTCTCCTGTGTGGTAACATGGTAAAGATCCGTGAGATTAGCATTTATGCTACACTTTTTTTGGACAATATAAAGCTTATGTGGCATCTCAATTACATTGTCAGCTTTCTCTTCCAATAAAGGTGAGAGATTCCTTGCAATTGCTTTTTACAAGAGAAGTCCAAGACATAATCTACAAGTAGCCGAAACCCCATTTCCTTTTCCTTGGACCAAATGATATAGAAAGAGTCTAATATAGAGGTTGAAGTAAAGAAATTATATGTGGGCAATACTTCACGATTAATAAAGCTAAATCATTTGAGAAAATCTATTTGCAAATTTACCAATGAAACCTTTTGACAATAATAAGTTCCTTTGGTCATTCTTCAAGGGAATCCAATAATTCACAATCAAGGTCAAGTATTTTTGACGGATGCGTGTTTTTCGCAAGTCTAGATGATACTATTGAATGATAGCTTAGGTATTATCAACATTCATTGACTTAATGCTAAAGAGTCAAACTTATTTACAATCATATTTGTGTTTTATATAGGAAAGTCCATTAAAAGATTCGTTGCTTTCTAAGCATTAAGAACTTCAAACTTCCACGTTGTTGTAGGAAATTGGTGATCTGTACACTTTAAATTGGTGTTTTTACAAGTAATGCCAAAGCTAAAAATGAAGTTTACAATTACCTTTTACTCTACAATTGTCCTTAGAAATCTAAGAAGTACAAACGGATACTCTAAAATCCTTGATGTGTCTATAATTCTATATCGAACATGTGTTGAATACAAACATGTTGGGAATGCTCAAGCATGTGTGTTCTCAATGTGTTAGGAAGGAAAAAAAAATAATTTTAAAAATTTCATATTATTTATTTTGAAACTTAAAATAAACAAAAAAATATACTTAAAAGTTAAAACCACATAAAATATATAAATAATATATATATATATATATATATATATATATATATATTTTTTTTTTTTTTTTTTTTTTTTTTTTTTTTTTTTTTTTTTTTTTTTTTTTTTTATTATTTTTATTTTATTTTTTTTATATTATATCATAATTTTTCAAAAATTATCGTGTTATTTCTCATGTCGTGTCGTGTCCGTGTTAATGTTTGTATTTATACTTCTTAAATAAAAATAGAGGAAGAAAAATGTACTTAAAAAAGAGTAAATGAGTAATTGACTATATGTTAATCATATATAGAAGATCCTTTCCTCATGTTTGGGTAGCGAGAAAGCGTTCTCCCTGTAAAGAAAAAAGGAAAAGAAAAAGAAAACAAGATGACTTTGCTGAATTATTATTAGTATTATTCCCGAGGTGCAAAAAGAGATCTAAAATTCCCTTATGATATTGATCCATAGTCAAAACTTACAAAGTCGAAATACAATCACATGTGCCACTGTTAGTCGAAAGAGAACATATCATTATAGCTCTCATTAATAGTTTGTCCGATATCCATTAAATTGGCCCCGTTGCCCTTTTTCCATAAGGCAAGGCATGTTTTGTGCAAGAGAATAAAGCTTATTTAGGTGCATTTCAATATGACAATATAATTAACATGTTGAAGCAAATCTTACTTGTTTCATTCAATCATCATATAGGTAGGACCTGTCACTTGATTCATATTGTCACCAATTCAACAGTTGGTTCTCATTTAAGCAGGCCTCCTTTAAAATACGAAAAAGCATATAAAAGAAGCTAGACAATGAGCAAGCTAAATCTTTTTCTTGGATTTAATTCTTCTCTTTTAACATAAAGGAGATGAAAAAAAAAAAAAAGTGTAAGCAAAACTTTTTGATACGGTTGACTTCACTCTCTCAACGGCTATGATGAAGCGTGTGTTCCCTCTAGGGGACAAAATTATAAGCTTTTGCTAGCTAAAAATGAAGGGTTTGTGATGCAAAGGATAATGGAGCAATGGAACTTTGCGTCTGCAATCACTTGTGGGTCTTTCTCTCCCCCTTTCTCTGACACACCCACAAAACAAAATGGGTTGCTAAGCAGTTTTAAAGCCTTAGAGAGACCTTATAATTTCAATGTTGACTAACAAATGTACATCAAAATGAATGTGTTTAAAAAGGAACATATATTGGATAGCTTTTAATCATTTTTTTTACACATTAGTATGATTTGTTTTAGAAAGGAAAATGCAAAAATTATTATAAATTTTACTACAAAAGGTTTTCAAACTGTGTGACAATGAACATGATTGGTACTACTTCGATAACAGAATAAATAAGTATTTGATTTATTATTATTATTATTTTGTGTGATTGGTGACGCATTAGTTTGTAAAACTTATATAATTAAATTTGTAGTATCTCTAACATCATTCTTTTAGTAATCATGAGTTAACGGAAAAAAAAAAAAAAGAAGAAGAAGAGTGATCCTTGCTAAGATTTTATTGGAGTAGGATTCAAACTGAGAGTTTGAATTGGCTGGGTGGTTAATGGATTGGAGTTCGTGTAATATAGTGTCATGCAGACTTGGAGTAACAATGTGGAAAATCCAAAAGAGGGAAGTGAATTAAATGTTGGCATGAGGTACTGTTAGTCAAGATTCTCAGACTAGGAGGAGATATTGTGGTATATATGGGGGGACCCCATACTCCCCATATGTATAACTTATTAGCAATGCACCAACATTGCTTTCGTTCTATTATGAAGAATAATGGATGTCCCTAAGAGCTTTTAGATTTTGGACCTTGGATACCCTACACATGAAAGAGAATTGCACATAGATAGATAGCTGGTGCTGGTGAGCTGTATTAGATAGCCTCCGTTAATGTAAAACAAGTTGTGAAGGTTGGTATAACACATTGCTAGCTAGGTGTAATGCATGATAAAAAAATCAACAAGAATGAAAAGGCTATGAAGAGGTTAATATATATGTGGGATTATAAAAACCAACGGTGCACCATATAGTCAAAGTCTTGGAATTAAAGTCGTGCTTGTAAGTCGTATGACATGGTAGAACTGCTTTTTGTTTGGTGTCTTTTCTTATGATCTGAAAACTCAGTGATAAGATTATGTCTTGTTTTCAGCTAGCATAATTATCTGTTATGTATAAAACCAGGACCAAGGAGTAGGAACTAGGAAGGTGAAGGTGTTAATTTGTGGTGTTAACTTTTACGTGCACTACCCACAATCAATTTTTGAAGGACTAGGGTAATTCAATTCCCAATGCAAGATTCTACCTACAAGATTAATCATGCATCAAGTAAGAATCCATTTTTGTGTGAGAAGAATATGTAGTACTAGATGTATAAGTGAATATTTCTAACTGATCATGCCCCAATACTTGAACTTGAGCTATAAGGTTATGAATCTAACCCTTTACCATCACATAAAAAGGTAACGTCAATCTTAATTATGAACTTTTTGTTCAATAACATTTTACATTGTGGAAAACTAACTACAATTTTTTATGCTTAATGATCTTAATTAAGTACATATATAATGCTGTGATTTGACTAAGAAACCAAAAGTCTTTTTGAAATTTCTTGCATAAAATCTAGTCACATGTTGGTGGCTAAAATACTTAAAAAAATAACATTACTCAATGAAGGAAAACGAAGTGCCTGTCTTTAACATGGGGGTGTAAGAAGCAAGGTTGTCCACTAATTAGATGCAAGTTTCAATTTATGTATGCTCATGTAAAGGTATAATATTTGGTATTACATTACTTTCCATTCACTTCTCTTCACTTAGTTTAATATTTACTCCAAACCTACCGCATCATCCACAAGGAAATAAGATTAAAAAAGAATAACATATTTGATAATTTACTACTGATCATTCCCCAAGTCTTTTTTTATCTGAGAAAAGTTTTTACAGTAACTTTATACCATTGATAGATTCTATTAGCCAAGATAATCCTATAATATGCTATTCATATAATTGATTGATCTAGCCAGTTGATCACATGGAGGGTTTCCATCATATATATATATATATATATATATATAAACCGGATTAAGTTACAATTAGTATTATAACTTTTTATCATCGTTACATCACTTCATAACATTGTATTGGATTATTATTTTGACAATTACATTGTTAGATAAACAATATTCTCTTTGTTTTGACACAAGTGCATGCCGAATTTCGTATTTATTAGATAATATTTATTATCTGATTCAATATTATTTTTAAATTAAAAAAAAAAATCCAAACTATAAATAACATGAATTTTAAACATTTTTTAGATGAGATAATTATTGATATTTTGCAAGATAAGAGTATAAAGAGAGAATATAATTCAAAGGTGGGTTGTCAAAAATGCATCAACTTAAAATATTATTGAGTGGTGTAATACTCATAAAAGTGACATGAAATATAACTTGAACTCCACACACAATTCCAAGTGATCCTAGTCGATTGAGTGGTGTAACACTCATAAAAGTGACATGAAATATAACTTGAGCTCCACACACAATTCCAAGTGATCCTAGTCGATGAAATGGGAAATGACTAACTTTTGTCACCAATGATATCACACAAAGAACCTGTCCTGGTTAAGGTTCTTTTTTCTTTTTTCTTTTTTTAATGAAAAATGTGTTTTGTTTTACACACTTAAATTCTGATAGAACTGGAGTGGCCTGAAAACCCTCAGGAGCATTAGTGTCATCTTCAATGATAATAGATGATGGATACTGACATATCGAAACTGATTAAATTATGGGTTAATTCCAATTAATAACCAATATCTCTTACTTACGCAAACAAAATTATCAATAAATCTCGTTAAGAACAATAGGGGGAGGCATTGGCAGAAGGTTGCTTCAGAAAATGATCTCTACAAACCCCACACTGCTCGAGTATGGACCATCCACTCACAATAATTCTTTTATATAATACTAATAATAATATTACTATTCCCAAGAGTTTTTGGACCCCCCACCCGGAATATTCTCTGGACGAAATCTTGGGTCCCCGGCACCAGTCTTCTCAGCCACCACCATCACTCTCTTCCCCATGGTGTTATAATGCTATTACCCACAATTTTTTTTTTAAAAAGTGTGAGATACCCAAATTAGTTAACACCATCTTCTAGGCAATAGTGAAGTAATGGGTTAAATGATCAAGTTTCTTATCATGAAACAAGATGCCAATACTATAATAGACATAATATTTCTTACAACTACAACAATTAATGTAATTTAATTGGTGTGATCCATATATAATAAAAGTGGTATGAATAATAAATTCATAAAAGATGATATTACTCTAATCACTATTTATTACTTTACTAATTTGTGCAAAATATTATATATTTATATATATATATATATAAAAAGTTGTATACCACATTGCTCATAAGATATTTCATGGAAAATTTGGTCTACATTAATGAATGGGAGTTTAGGGGTTTAGGGGAAAAGTGAGTACTGTATTACCTGCCGTTATATAGGAAAATTAAGCGCCCATAATTGATTTGATTGTCTCTTTTAAGAACAAGATCTTGTGGAAGATTATGTTCTTAATTCTTTTTAAAGGGCTAATGTATGTATACTTTAATTTAAGATATTTTGAAGTTTTCTTGTTCCTCGAAGCAAATCAATAAAACTTTATTTTTAAAACCATAAAATCACATTCTTTTTAAACCAAGGTTGAGCGTTTTGCTTAAGAATGTGTTTCATATATCGGACATATGTAATATCATAACAAGTCTTATAGAATTGTAATAAGATCCATATACTATAAAAGATATGTTGCATATTTCCAATATATAAGATACTTTATTGTTTTGGACATTGGGGCATAGTCCCCTTCACTTTGTCGGAAAAAAAAAAATGTAAACCAAACCCACTGTTTTTTAAATTATAGTTATAAATTGGTTGGTCTCTTTTTACCACCCTCCAAAAGGTTTTTTTTTTTTTTTTTGGGATGAGTCTCCAAAAGTTAAAATTGGCTGGCTTCAATCATCAATAAAATAAGCAAATTAAGAGATTTGTTAAGATTAGTTTGCAAAGTAAAGTACCTTTTTTAGTACACTCTCTTCACAGAAAATAATTGGAGACAGAATAGTAATAAACAATATTAAAATTGAAACATTTTGCTAATCTGAATTATTATTTATTCACATAAATAACTATCTTAATTTGTGTCACAGTTCACTTTTTTTTGTACGTACTTTGCTTTTTCACTTTTTCACCTTTTCCGTGATGGTTTGTTTAACACGCGCTGTAACTTGCGCTACTGTTACATCAAACGGAGTTTTGTCCTCTAAGTCTCACCGCCCATGCTTTATAATAATAATAATTGAAATTGCTAACTTGCGCTTAGCCATGTGGTCCGCAAGGCCCATCAATTTGAGCTTTGTTGGTCCAATTGGGGCCAAGCGAGGGTTCGTGGCGCAAGTTAGAAAAAGCCTTTTTGCATTCAATGTATAGTTTGTAAGAGTCGTACTAATGAGTGAAAGAGAAATATCAAATATGCGGCACATATTTTGCCACTATAATTTTGGACTTGTGAGAGGTAGGATAGGGACATGAGATTTTTCTGTTTTTTTAGGCCTTTGATGGTGACTTTCTCGTGAGTCATTGCTTCTCTCAAACTCTCTAGGTGAGACTATTATTATTCTCAAAATTGTCTATGCTATATAGGCTTTACAATTTTCATACTTTATATTTGCTCTACATGGAACTACAAGAATACTCTAAGAATATGTCCTACTATGAGCCCATCAATTTCCTTTGAGATTGATCCTATGAAATCTTAGTACTCTAAATTAACATAAAAGAATTTACAATTCTTTTTTATGACTTATTAGGGATGGTAAGTTGTGATTAATATAATATTATTTTTATATGAACTGATCACTAACATTATTTTTATTGTACATCAATTATAACATATAATTTCGATAATTGTAAAACGAAGAAAAATTTATAATATATGGTTTATGTGTGGATTTGAAATATGAAAACAAATTGTGCTAACTTGTATTGAATCTCAATCACTTGTATATTAGTTATATATGTAACATCTTCTTGGGTTCATCTATAAGACATTATTTCTTATAATTATCTGGTGCGTGTGAAATGAACAAACTATACTCACTTGAGCATTAAGTCAGATGCTCTTAGAGTTGTGAACACCAATATTATGAAACAAAAAAAATAAACAAATCAATCAATCATTATACATAACTACAAAAATTTGCAATTGTGAGTAGAATAACATGATTTTCTTTTTCATTTTCTAAAGATACTTTTAATCTTATAAAACGTGGATTTTGTCTATTCAAATTATATTCTAGATACAATATTACCGTCAATTTTTTAGGTTTTGTAACTTTTGTTAGAGCACTTTTAAGAAGATTCAAGATAACATATTTAAAATATAACAAAATATACGACGAATAGCGTGAATCATCACCATGCAGAAGGCATTGTTATTAAAGATGCCAGTGATTAGGTGCTTTCTTCTTTGATATTTTTGTGCATTTTCCTAATTCTTTGGGTGAGTGGTTGTTTGAAAAGCTTAAATATCATAAAGTGCTTAAGATAACATTTAATTAATTAGAGATTGGATTCGTGCAAGGACCACGGATGAAAAGTTAACATATTCCTGATGCCGTATCAAAAGAAATATGTTTATAAAACAAAAAAAAGTATCAAAAGAAATATAGTATTGAATGCAACGATATAAATATTTAGTGAATAATATTACTCCATTGAAGTAGTATCCGAGCATTAATATGCTTAAAAATGTATTTAAAAATTATTATTTTTCGTATTTTCTGAAAAACTTAAGTATTTATACTATGTCATTGGAACTTGGAAGTTTTGACAACATTTTAGATGGTCCCAATTAGTAGTGGCAATGAAGCAAGTTTTCAATTGGGTCATCATCATGGGGTTGAACATACCATGCCAATAGTTAAGCATAGGCAATGAAAAACTACTAAAAATAGGGAAGGAATTACTATTAACTGTTGCTAGTACTATTATTTTATAAATTCACTGCATCATGGGTTAGCTAGTGTGGGTTATAATTGGGGGTCAGGGTATTATAACATGTCACTACGCAATCTCAATATTGACCAAATTTGAGATATGCAAGTTTTCTGGTTGGGTCAATATTGTTGACTCTAAACATAAGTTTTTGTCATTGTTAAGTTGAAGCTTTTTGACCATTGCTTACTCTATTTGTAATTGCTTCTTATTGGCATGGTAACTTTTTCTTTGGTAAATCAAAACTTTAATTGCTTACACTCTAAATAAAGTATCACCACTAGCATATTTTACTATAAAATTCCTAACTTTACTTTGAAGATTGACATCTTGTTGTTGTCCTTACTAGGAATCGCAAGGTTGGATTATGGGTGTCCCGCCTCTACTATGTAGGAGAGTTATCCTACTCCATCCCCATTAGATCACACCTCGCCTTTACCATGTAAGAGAGTTATCCTACCCGTCCCCACGAGATCACACCTCGCCTTACCCCGCTTCGTCCTGCACCTAACTTAAAACATACAATAATACAAATATTGGTATTTAATAATAAATCAAATCTTTACCAATTGATAGTACTAAAAAACATAAAGTAAATCTTTAACATTGATAGAAGCAAAATTTTCATACCAAATTGTCTACAAAAATACAAAGTTTTGATGTATCAAACATGATAACACAAACCAAAGTCTTTAATACTAATACATCACATCAAGTTGTTAAACAAACAATAACAGAAACAAAGTTCCAATGTATCCAACATTCCATTAAAATAATGACAATTTTTGTAATTATAAAAAATAATTCCATTTTAATAACAAGGCAGGTCGTTGAATTGAAATTGCCATCCCTAAAATTTGTTACATAAAAAAAAAAAAGGTTTGGCATTCCTAATAGGCTTTTTGCAACAAATTATTTTTCTTTTTTTTTTAGAATAACAAATTATTTTTCTAGGAAGTACTTTTCCTGAAAAACAAAAGAAGATTTTTTTTAAAGAGCACTAAAACAGTAATTATTACTATTATTAGCATAATATATCTAATGAAATTGTTCCGATAATGGTCATTATGATAGTTATAAAGTATAAACAATAATACCAGAAAATCCTATTCTCTAAAAGGAAGTATTAATATATTTTTGAAGGGATAAAGACTAAAGAGCCGCCATTCATTTTGTTTTTATTGGTTAATTAACCTCATAATAATCTTTATAATCTCTAATAATTCACATACTATTCCCCCTTATACACACTGCAATCTTTGTACAATAATTATCATTATTCAATATAACACAGAATTAATTTCCAAATCAGAACCATAATCTCCTAATTATCTTGCATTTAACACGAGAAATTCTCTCTCCCTCACGATATTTTGAAAGTTGGTCACGAGAAACTCAACTAGAATGTTACAAAGAGACATGATATTTAGACAGTAAATGCTGCATATCTCACTGTTTCCCTTCAAGCTCGGAGTGTATCTGATTTCATTTTCGTCCATAAAAGTCATAAAGACAATAATACTATAACACATAGTACTTGCAATTAGACACAGAGAAAGAGAGAGAGAGAGAGAGAAAGACACACAAAGCACACAAAACACAAACAAAAGCAATGTTCTTTCATATGTACCACTACGACCTTTGCTATATATAAATAAAGACCAGCTTTTAATCCTCTTACTCACTCTCTCACCGACCACTCTGCTGTTTCTCTCTCTCTTACAACACACAGCTTCTTGTTCACTTTCAAGCTCTTCAAAAACGTTTTCTTTGTTTCTCAAAACACAACCAGTGGTGGCATTTGGTGGTGATAACTGAGTACTGGGTTATATAATCAGCTGTTTGACTCGGAACCCACATGCCTGAGTCCAACTTATGAGCTTGGGATCGTGAAAGTTTGCTTTTTTATTTGTCTGTTTTGGAGATTTTGTGAAATGGGTTCAGTGATGAAGCAAACGCTCAAGAATCTGTGTTGCAGTGAAGGATGGTCTTATGGGGTTTTCTGGCGCTTTGTTCAGAATGATTCTTTGTAAGCCAAGCGTTTCTTTCTGTGTTTTAATTTATTTATTTTATTGTACTTTTGGTTTCGTACTTCCTTTTTTTTTTTTGAAGAAAGATTCAGTCTTTGTTTATTTATGTATTTGTTTGTTTTTTGCTTTGATGGTAGTCTTGGTATGTTTTTGATCGTTGGTTTATTGTTTCTCTCAGTTTGGTTTATGTTTTTGGCTTCTACTTTGTTCCTATAAATTTAATTAATTATTCTTCTTACTATTTTATTTTATTGTTTTTCAAATCCATACTGTTTTATTTTCTTCTGGAGGGGGTTATAATTATGTGTATACATTATGTTTTTTTTTTTTTTTTTAAACCTTTACCAATTTTTCATATTGTTCTTCTGAGTTCTGATAGTAACTATGTGATTTTCTTTTCCCCTATTTTTTTTATTGATAAATACTAACTTTTAAGCACTAATGCTTGATAATGTGATTAGATTCAGTAAATTTATATTTTTATATGTATTCTAATAATAATAATACATGACTTACTAATTAATTTACAGTTTTCTATATATGAGATCAAGCTTGTTTTTTGAATTAAAAAATGTAAAATTTAGCATTTGGCCTTTTGTTCAGTCTTGGAAATCTTGAAGTGGTTAAGGGTTTTCATATTTTGAGATTAGCTTGGTTGTCTAATTAACTTGTGCTTTTGATATGCTACCAGATTGTTAACTTTTGAAGATGCCTATTATGAAAAGCAAGTTGAAGCAGTGATTGACATGCTTCCTCAGGTCCACATGATGGGTGAAGGGTATGCCAAATATCTATTACTTTTTTGTTCTATCTTAATGTATCTGTTTAAGTTTTAACATTGATGTTATTTTCTATTTTAGAGTAATTGGCCAAGCTGCTTTCACTGGGAAACATAGATGGATGTTCTCAGATGCTCATGCTGAAGAATGGGATTCCATTAGTTCTTTTGAAAGTCAAGATATATTCCAGGTTTTTTTTTCTTCTTCAGTTGTTGACTTACTTATTTACATTATCCATGAGAACTCTTGTTTTCATCTGCTTATATGAATATTTCCTTTCATTCAGCAGGATGATTCTGGGTTTCGTCGCCAATTTTCCTCTGGAATTAAGGTACTATTTTCATTCAAGAAGCACTTGTAGTATGAGGCAAATCATTGATAGTCTTTTGGGCAGTTTGTTTCCCATGGCCTTATGATGCTAACATGGTTAATGACAATTCAATCCAATTTGCAGACGATTGCAGTGATCTCTGTGGCTCCACAAGGAGTAGTGCAGTTTGGATCCACCCAGAAGGTTAGTATTAGGGCAGTGGATGAAAAAGTTTTCACCTTCATGCATTTGTAAACTTGGAAAAGGCTAATTGTTGTGTTCAAATGAGTCAAATCACTTATTAGCCATGGAATTTGGGAAGTTATTATTCCCATGATCAGTCAATTTTAATAAATTTCAGAAACTGAATTTAAAATATTAAGAATCTACACAGTTGAAAATTTTATTTAAATGTAATTGATCCTGTTACCTGAAAATCGTTAACTAGTGATCTTAAGAGTTGGATTATGTTTTATCTTAAAAACTCAAAATTGTAATAGATAAATCAAGATATGTGTGCTTTATTCTAGGGATGATGTAGTATTTTAGTTATATTTCCTTTAATAAAGTTAAAATTTAAGGTTAAGAATTGGTATAAGTAAGCATGCTTGAATACTTCTTATTGACCGTGCTGCTATTGCTGTTGCAGATATTGGAGAGGATGGAATTTTTGGATCAAACAAAAAGATTGTTTCGGGAGATGGAGAGTATTGATGAGCTTATCCCATTGGAGAATGAATTCTCCTCTTTGAACAATGAAATTTATGATATAAATGGGTTATTTGCTTCCTTAATTTCATCTGGAAATTCACATAATGGAGATCTCAATGCCATCCTTGGTGACAGCAGTAAGGAGCTCATGGGGGAAGCTTGTTTAGCAGCAATTGTGAATGAGTCCTCCCATTCCATATCTGGGATTCATGATGATAAGCTTAATTCTCAGTTCCAGCAAGCATTTTTACAGCCTACCTCTTCTGTTAATACAAGGAGTAGTGTAGATTCTATCTTGACTTCATTTGAACCACTGTTGGCATCTGAAACAAGGATTCGAAATTCTCCAAATATGACTACTTCAAAGGCAAATACTCTTGAAACTTGCAGAAATACAGCAAGCAATGTTCAGGAAGAGTCGACATTCACCTCAACGTACAGTGGAGGACGAGGATTGATTGACCTAGGGAAAACAATTCAAGACAGGTCCAGAAATCCGATGGATGGCCAGCATTTCTGTCCATCAATTCTTGAAACTCAAGGCAAACTTCAAGAGACCGCAGCTAGCACGCATAGATTTCCTGAGGAGTTTAGGCCTGATGATTTTAGATCGGAAATCTCCAAATTCTGTCTGTTGGATGATCTGTCTCAGTGGTTTTGTCCCTCACCAGAGCTTAGGATCAATGAAATGGCAACTGCATCGAGTAATGACCTTCCACAATCAATAGGAGTTACTTCAGCATCATCTTGCCTGATTGGAGATTATGTTTTTAATGATTTTCCAATCAAACATCCGGGTAATTCTGTGCAAAGATCCAACACCACTGCATTCAACTCTGATGGACAAGGGAATTCCGCAATTATACCGGGTGCTGAAAATGATCTTTTTGATGGTTTGGGAATGGATTTTGCATGTGATCAATCTATGGATTGTTGGGAAGATTTTATAATGCCAGTAGTGAGTGCTGCTACTGATACTGGTGTGTCAGAATGCATCTCAGAGTTGGATGTTGGTTCCATGGCTGGTCCAAAGAAAGGGTTATTCTCAGAATTGGGACTCCAACAACTTCTTGATGGCATAAGTAATTCTAATTCTTTTAACAAATCCAGTTTTGAGGATCAATTATCCAGCACCAAAAGATGCAGAATGGATACTTCGTCCGTGAATAGTAATCAATTACAGTTGGCAAGTCTTTCTAGCTCTAGTGGAAGCATGAACATAACGCAACCTGTATACAACCTGGAGAAGAAAAACAATGTACCCAAGAAAGAGTTTCTCCCAAAATCACAAGTAGGTTTGTGGATTGATGATAGCTATAGTATCAATGCGGGAAATGCTGGTCCAGCACGACCTCATAAGCCTGAGGAACCTACAAAAGCCACCAGAAAAAGGGCTAGGCCTGGGGAGAGTACTCGACCAAGGCCCAAAGACCGACAACAGATCCAAGACCGTATCAAAGAGTTGAGAGGGATCATCCCCCATGGTGGAAAGGTACTTACATATTTTAGTCCATGCCATCTTGTGATATTTAATATTGTTGCATTTGATGCTGATGATTAATATGGCATAGAATACTTACAATTTTCTTGATGTTACAGTGTAGCATTGATTCTCTGTTGGATCGAACCATCAAATACATGCTTTTCTTGCAAAGCGTGACAAAATATGCAGACAAGCTTAAACAATCCGATGAGCCAAAGGTAACCAGTTCAATTTATGTTTTAATTATCTTGTACATATTTAACTAGTTGAGTCTTGAGCCTTGACGTTTATCATTCACTAATACGCGAACTTTGTTGTTTGGATTCTGCAGCTTATAGGCCAGGAGACTGGAGTGGTTCTTAAAGACAACAGCATGGGTGGTGGAAATGGTGGTGTTACATGGGCATTTGAAGTTGGGGGTCAAACAATGGTTTGTCCAATTATAATTGAGGACCATAATCCACCAGGACAAATGCTTATAGAGGTATAGGAAGGCAAATAAAAAAAGCTCCTTCAACTCTACTATCAGCCTTGATAATTTAAACCCAACTCAATGTAATTTTCATTTCTCTCTTGCAGATGCTTTGTGAGGAACAAGGATTCTTTCTTGAGATAGCAGATGTAATCCGGAGCTTCGGGTTGAATATTTTGAAAGGAGAAATGGAAGCAAGAGATGACAAAATTTGGGCACGCTTTGTTGTTGAGGTAAGTTGGATATTAAGAGATTTTTAGTATTAAATCTTGATTTTTATCCTTTATTTGTTTCTTACTAGTACATTGTTTTCAAATTGTGTTACAGGCAAACAGTCATGTGACAAGGATGGATATATTTTGGTCCCTTGTTCACCTTCTAAAGCAAACAACCGCTACTGGGAATGATACAACAACAAATCAACCTAGTAATGTCGTTGATGGTGGCGTTCCGCAATTGGACAGTTATCAAAAACCAAACTTGCCACCTCCCATAAGCTTGGCTGAGACACTTGGGTGATGATTGATTGAGTGCATATGTTAGAGTTTTAGAAATACCAGAACAAGGAAAAAGAGTTATTGGTTCATCCCATTTCCACAATCTTTGAAATGGGAATGTAATGTGCATAGAGTTGATAGACTAGGATATACAACTTTCAAAGAAAAATGCAAGTGTTCTTTTTGCTCTTCATAATGTAGTCCCCAATTAGAGAGCTGTGAGAGTCTGAGAAGCAATATTGTGTTACAAAAAATGTCACAAAATTGTTGAGTTTAGGTAGGCTTTCATACGAGAGACCTGAGGGGTGAAGCACTTCTTTTTTTTTTTTGGTCTTTTGCTTTGGGTTGGTCCAACCATAATCTGTTTATAGTGTGAAGCTGATAAATCAATTAATGATAGGCTAACTGCTGATTTGTTTCTAGTCCATTTTGTTGTTGATTTACTAATACGATAATGACAGAAAATTGTTCTCTCTCCCTAGTGTAACGTCTCCATATTATGTGGTTCTGCGTGTAATATCTCCATCACTAACTGAAATTATTAGAGCATTCCCATCCGGGAAGCTAAACTCACATTTTAGGTAAAATAACTATTACCGTAGCTAAAAAACACACAAATAACGCTCTCATTTGGTACTTTACTTTTGCTAAAATAAAATACATCATGCTACAGTATTCGGTATTGATACCGAGTACTATTCATGAGCTAAAGCTATTTTTTTTTCTTTTTTTAATCGCATAAAACTCTCTCTTTCTCCTATCTCAAGAACTGTCTCGCCTCTCTCTCAAGAACTCTCACTCCTTTCTCTGAAACTCTCCTCTCATCTCTCACCAATAAATCCATAATTTGCAGAAATGTCTTGGCATCAAACTATGGGAGCATTTCATCTCTTTCTCTGATTAAACTATACAATCTCTCCTATTTTCATCGCTCTTCTTTTTCTATCTACCAAACCGACCCACTGTTTCTTAACAGATAAAAGCAATACAAAATAATGAAGAACAATGAAAAGAGTTCCATTTCTTTCTAAGAAGGCCCACAAATTCAATGGCCTACAATTTAAAATTTCTGGTCAAGTTTCCATCTCCAAAAACAAGAGCCAAACAAAAAAAATGAAATAGAAAAAATTCTGATAATATAAAGGAAAATGGTGGCAAAATCAAGGTCTTGGTTGGAACTATTTTCACGGTGTCTTGTTTTTTGACAGAATGAAGGTCGGATTGTTTTTGTTTTTGTTGTTTAAGGACGGAATCAAGGGCTTGGTTGGATTTGATCACTTGAGGGTTTGAAGAAAAGAGGAGGAAGATGCTGAAAATGGTGGCTTGGCTATGATTGCAAGTGTGGGTCATCGGCTGGTGTTGGTGAAGTTGGGGGAGTGAATCTGCTGGTGTACGTTGGGGAAGATGGGGGAAATCTGCTGGTGTTGGCCATTGGGGAAGGTGGGGAGAGTGAGGAAAAAAATAAAAAATAAAAAAAGGATAATTTATGATATTTTAATATAATATAGTGTAAAATAAAGAGTGTGATGAGAGGTGTTTTATAAAATTGATAGGTAAAATAGAAAAAGTGACTTTTTGAAGACCTAAAGTAGATAATAGATACACAACGGGTTGTGAATGCTCTTAGTTCTTTGAAACAGTGTCTTATTTGTGGGATTCTTCTATGGTACCTCCAATATTTTGGGGTTATGATAGTTACAATTAGGGGTGGGTTCGGGTCGGACGGTTCGGGTTTTGGGCAAATCCGTTGTCCGTCAATAGAAAATAAGCTCACGGATTATCCATCCGCTAACCGTCCGTTGATAGGTTCGGGCGGGCGGGTCGGTTGAGCGGGTTTGGCGGGCGGGTGGTCGGGTTTAATGGGCTTGCAACTGGAGTAGCACCAGCATTCCATATCCTATTTTTTACACAAAGTCACAAACACAATAATCTCAATCAGTCATCCCACAAACACTAAACAACAACAATAATCACAAATTCACAATCAAAGCTACTATACTAAAAAATCAAAAAATCAAAAAATCAAAATAAAATAAAAATAAAAATAAAAAATAAAAAAACTAAACAACAACAACAACAATAATCAAATCAAAGCTACTATACTAAAAAATCAAAAAAAATCAAAAAAAAATCAAAAACTTACTTTTGTACCGGCGGGGTGCTCAGATCTGAAAGTTTGAGACTTGGTGAGGGAGATATCGACGGCTTGGGAGCTCCGGCGGTGTGAGATTGAGCTTTGAGGCGGCGGTGTGAGCGAGGGAGAGAGGGACAGCTTGGAACGAAATTGAGAGAGAGAGAGAGAGGGTGAGGCCGAGAAGTGAAGGCTAGGCCGTGAGGACGGGTGTGAGGC
The DNA here is from genome assembly GCA_907173295.1 of Fagus sylvatica. Classification (NCBI taxonomy): domain Eukaryota; kingdom Viridiplantae; phylum Streptophyta; class Magnoliopsida; order Fagales; family Fagaceae; genus Fagus; species Fagus sylvatica. Next base: position 1,233,608 of record OU015764.1, on the reverse strand, counting down.
CGTGAGGTTGAGGGCGTGAGGGCGTGGGGTGAGGAGGTGAGCCGTGAGAAGTGAGAAGGCAGCGCCACTGCGGTGAGAGAGAGAGAACGAGAGCAGGTTACGGGCTTGAGTTCTTGACAAATGATAGAGGTTTTTTTCAATTTTGCCCTAAGTCCTAAGATTACTAAAGAGTAAAGGGGTAAAGGGCAGAGGCAGTAATTCAGTAAAGGGCTAAACTCTAAAGGGTTAAGGGCTGGGGACGGGTAGTGGGTATCGAGCGGGTAAGGCTGGGTAGTGGGTATGGGTTTATATATATATATAATTTAATTAAATATTGTCGGGCGGGCGGGTATCCACCCGACCAAAATTCCAAAAACCGTTATCCGTCCGTTATCCGGATATTTAAAATATCCGTATCCGTATCCGTCCGTATATATGCGAGCGGGCGGGCGGGCGGACAAGCGGGTCGGCCGGATTGGTTGGGCGGGTCGGGTTCTACGGTTTTTTGCCCACCCCTAGTTACAATACCCACAATAGCGTTACAGTTTAATGTAACCTAAGTTATTAAGGAAAGTGACAACATGACTATTACATGTGAACGTGATCTTGTTACTATTAATCCAAATTGATCAAAGAAAGAGAGACGAAAAAGTGTAATGATCTAAGGTAACGAAACCTACCATTAGATTTGGTGTAAATATTATCTTATTTGATCCTATCATAGTTTAACTTGAAAAAAAAAAAGAAGTTGTGCAATTACTATTTGATGTGATGTTAGGTTTTTATAGATTTTTTTTTTATTAGGATATGATATATTTGATTCTATGGCGTCTACTTCATGATAATTGTTTTTATCATCAGGTTAAGATACCATTTTTGTGTTTTTTATTTCATTCTAAACTGTTGATGTTATAGGCCTGGAGGATAAATTAGGCTTATGGGCTTTAAGGCTACTGGCAGGGACAAGAATGCAAGGCGAATAAAGCATAGGACCTATTTTAGCCCAGGCGCTGCAGGCTGAGTTTTGTTTTGTATCTCAGGTCCATAATATAGAGGACCACATGTGATCTTGACGACTATGATCATATGGTTTCTATATATGATTGCTCTGGTGACCCCGAAACCTTAGGGTACCATAGACTTAGTCCCATATTGTTAAGGTATAAGAATTGATAGTGGTTTAAAGTGAACATAAGCTATACACAAAAAAAAAAATTAATAGTTAAATATTCATTTTGGGGTGAGTTTTAGTATGTTTTAAGGGACTCATGCATCAACTCCAATTTCCTGACCATATATTTTGACCATTTAATGCTCAAGTTGTGAGAGACAACTTTGAAATTATTTGGTAAAGGTGTTGTGTTGTTGATCACATCAGGATCCATGTTTAAGATCAACTTAGGAGTTAGATGATTTATTGTTATAAATTGAATCATGACATTTCAATTTGCCATCTAAGCCTCATAATTTTAGATTATGACAATCTAAACCCTTCATTCATATATGTTAAAATTCATTAATGGAACAACGTTTTGAACATTATATTATTTCTCTCTATCTCTATTGTCCATATAGTCCCCTCTTTACCATGTTCTACCATTTCTCAAAGTTTCATTATCTATGTGGAGAGAAAGACAATCTATTCATGACAAAATATACTGTTTGGAGGTATGTAGCCACCAAAATAAGTGTTTCCATTAGTGGTTTTCAATAAATATGGATTACTTATAAAATTCATGAATTAAAATGAAAATTAAAAAGTAAAGATTTAATTTTTCACATTAAACAAACTCAGGATTTTTGTTTTTGGATCCAAAAAAAAAAATTAATATAGTAGATGACAAAGGGAAATGTCACAAACTTCCCTGTCATGCCACCGATTTTTTGTTTTAGTTTTTTCCTCTCCAACTTTTGAGCTTAATGTAGTAGTGGTATACAGGTGTTATTTTTAATTTTGTTTTCCCTCTCATTTTTTAATACTTTTTAAAGGGGATGAGCCTGGGGAGGCATAGCTAGCCTGAAAGGCATAGCTAGTTAGCTATTAGCTATCCGTACCAATTATAATTTATTAATGGGCTTTCACCAAAATGGTTTCATGAAAAGACAGCGATTAGGTACATACTTTCTTTTTTCGTTTGAAAATAACAGCAAACGTAAGCACAACTTTTATAAATGGTGACTATATGATCTCAAATCTATCACAAATTTGGTTTATGATATGTGGTGGTGGTGTTGTACTCGTAAGTATACGGATATGTTGTTTACTCATTTTTTAGGTACGGGAGAACATCAAAGATTACAATTTGAAACTGAACTTCTTATCAATATAAAAAGAATAATGTTTTTCACAATTCAAAATCCAATTGATACCCCCAAAGAAAAGCCATTAATAGTGATCTTAGAGTACAAGCTACTAGTACTTGTAGCTAACCTCTTTGTTTTTGTTTTCTAAATGGAAACCTGGGATTGATCCCGGTTCAAGTGAGGGCGGGTAATCATCAGGCCAGGAGACCATTGATGGCCTAATAGTCCATGACATTCAACTTGGTAAAGACAACATTTCCTAATCTCAATAAATAAAAGAGAATTTGTAGGTAATGCACCAATTGATGAGAGTGCCCCTTGGCTTAAGTGATACTGCCTGAGTCTTCCTTAGGGGTAGAGCCCAGGTTCGATCCCAGGGGATCGTTTCCTTGCAAATTTACTATAATATATATAAAATAAAAATAAAAATAAAATGAATGAAAAGTCATTGCATCCTGTATAACTGTACACTAAAATACTAAACAGAAACTAAACTTAATTTATAATATCCTCATATCACTCATATTTTAAAGAAAGAAGAAATGGTAAAACACTAGACAGAAGCTAAACTTAATTTATAATATCCTCATATCACTTATATTTTAAGTAAATAAGAAATGGTGGGATACTAGATAGAAACTAAACTCAATTTATAATATCCTCGTATCACTCATATTTTAAAGAAAAAAGAAAGGGTCTCCCTAGAAGGGAAAAAGCTACTATTGAGTGCTATATACTTAAGTCATTGTGCTTTAAAAAAAAAAAAAAAAATTGAGAACTTTTAAAACATGCAACTTCTGATCATGTTTGGGTTTGCATTTCAAATGTGGCAACTTTGAAAAGGCTCCAACATTAGGTAGATAATTGCTTACTAATGTTGATAACTTTGGTTTGCCACAATTCTTATTTTTGTGGCAAACCAAAGCTCATACATACATAACCATAGGACGCAAAAAAGCTATGGTAATTCCAAGATCGAAGTTTCCATACGACAAAAGCAAATCTAGTGATATAATAAATTAATAACACTTACTCGAAGATGGTGCTTTCTCCTAATTTTCTTATCCATGGGAGCATATGAGAGAGGATTCTGATCAATATTCCACTTAGAATAAAGGATATGTATAACTAGAACACAAGCATGCAAGATATTTTAGTGACTCGAACTAGTGATGACGATTTCCTTTATTTCTATTTTTATTTGAAGGAGTAAGTAATTTTCACTCTATGAAATCAAATCCAGTTGAATTGAACATAATAGTTTAGAAAATTATTATTGGGACAATTAACCATGATGGAATGCCGTCCTCTATTATAAGGTATTGTGAACAAAATCATTGGATTTGATAGTTGATAACAATATTGTTCTTACTCTTACTTCCTTTAATTTAAATTGCTCTTCCTTTTTTCTTTTTCAAAATTTTTAAATAAAAAATGATTATCATTTGGAGGGGCTTGTTCCTTTGGGTGTATGTGTTTTGAGTTTATCTTGACTGATTTATCAATACCATAATTCGACACCCAAGCAAAAATTCATGACCCCAGTAAAAATATCATTGGATTTGATTTTTCCCATTAAGTTGATGACAAGTTTATATGGTTCTTATTATTTCCTTCAAGTGGAACAATCCATTGAAAATCATGAAGGAAAATCCTAAAGCACCCCCAATTGCATATGAAACCCAAGCAATTAAATCACTTGATGGACGAGTTTTAACAATAAAATTCAATGGATCGTATAGTATGATTAATTGATAATAAAAAAAAAGTGAACAAAATTAATTAATTACAACATTCTTTATTAAGTAAAAGAATTCTCAAATTAGTACCTTATTTCAGTGCGTGCAAATGTGCAATTAGGTAAATACCAAAAGCTTTTCAAAAAATTTGAACCCTAAGCTTTAAAAAAATTTCAACAGGAACAAGTGCCTCCACTCATAATATGTGATTTTAAGTTTTTAACCCTACTTGGTTATATCCGTTTCAGATGAAGTTTCCGCTTTAATTTCATGTAACTTCTTGAAACTTCAATACGATTGTATAAGGTATTAAGGTGGTAGTGGTACATGGGGTAATAAGAGAAAAATATATAAATGTAATTTTTGGAGATCTATGAGTAGGAAAACTAAAAAGAATAAGAGGAGAAATATGGGTGAACATGAAAATACTTCTAAAGATTATAAGTTTATAACTCGGTGGTCAATTGTCCGTTCGGAACATTTTTTTTTTCTTGTGGTGAGACAATATTCTCATATACTAATTAAGATAATACCTAAGGTTTATTGTATTAAAAACCAAATTTTCATTCTGATAATAAGTGAACTTATTATAAAATTTCACAATCATACTGACTTGATCTGTGATGTTAGTCTTGATATCACGCTTTTGAGTATGTTTGTGCAATAATTTATTTTCATTGAATGCGCAGGATAAAAGTACAACTATACAAAAAGAAAAAGAAAAAATAAATAAAAAAGGACTTTAAAAAGTTGTAATTAACTTGGTCAACTTAAGAAACAAGATGACCATGCCAATAAGCTATCTCCAACAGATTTGTATCCTGGGTTAATACTTATTATATACCAATGGCTATTATAATGCATACCAGTCACCATGCACTAAATTGGTATGAGGCTAAGGTACGTAGTTATTTATTAGGTACGATACGACCGTACCTTTTTTCTTCTTCTTAAAATGCAAAGCTCGAGTTAGTCAAAAAAATAAGGGGATTATGGTCTAATAACCTACGTTGATATCATTTATATATGACATGAGGTGTTGCTTCCTCCACGTTTGGGGTCTTTGGGCTAACATTGGCTATTGAAAAATTATTCAGTAGTCCGGAAATACAAATAAATACGTATTTCCCTTCTCACATAAATGATATTAGGTCCCACTATTGTACTCCAAGAGTACTTATTACACAATTTCTACTTGATTATTGTAATGTATTACCACAAAATTGCATCAAGTCATCAAGTGTTTAAAATTATATTTGGATTTTACAGCCCATTTGATAGGAGGGAAAAGAATAAAAAGGAATGTAATAAAAATGATATTTTAAAGAATATTCATTTTATTCTCTTATTTGGAAGTTTAATTGTAAAAATGAAATAACTATAAAAGAATGTCCATTTCATTTTATTTTCTCCAAGGCCGGCTAAAGGCTTAGGGCTAAGCCCCCCATTTGTTCTTAAAATTTTAAAAGGTCCCAAGACCCTTCAATATATAAATAATAAACCCTAAAATTATACAAAAATGTCCCAAAAGTTGTAGAATGATAATTAAAATTTTGTTAAGAAAAAAAATATAGGTGAGTTTGCCTTCTTTCCTTCATCTCCAAGAATACTTTGCATTCCTTTTAAAAAATCGTCACGCTTCAATTAAACAAATTTTGCAGCAAATGTGAGAAACAAGATGTGCTTCGTGCCCATTTTTAAAAATTTTTAACCTTCAATTTAGGGGCGTATGACAAATCAGCTTTCCACTAAATTTGGCTGTAGTACAAGTTTTAAGCTTATGTAATAACCATAGTATTGAGAGAGAATACTCTGTGTGACTTTTCTGATAGTTAAGTTAGCCTTTCAAGTATGTTCGCTGTAGAAATTGCTCTAAGATTATAGCATAATGAGATAAGTGCTCTCTCCATTCATGTGAAATAATAACCTCCACTTCTCTTTTAATAGATGTGCACTTTGGATGGTGCTCTTCATGACCTAACTAGTATAATAGTATATACCGAAAGGCAGTATTACTATTATAGAAATGTGGTACACGTACCTATTTGCGGCCTCAAAAGGGAAAGAACCACTTGTTTTATTCTTTTCTATTTCTCAATTTAAAATGATGTAATAAAGTTTCAAAGTCCATATTGGGCTTCCCACTAACGTTGCAACCAAGTGGTTTAATATTGGTTCTCTCTAGAGTTCACAATCTCTCCCTCCTCTTCCTATTTCACGTAAATTTGTTTGAATATGCTTAAGAGAGTAGATACAATAAGATTTGAACTTTTATCATCCGTTATATGATTATTTTATTATCAATACTCTAAGACTACAACGATTCTCTCTAGAGACTTGAATTACTTCACCAACCCCTTCCTCTTCCGCTCTTTCCTGTAAATGTGTTTGTTCACTAACTAATGTAAAGAAAAAAAATAAAAGATTGTTAAATGAGTAGATATTTTTTTTATTTTATAATAAATATGATAGGATTTAAATGTATAACATCCATTATATAATAAATGCTTTTTATCACTAGGTTAAAATATCAATAAATTTATTTATTTTTTATATAGATAAGATTCAATACCAGAATACCTTATTCGATTAAAAGAGACTTTATCGGTTTAGCTAATTTTTTTCCTAATATTATCACAGCTGCAAATTTCACACTATGGAGATTGGAGGCCTATGTAATTGCTACGAGCTATATATAGCTATACCCCACTCATGATTGGCATGTTCAAAGATGAATTCAAGATCATTATTATAGGACAACAAGTGTGAGAGTTCTTTAGACCCCGGTTAAATAGATTTTAACTAAATTTACTCCAAGTAGTTAATTAATCAATTAGGTTTTGGAGAACCAATTTAGCTAAGAATATATACAACCAACAAAACAATCAATATCACAATAATATAGCAGCGGAAGGTAAATAAGACATGTGATATGGTTATGAAGAGAAAGCCCCAAAAAAAAAAAACTTTATGGGTGTTTTCGATTACCACTAAACCTGAAAATTTCATAATAGGATCATCTTTATTTGTCTATTTCATAGTTCAGATTTTATTTTCTGGATTTAATAGTATACACATTTTCACAACATTTAAAATTTTAAATAACTTGACAATCTGTACATTGTTAAATCTGTAATATTTAAATTACACCATGAAATTGACCAAATGAATTAATTTTGAAATGGAGAGAATCATTTTCCAAAACACTTACTATGTAAGAATTAAAGATTTACAACTATAAAGAATATACGATCCCAAAGTAGCAACTTCATGACATCAAGACAAATTTATGTTTGTCTAGATTCTTTATGCAGAATCCTGTTAGACCGATTGAATTGGAGTCGAGCCTGGAGCCGAACTTAATGAAAGTTTGACTGATCAAACTGTAGTCGAGAATGCAGTCAAACTCCACTAAAATTCAACTTGTATTGAGCAATTAGAGCTTGTAGTCTTGATGTCTTCAAACATGATCTTCAACTTAATTTCTAGACTTAAAAGACCTACAACTCAATCTAATTGTACAAATTTTGAATATGGTATTGTTAATTACAAATATAGACTTAATAAATGACACAGTCTCTCTCTCAATACCAGTGAATTATACCTGCTTGGCTACATCACCAGGCATCGTATAATGATATAAGAATGCTATCTTTCAGTAATGCTCTTACTAATATATTCTTATCCATGGGAGACAGATGAGAGAGGAATCCAAGTCATAACAGAATTATGGTTTGTGATCTAAGTCATAAAGCGTTTTGCCCACAAGTTTAGTATACATTATGTTACCTGCTCGTCCAGAGTTGGATTAATTGTTGTAAACTAAGAAAAAGTAGGTAGTGCTTCCATGACCAATATATATTCTGGTGGAATTTCCATGAAGTGAAAGATCAAGCCACCTACATCAGAGTATGTTCAATGTAATTATTACCTGCTAAAAAAAAAATTTCTAATACAATTAACTGCAAATATTAAAACAGACTTGAGATAATTTGTTATAAGTTCAAGAGGACCATCCAAATTTGCCATTGTTTTCAAATTAATATTAAAATGTTCCAACACCCGTTATGTTATGATGATTGCTCTTTACAATCAATTCTTATTTCATTTTAATTTGATATATACAAGATTTGATCTTCAGCTCCTTATTAAAGGATATGAGTGTTTATCAATTGAACTAATTGAAAGTCACATGACATATTTGATATTGATCAAACATGATTTAGTCACAATAACCAGTAATTGCTAAACATTAGGATTCAATGGAAGTACAGGTTATATGTTGCGTGTTTATAAGAGAGAGAGCCCAATATTTTCAACCAGTGGCGGAGTTAGAAATTTTATTCGAAGGGAAACAAATTAAATATATCAATATATTTTAAATCTACAAAATAGCACACACGTGTATATTCTTAACTCTTTAAATGCAAAATTAAAAAGAGTTTGTTTTTGGAAAAGATTAAAAAAAAATTATTAAATAGATTTAGTTATTTATATTTTATAAATTGTTGCTTTAAATGTTCAATATTCTAAAAATAATAAGTTATATATGGCAAAAAAATGATATTAAAGGAAAATATAAATAAGACCCTATATATATATATATATGAGGATAACAGTTACATAAATTGTAACCTAATTTAAAAAAAAAAAAAATATTAATAAAAATATAGGGGGTATTTTGAAAAACCCAACTGGGGCATTGGCCCTCCTCTGCCACCCCTCCCTCCTCCCCTTTTTTTAGCCTTTCATATCCTTATATCATTTTTTCACACCATTTAAGAATTGTGAACAGTAATGTGTGTAATTTGTAGATATTGTTGTCCGAGTTAATATAGTAATATAAGTGGTGTGAACTAATATTTATGGTAGTTGTATCCTTGAGGTCAAACTCACTTAAAATCAAAAAGAGTCTACAATCTCAATGCAATTTGAGCAAAAGAAGAAAAAGAAAAAAAATATTATCCCCACATACACGCTTGGAAATAATTTAATCATTTTCCTGAAAAAGTAATACGAAATGTCAAGTATGCCTTTTACATGTATATATACACTTCAATAGTCACTTAGCTCTAGCATCCATCATCCTAACTTTAACTCTTCCATTTGCATGACAATAGGGTCTTTGGGCTACTTTTTTTTCTCTCTCGTGGCTAAAACATAAAGGATGGCTTCTGACAAGGATGTTACGAATGGAGTGGAGTGGAGGATAAAGATTTCTGATGGCTCATCAGCGATATTGGTTCCGGAGGAAAAGCTTGCCAGCAGAGTCTTGCTTTGTCTAAAAGGTTTGGTTGTAGGGTTTGCTTTAAAAGTGTGTAAGTTTTTACAGAAAGCGTGGGATTTAGGTGTAGATGACCCAAGAAAAGTGATTCATTGTCTAAAGGTAGGGATGGCACTAGCTGTTGTCTCACTCTTTTACTATATGAGGACTCTGAACGAAGGTGTTGGAGGGAATGCTATGTGGGCAATCATGACTGTTGTGGTTGTATTTGAAAACTGTGTGGGTAAGTTGTGAGCATAATATAATCCTTAATTAGTCACCCCCACTCTTACTTGTACAATTCATCATTCTGCACAATTATGCAAATTTTCACAAAAATTGAGACCCATCACTGACATTTTACCATTCATAACTTGACACTTTGAAATATGAAATATTTTGTGAAAATTATTATACCTCAAGACTTATTGATTTATTTTATGATCAATCCCATTTCTCAATCGAGTCATGGCCTAAAAAGATATTCATTGGCTTTATCATACAATCATGTGACGTGACACTTGATACGATTTTAGATTTTTAATATTTAATGTGAACAATGAAATTGATGTATTTGAAATGAAACTAATTATAATCTGTATAAAAACAACTTGCAAGTTTGAAGCTCAATAGTTTTGAATTTACCTTATTGAATGCTGCAGGTGCAACACTATGTAAAAGTGTGAACAGAGTGTGTGGAACTTGTCTTGCTGGATTTCTTGCAGTTGGTGTCCATTCCGTGGCTAATCAATCTGGAGACAAATTTGAACCCATAATCGTTGGAGCATCAGTTTTCCTATTAGGTCTGTAAAGTTCTCCATGATATATTATATGGTATTCTAGTTGCATTTAGATATATAAATTAACTTATTATAGTAATTCTCCTGGTTCAGCTTCTGCAGCAACCTTCTCAAGATTCATTCCTTCGGTGAAAGTCCGGTTTGATTATGGTGCTATGATATTCATCCTTACCTTTAGCTTGGTTTCAGTATCAGGTTATCGGGTCCCTCAATTGTTCGAAATGGCCCATCAGAGATTATCCACTATTTTCATTGGCACTTCATTGTGCATTATTATAACCATGCTCATTTGCCCCATTTGGGCTGGTCAAGAGCTCCATACTCTAATCACTCTTAACATGGACAAGCTTGCCAATTCCCTAGATGGTGAGTGCTTTATCAATTACTCATTTTTGTTATATTTATACCACTAGTTAACGATAACAACAATATTACAAACATCACAAATTTCATAATTTTTTGACGTAATAATTTATGATTAGTGTCATGCCATTTTTACTGTAATTATCACTGATATTATTTTTATTGAACATTAATCACAATATAACCTTCTTCCCATCATTTTTATTGTATCATTAGACTTATTGTAACGAGAATCTATCTTTTCTACTGTTCAGGTTCTGTGCGTGAGTACTTTAAAGATAGTAGTGGCAGTCATGTTGACAGTGCTAAAGAATGTAATAAGAAATTACAAGGCTACAAATGTGTATTGAGTTCCAAGGCAACAGAAGAATCTATGGTATGTGACAGGTGCTACTGCAATTAATTCTCTAAACTAAACTTAGCAAAAATAAATATAATTAAACTATGTTTCCAACTTTGGCTGATATTAGAAATTGATATTGTTGTGCATAGGCCAATCTCGCTAGATGGGAGCCAGCTCATGGACCCTTCAACTTTCGGCACCCATGGAAACAATACGTCAAAATTGGGGCATCAATGCGCAGCTGTGCTTATTGCATAGAGGCTCTCAATGGTTGCCTTAATTCAGAATATCAGGTAACCCAAGTTCCTATACCCTTAATCTTTTATTTCTATATGGAGATTTTAATACGGAAAATACTAAAATTATGATCAATTTCACAACAAAAATCTTACAACCTGAAGTGGCACAAATAGTAATGAATTTGATTTGAGTGATACAACAAAATGAAAAAAAAAAAAGAATTTAGACTCTTATTTAGTATATTGTTGAAATAACATCAATTACATTAATTGTCACATTAGTTTGTAAGTATGGTAGTTCAACTGGTTTGACCTTAGGTATGCTCCCCAATGGTCACTAGTTCAAGTCCCCTTAGGACCACGTGACTAGTAGGGTGTTACGTGTTACCCTGTGATTAGTCGAGACGCGTAAACTCACCCAGAGCTATCAAAAAAATAATTGTAGTAATATTGGTAGTAATTTTAGCATATATCATGCGATTTATGCCAATTCACAATTAAAATTAAAAGTTGACACATCAATATGTAAAATTTATATAGTAAATTTGTAGTATTTTAATATTCATGCCAACTTTAACTATTTTATTCCAACAGGCTCCTGAAAGTATAAAGAAGCATCTCAACAACATTTCTTTGAAAGTAAGCTCCATCTCTTCAAGTGTCATAAAAGAGCTAGCAAGTACCATCAAGACAATGAAAAAATCGTCTAACATCCATTCCTTGGTTGGAGAGATGAACAGTGCAGTTCAAGGACTCCAAAATGACTTAAAGTCCCTTCCTAAGTTATTTAACTCTCCATCAAAGTCAGAAGCTGAAACTCCAGCTGAAATTAAAAAAATAGATCCAACCTCAAGAACAATGGTGACACTGCCTCTCATGGAAATTATTCCACTTGTAACTTTAGCTTCTTTATTGATTGAAATTTCCACACGGATCAATGGCATTGTCGATGCTGTTGAAGAACTATCAAACTTGGCTGAATTCAAGAATGCAAGTAATGATAAGTGCCAAACAAATTAGCTCCATAACTATTTTTTTTTATCGGATCATCAACATAAAAATAAAGAAACTATGAAGGTCTTTCAACAGGTCTGAGTTCCATATATATATATATATATATATCAGAGGAAATGAAATGAATATGTGTTGTAAAATTCTAGAGAATACCAATGTAACGAGTGACAGAACTTTTAGGCAGATTGGCACTCAGGTCTCTTTGTATCCTCTTGTATCGGAGTTCTATCCCTCACAATTACTAGAAAGAAAAAAAGAAAGAAAGAAAATGAGGTGTAAAGGACAACAATGAAAAATCATGGCACAGTTGTATAATATTGTTATGTTAATTAATTCTTGAGCTTGAAAGTGCTTAGTTTTATATACATATACTTACATCATTCCACCGTGCAATGCACCACCACCAGAAACTAGCATTAATGCTTTCCAGCAATTTTGTACTAAATTTCAAAATTCTATCATGACTAATATTCAATTAATTGGGTTTCTACCAGCAAAATTAAACCAACAGCATTGTGAGGCTAAGATTCATGATGTACATATATTTTGGCCCTAGTGGGCTATTTACTTATTTCTTAAACTAACAGAATATTCCTATATTGCCTGTCCCTTCGTGATTTTAACCTGCAAGGAACACTATAGTCTATAATTTGAAATAAACCTAGTCTTTCCGATGTTCAAAAAAGAAAAAAAAGGACCCAAACATAAATCTGTCTTGTGCCCTATTTTTTTTTTTTAAATAATGCTATGGGTACACAATGACAATAGTTGAATTGACAAGTTTTTATTACTTATTTTCTAGATCAACCATCGACATTACTTTATTACCTACCACTAATTAACAATTTGTCACATATAGTTACGAAAATATTATGACTAGTTATTGTGTCAGTAACTTTATTGTTTTTTTAAGTACAAAATGCTTAAAAAGAGAGAAAAAATTCTAATTGAGAAAAAGACTAGCAACTACTTCCCTTGTTATTATGACTTACGAATTTTTGTGGAGATTACACCTTGGGGGGTGAGCTTTCATGAACTATTTCATAGGTCAGTCCAATCTTGCTTAGAAAGGAAAAAATTCTGCATATAGACTGTACTTTCTCAATCCAATGCAGTTCATGTTCCAGAAGTAGGTGCCAACTTTTCCTTCTTCTTCTTTTTGAGTTATTGAGTTATTTGTCTAAATGGGCTTTGCATGAAATGTGTATCACTTCCACAAATCTCAGCAATCAATTTATTTATTTATTTTTTCTTTCGGTGGTGCTAACATATGTAAAGGATGGCTTCTGGGAAGGAAGTTAGCAATGGAATGGTGTGGAGAATAAAGGTGGCGGATCGTTCATCATCATCACAGATTTTGGTTTCAGAGGCAAAGCCTGCAGCCAACAATGCTGTCTTGGTTGGTCTACAAGGTGTTGTTGTAAGGTTGGGTTCAAAAGTGTGGAAGTTTTTGCATAAAGCGTGGGATATAGGGGTAGATGACCCAAGAAAAGTGATCCATGGGCTAAAGGTAGGTATGGCACTCACTGTTCTCTCGTTCTTTTACTATATGAGGCCTCTTGATGAAGGTGTTGGACGAAATTCTATGTGGGCAATCATGACAGTTGTGCTTGTATTTGAAAACTGTGTTGGTAAGCACTCTGAAACCCTTATCCAGACACCGTTGCTTGTATGATTCACAAATGTGCACAATTCCGATCTTTTTATAGTTTCATATTAAATATTAGACCTCTAAATACATATATCTGTGACACTATTTGTGTAGTGTTCAATATAAAAAATGGACTCTAAAGATCATATTCCATTTATTTTATGGTCCCCCCTCCCCTTTTATTAGGCAAGGCTCTTCTCTCTATTGGGTCATGGCCTAAAAAATATTCATGAGGTTCATCATAAATTTGTGTACTTAAAAGCTAGGTATAAAAGCAACTTGTTTGTTAAAATTTCGTTCTAGATTTTGTAGGATCTTAAGGACTTAGAATTGTAAACCATTGAGATCGCACTAAACTCTCTAGTTAGAAAGATCAAGATAAGATCTAGATCAAAACGTGGGATAAGTGGGATCACAATTATACCACAATTCCACCTAATTCTAAATTTGGATATGCTTACAACAAATTGTGAAAATTCCCTATGCTCAACTTAAAATTTTTATAAGACTTTTTGTAACAAATCCATTACTTCTTCACTGAATTTTTATTGATGAAAATCTGACTGGACAATAGAAGAAATAATAGCATGGTAATCCTCTAATCACACCTACTCAAAACATATTAAAATTCTTAACTTCAATTGATATCTTACATATTTATGAAAAGTTTTGTCTCTTTCTCCCTACTTTTCGTTATGAAAAGTAATGTGGTGTTGAAATTTAAATTCCAATGCCAACGATTCCACTACAATCATACCAGCTTGAGAGGGAGGAGGGAGGGGCGAGGTTCCAAATTAGCAAGGAGCTGGATGAGACTTGTTATAACCTTGTGAGATTAAATAACTTTAATAATAGATTAATATTCTTATTTTCTATTAAAAAGATTGTATCACATATATATGTTTGTCATTCATGAACTCATCATTAATATAAATGACTTTTTTAACTTTATTTTTATGAAAAGTAGAATCTTATCAATCCAAATCTATAATCCGATCTAGTTCTTGATTTTCACAATCTTGCCTACAATTTTGACTTTACCTCATGGAGTGACAGGTGCAACAATAAATAAAAGTTTGAACAGAGTGTGTGGAACTTGTCTTGCTGGATTTCCTGCAGTTGGTGTACATTCTTTTACTATATGTCATATGTGCATACTATCAAAATACTCGGTTTGTACACATCACCGAAAGCATAAATGTATATTCATAAATTGTGGATATTTGTGAATGTTGATGTCTACAATTTGTGAATGTATGTTCACACTTAAACGATCCATAATGTGAGTGGTATGCAACAATATTTACCCTTATGAATCATATATTCATATGTCAATCTTTACCCTTTATCAATTGTTAGAATATCAAGCCCAAGCCCAAGCCCAAGCCCACTCTTATATCAAGCCCCAAGCCCACTCTTAGCTAGGCTCATTTATATCACCTTGTACTATCATGCTATACAGATTTTTATAAGTACTAGATTAATTGGGCTCTATTAACTCTCATTCATTTAGTAACATGTTCAATTATATTCTTGACTAATCAGGTTGTGTAACCGAGTACTTTAAAGATAGTGAGGGCCTTGTTGATAATAGTAAAGAATATGATCATAGGAAACTACAAGGCTACAAATGTGTATTAAGTTCGAAGGAAAGAGAAGAATCTATGGTATGTTGCACTTGTGCGATTTATTGTTAATTTAAATTTCAATTTGATCTTTGACTGAAATTTGGAATGGACATTGCTTTGCATAGGCCAATTTAGCTAGATGGGAGCCAGCCCATGGCCACTTCAACTTCCGGCACCCATGGAAACAATACATCAAAGTTGGGGCATCAATGCACAGTTGTGCTTATTGCATAGAGGCTCTCAATGGTTGCATTAATTCAGAAAATCAGGTAACCCAAGTTCCTATATCTTTCACAAACTGACATCTCAAACTTTTAAATATAAAACAAAAAAAACAATATATATATATATATATATATATATATATATATATATATATATATATATTCTATATATATATATATATATATATATATATTATACTATATTAACATAGGACTAATCATATTCATTATCAAATCAGTTTATAAATCTTTTATAACGAAATATAATAGTTTTAGTATTTTCCATCCTTCTACGAGGAGAATTTTTTTACTCATGCAAGCTTCAACCACTTTATTCTAACAGGCCTCAGAATATATAAAGAAGTACCTCAACAACATTTTGTTGAAAGTAAGCTCCAACTCTTCAAGTGTCATAATAATTAAGAGAGCTAGCAATTACCATCAAGACGATGAAGAAATCATCTAACATCCATTCCTTGGTTAGTGAAATGAACAATGCAGTAGAAGAACTCCAAAATGACTTTGAAGTTCCTTTTTAATTTATTCAACCCGGCCCACATCAAAGCCAGAAGCTGAAACTCCTGGAAATAAAAAATAGACACAACCTCCACAATGATTACAGTGCCTCTCATGGAAATTGTTCCACTAGTAACTTTAGCTTCGTTATTGATTGAAATTGCTACACGGATCAATGGCATTGTTGATGCTGTCAAAGAACTAGCGGACTTGGCAAAATTCAAGTCTGCAAACAATGACAAGGGCGAAATAAATGAGCTGGCTAATAAGGAAACCATGAAGGTCTTTCAGCGGCTCTTTCCAATATAATTTATTAAGTACTCGCCAAAGAAGGTCTGAGACTGTGAGTTCCATATATTTGTCTTGGCTTAGTTAGTGTACCTGATTTCCCGAGGAAAAGAAATGAACAAGCTAGTGCTGTAAAATTCTAAAGAATACCAGTGTAAGTGTGTAACAAGTGACACGAGTAAAGGCCCGCAATAGAAATCCTGGTACAATTGTTCGATATTAATCTCATATTCTTTTTTCTTTTCTTTTTGTGTTTGGATTAGTAACACACTGGGATTTAGTAAAAGCTTATTTATATTATTTTATCTGGTACTAGCAAAACATGGGGTGTCGTGGTGTAGTTGGTTATCACGTCAGTCTAACACACTGAAGGTCTCCGGTTCGAACCCGGGCGACGCCATTGTTTTTATTTTCTTGCTTTGTGTTTTCGTCTTTTCATGGAGGTCTTTTTTATGCGAGGTTCATTTAAGGGTCATTGTCAACGAGATCACCCGGTTTCAACCTATGGCATCTTCTAAAGTTTCAATTACCCTTAAAAGTAGAAAAATGTATCCAATGGAAGTTAGATGCAAATCTTATGGATGTTCATATCAGACTTAATTACTTACTTAAATATGAACTCTTGCTGCTACGGCACCACGGAATGTTCTAATCGATGCCTCGGACAGTAAGAACTATAACATGGCAAACTGGACTTTGAATGATTATAGAGGATAGTATCCTCAATGTAAGAACTTTGGGGGAAGTGGCAACATACACAGAACGTCAGAACGGCTGGGAAAAGATTGGAAAGGTCATGACTCGTGACCAGATATCATGTTGCTCTTGCTCACAATAAAGATGACAATGGTAGCTTGCATCTAAAAACAGTACAATTTCAGGCATTATTTATTGGAAGATGTGCAATGTATACAACCTTCCGGCATCCTAGACCATGCCAACCCAATCATAAGCCAGTTGACTGGAAATTTGAACAGATTTACTACTGCCAACCTAATTATACAAAGATCAATAAGCAGCAGTAAGCTAATTCAAATTTTCAATTTTTGATATATGTGCAAAATCAATATATCATATTATTTCAAACACATTTTCCACTTATGAGACCATCTGCTTCGATGAATCTGCAATGAGGGGAAACCAAACATCCACATAGAGATATGGCAACCTATATTATCTGATTGTATCATTGCTAATCAAGTTGTAACCACAAAGAAAAAACACAACAATTAGTCCTACTTGCATGTCCCATCTTGGACTACTTTTCCTCATATTACTTTTCACTAAAGAACCTCTCACAAGTTCAACTCCACAAAAAGGCTGGCCTGAGGATGCAATCCTGCTTCTTTCAGTGACAAAGACAGTTTCTCAGGGCCATAAACAACCCGAGGAAAGTTAGAGACGAGGCTATAATTCTCAGTTTCTAAACAGCCCAAAGAATCAACATAGTCATATAGAGATTGAATTGTTGAAGTACTGTGGAACCTCCTGTCCTTGCGTTCTCCATTAGGAAATCGTACCAAAACCTGATTGAAGTAAAACACACAAAAGTACATCAGGTTTGCGGAATTTTAGTAAAGTCATATGTCCAACCTACCAACAAATGAATTAGAAGAAGACAAGTGAGGCAAGTGAAGACACACGAATTTTGTTAGATAATGCCTTCATAATAATAATTTGAAGAGGGAAAAGGGGTGGGGGGAAATTAGCAAAAGGGCTATGTTGTATTAATAGAAGTCATTAAAGTTAAAGCTCTGAAAATTAAAAGTACAAGAAAATCATAAAGAACGAGAAAATCTGTGTACAAGCTCAAGAGTTATTTACCTGTGTAACATTAGGTCCTTTTTCAGGTTCAGCACCAAGTGACAAGGCTTTCTCTTGCCGCACTCTTGCTAATGCAGCCTCTTTCTCTGCAGCTTCACGTGCTGCTCTTTCAAGGGCCTCTTCTTCCTCCTTACGCTTCCTCTCAGCTTCAGCAGCTTCCCTCTCGAGACGTTCTTGCTCTTCTCTCCTCTGGCGTTCCCTAGCCTGATGTAACATAGAAGAGTGATAAGGCACTGCAAGAAAAACTGTAACATAGTTCTTTCTAAGAAGACTTTGCCAGTAGGGAGAAAGGGATAAGGAAGCATGCCATATGGGCCACACCAAACTGTGTGATACAAGCAAAAACCTAAGTTAAAAGAGTTGCATACTTGATCAGCTTCAAGTGCTGCTCGATAAGCAGCATCTTGCTCTTCCCTTAAGCGCGTGTTATTTCTTCTTTCCTCCGCTTCAAGCCTTGCTGATACAAGAACAGGGGAACTTTCTTCAAGCACTTTCTGTAATATCGTGATCATTTCTTCGGGAGATTTTGGTCCTTCAACCTGCAGAACATGAAAAAATGCACCAGTAAGTCCACAATACACAAGAATAAGTTGTTCTCTACAGAGGCAGTGAAGGGTAAGGATGTAATGAAAAGAACATTGATGAGATGAGAGACATCAAATATAGAGTTTGATGAAACCAAAACAACCCCCGTCACAGAAAAAAATTGGGGAAAAGAAAATCATTCATAGATGCCCAATCTAAGAAAGTTGTTGATATTGGCAACTATATGGTGTCTGCTCCTGAAAAATTTTCATTACAATATGTACAAGACAATATACTGGAATGCGATTTAACAAATAGCTAACATAGAGTGAGCTAAATGGAAATTTCATAGAATTTTATTTTTTATTGTTTATTTTTTGATAAGTAACTATCATAGAATTGTCTTAACACCCCTTATGCAGTGGTTGGCTCAGACACCATGAGACAAAGAAACATGAAGTCTAATGTAGCCATTAAATTGTGCTTTTAATTCCCATCATAAGTTGGCCCCTTAGATAAGAGAGGATTGGTTTCCAGAAGCAAGATAATACGAAGGAAATATCTATAATTATACTGTTATCAAAGATTTGATAGAAACCAATGGTTAGACTTTGTATAGTAGGAAGAGCAGCAAACATCTGCATCATATCTCCTATGGATGAACAAAGATATGGAAGTATATAGACAACAGGAGAAGAGCCCTAGGTTGGTCTTAGCTCCTCAATTTTTCATACTACTCCCTCTATCATGTTGCCAAACTCTTAATGCCTCTCCACCAGATACCTGACAACTACATAACTAATTTCAGCTGATAAAGGTGAAATCCCTTATTTATGTTGATCCCTTAGTTTCATACCCATATTCACCTCAAACATAAATCAATCCACCTTCCCACCCAAGTATCATGCTTGTCTAATCTTTTCTCTTTTAGGTAAAATAACATCATTAAAAAAGCTTGAAAAGGATGCAACCCACGTACACAAGATGTATACAAAAGGAACACCAAAAACGGAAGAAAGGAAAAATACAGAATTTAAATCATCAATAAAAGCTAATAAATCTGAAGAAGTAGATACACTGGCAGCCTGCTCCCACGCATGTTAAGACTGCAAGAAGAGAAACTTAAGCTGTACTATTGTGAGTTTTTTGCTTTCAGGAGTACACGTGTCCCTTTCTCACCAAATACTCCACATTCAGGCACAAAGGAACAGCCCTCCAAATTTCAGACTGGACTTTTTTTTTCCGCAAAAAAGACGTTCCAATAATAAATCAGTCTCCAATCTTGGCATTATCCATCTACCCCAAATAAGCACAATCAAAAAGAGATGATCTACGGACTCCACATTAGATCTGCACATATAACACTAATCAGCACTTATTATGCCCCAATTCCTCAGAGTATCTGTTGTTAAAATTTTAGCCTTTGCTGTCCAAGCAAAGAAAGCCTCATGGAATCCTGCTTGTCTAATAAGACTAAAACAGATGTTTTCTTAGTGCATCTAAAATTGCACTGGACAACCCACAGTTGATCACAACTCGCATGGCGTGGCAAATGGGTGACAGCTGCAATCTGAATCAGGTAAACTTAAAAATAAACCCATATTTTCAAAAAAATTCAACAACAAAAAAAATCCCCATTCTGGATTTACCAAATAAGCTTGTGACTGATTCCACCGCAACAATGAAAATATGAGGCCAGCAGGGTCACTCTGCCAGACTGCCTTGGTCACCCCAAAACCCTAGCAAATTCCATCAGCAATGAACAAAAATGTTCTACTGGAATTCACCACTCCATACATTTCCCCCTTGGATTAC
The DNA here is from genome assembly GCA_907173295.1 of Fagus sylvatica. Classification (NCBI taxonomy): domain Eukaryota; kingdom Viridiplantae; phylum Streptophyta; class Magnoliopsida; order Fagales; family Fagaceae; genus Fagus; species Fagus sylvatica. The sequence continues at coordinate 1,213,093 of OU015764.1, read as the reverse complement.
ACTCATACATATTGACTTGACCTTTAGGATCCTTGAAGGTATTCGTTTATTTGAAGTAATTTTAAGATTTATGACTCCCATAGTCTGATTGGATTAGTAGTTGATATGTAGAACTCAAGTACAAATACTTCCTTTAACATAAGTTTTTCTATGCTTTTCATTAATCATTTCATGTAGCAAATTGCTTACAAGTTACAACTATAATCAAAATCAGTCTACCAATTATGCAGTAAAAGACAAACAACATATGATACACAATAGGTTACACATTAAGTTTGGTAATATAGCCTACAAAGCAACAAGGCTAACACATAAAATTTCCTTAAGCCCCACTAGTGGGTATAATATATAACTAAACTAGTATAGTTTTCTCTCTCAATGCACTTTAGAATGCACATGCAACTTTTCACTATCGATAAACTCGGTTGCAGCCAAAAGGGTCACTCTGCCAGGCTTCCCAAAACTCTAGCAAATTCCATCAGCAACCGACAAAAATATTTACTGGAATTCACCACTCCATATATCCCCCGCTTGGATTATACCCATTATCTCAACATTTGAAATAAGCTTATCTATTGACACATATAATTTAAAACCTATACACAAGCCTCAAACGCACCACCAATTTTTGTCTTCACCATAAGCTTGTGAGAAGTTTTGCCATATCAAACAGTAAGACAAGGCAACAAGAGGTCAAAAAATACGCTGAATGTCAGTAGAGCTCTAAGAGAAGATTGTCTATCCCCTAGGTTGCATGGGTACTCCATTTTGGCCCACTTACCCGTACCCGTATCGTACCTGATATCTAATATCCATTGTGGCACATCTGTTTTTAAAAGATTGATGTATCCCCGTACCCGTACCCGTATCAGGTACGATATTGTATCCGTATCCGCGCAACTTATCCATTGACAAGTATCAGAACAAAACAGCAAAGCACTTATCATTGACAAATAGGTGCATAACCTCCAACATTGCAAACACCAATGTCCATTCCTCTTAACTTGAAGATTCTATCACTCTCAGTGTCAATTCAGAATGCACGAATACTCCATTTTGCTCATTGACAAATAGGTGCATAACCTCCAACATTGCAAACACCAATGTCCATTCCTCTTAACTTGAAGATTCTGTCACTCTCAGTGTCAATTCAGAATGCACGAATACTCCATTTTGGCTCACATGCCCGTATTCGATACCCATACCTGTATCGTACCCGATATCCAACATCCATCGTGACCCACATACGTTTGTAAAAAAATAATGTATCCTCCTACCCGTACCCGTATCGTACCCAAGACCGTATCCTTACTTTGAAATTCAATCAAAGTATTATTATTATTTTTTTGATAGGTAAAATCAAAGTATTCAATACTCTTCTGATACAGTCCACTACGAAAAGGATTACAGATTAAGCTTGCAGTGTAATCTTAACTCACAATTCAAATGACATGTCCATAAATAACTTGAGAGTCTCTAATAACAAATTAAAAAGCGCAACTAAAACATTTAGCTCTTAAGTAAATTCTATAGAGATTCAGATACCACACAAATTCAAGGGAAACTTAAAAGGCTGTACCTGCTGGAGCAATGCGATCCTCTGATTCGTCGCCGCCATAACTACTGCACAGAAAGGAAACCTGGAAGCCTTCAAACTGTTACTCATCTTGAACCCTTCGCTAGCTCTAATACTCCCTCCCCACGCCACGAAGTTCTCGTTCACAAACGCAGCCAATGGCTCCGAACACAGCGTTCTCTCGCAGAACAAAGGCGTGTCCGGATGATCCGGCGAGTGCAAATACACAAACAACAGCCTGTACGCGTTCCTCGACCTCTGAAGCGCGTCCATGAACCCTTCACTCACGAAATTTGGCCTCGTCGTGGTTGTATTACCGTAATCCCTCTCGAACGCCGCCACGAATGCCATAGCCTCCGATGCCGCGGCCGACAACGGAACCAAACGAGCCGAGGACTCGCCGTTCCGGCCCGAACCGGAGCCCAACCCGATCATTCCCATGGAGTACGAGAGCACACCACCGGCGGCCCATAATCCCAACCCAATCGCGCCGGAAATCAACCCTAGACTTCCGGAAATCACGGAAATCGGCAACGTCACAATCTTCCACGCTAAACCGGGTCCGGCAACCGCTTCCGATCGTTCCGATACTTCGAAGCGAGGTGGTAAACTGGACCGCGTGCCACCGCCTCCGTTGCCTTCGCCGGAGGCGTTTGCGATTGTAGTTGTGGCTCCGGCGGTCGAACTTTCCGGAGGAGTAGAGGTCGTGGACGTGAAAGACGAGATCGCGAGCTCGAGGTCCCATCCATGAGCAGCGAGAATCTCCTTGCACAAATCGGGATCTTCGAGGCCCGTGATCGCTTGGAAATACACTAATTTGTCGGCTACATCAACCATATCTATACGTTATCGTCGCAGAGAAAATGAAAGAAGCTCAAGAGTTAGGGTTTGTCACTGAAAATTGTTGACAATCACAGTTTGTTACAGATATAGAGAGAGAGAGAAAGAGAAAAGGGAAATTTGATTTCTCTCTCTAAAACGAAGCGGAAATGACTAGAATGTTCTGTGGTTGAACTTGTAAATCGACGAAGAGTGATAGGAATTGGGATCGAATTAATATATTATAGTTTGGCTCTGAAATGTTGAAATGGCTATAACTGCTTATTTAAATCACGATATTGACATTTGGATCAGAGGAATTAACGAAACTGCCATTGTTATTTGTCTTGTTGTTCGTTGCTAATGGCAATGGAGGTCGTCATCACTTATCTCAAATTATCTACGAACCGACAATAGAACCGATGGGTCGTTTGGCGTTGTTAAGCGACGCCGTTTTTTTATTGAACTTTGTGGGCCAAGAAGATGGGGGAGAGCTGGAGAGCTTTTCAAAGTCTCCTGAATTCTTTGTATCCAGTTAATAGGCCCATTAGGCATTAGCCAAGCCAGTGTTCAGACTTCAGAGCCAAACCAGTGGCTGATAGGGATGAATCATGAAATGTATTGGACTGACCCAACATTGTTAGTACTAGACGGGTATTATATAGTATATTATATGTATATAATAATAATACTCTAATATATATATTATAATAAAAAGTATAAAACACGTATTAGTCAAGATTGTAACTCAATAACATTATTTAATCTATTTTTCAAGAAGAATCAAGATTCAAATCCTTCACCCCCCACTTATTTTAACAGTTGAATTATAAATAATAATAAGTAAAACGCTTTCTATATTATAGATACACAAAAATACTTCACCTTGACTCAAATTTAATGTTCTTATCAATAATAATAATAATAATATGATTGTTTATTTTGTCAAAGTGTGTGAGTATAGAAATTAAAATTATTCAGTATACTTGGAGTATATTGAAGTGGTACCCCTTGCTCTTGCATAAAGAGACTCTGATGCTTCTTTTTATTGATTTCCCAGTTGCAAAAAATAGTTTGGGTTCAATCACCCGTCGAGGCGCCCATTAGGTTATTTGAAATACATTTAATTTCCATAACTAATTGTGTTTTTGGATAATTTGTTAGTTGGGTGAGGGGGAATTCGAACCATATACATTTCATTTGGAAAACATCATGAACTTTAGATAAATAGCATGAAATCTAATGACCACATGATCCAGAAGAAAAAACATTCAAAGTGATATTCACACTCCAACTACAACCTAAAGAGTGCAGTGTAGAGATCTTGTTTTATTTGGAAATGTATATAAAAAGTTAAGAGATAGACAAGAAATTAAGAGCAAAACTATAAGACAAAATCTTTTGGAAGGTTCAGAAAATGTTGAATCTGCAAAATATAATAGCAGAACTCAGTCAATCAGCTTGTCATCAATGGCATGTCACGAAGTTGCTATGACAAAGAACCCAAAGGTTGCAATTTCATCATTTTTACTTGAACCAGTCAATTAGCACTTCTATTTTTGGGCAATGGCCCAAATAATAAAATCTCAAAAGGCTTTCAGTTTCTGTTGCAACTTGCATGGCTTTCGATCTTGACCTGTGAAGCTCATCGAAGATGGCGGCGTAAAATAATAAGTCTAATCATCCACTTTCATGTGTCATTTAATAAGAAAATTATTTTCTATGGGTTCCCAGCCAATCGCGCAAATTCTCCACATATTTGGCTTACAGCTTACTAAATCTCACAACAACTAGTAAGAGGTCCAGAAAAGGCATTTTAATTTCATAACTACTAGGTTAGAACTATGCTACAATCAAAAGCAAACTTTAAGGTACCAAGATAGAAACTTCATATTATTTGCAAAAATATGTTGTGATATAATATGAATGCCAAGAGATCACATCATGAGCCTAAATGAAATGGAAGTACTTGAACTTGTGATCTTAAGTAGATAAATTGACAAATTTTATTAAGACCATCTAATGTCTTGGGATTGTGCACATGAGAATCCCAAAAGCAATTTGTGGGATCCTTTCATCTCCTTTTTGTGAAAGTGAATTTTGATGTAGCCATCAGGGCCGACTTAATACAATACTAGTCACAGACCCACGCTATGCGCGAAATATGTAATGATTTTATTATAAATGATACAACCTAAGAATGGATACCATTCTCTTTCTCCTATTATCTCTTATGAAAACATAACTTTTTTTTTTTTTTTATAGTTACGATAGTATTTAAACCTATGGCGCCCGCTCATGATAGTTGCTCTTACCATCAGGCTAAGACACCAATTGGTTTTTGGTGTAGGCAGGATTTGAACTCAGGTCCCTTACTCGACGACATAACTTAGTTATGTTATTTTGCAGCTATCACTAATATAGGATGAAAAAACACCACATAAATGGGTTAGAGAGAGAGAGAGAGAGAGAGAGAGAGATCCAAAACATTTTTCTAGGTAGAATCAGAATATTCATGATAGAGAACCGAAAATAAATAGTCATGATAAAATTAGAATCAGACAGAGAACCAAAATTAAATATTCATGATAGCATTCAAATTAATTTTTAATGGAATAGTGAACAAAAAAATATTCCTACCAACCTTATTTTCACCATCCTCGAAATTTTATTTGTCAAGTTGGTTTTTTGTAGTGTAACACATCCTTATATATAGAAAAGCGCATTTATCATAATGAATTTAATGAAAAATAATGATTGGTATAAAACTTCCAAATGTTGATAACATAACAGGAAAATAGAGGTGGAGTAATTAAGAGTAAACAAATGTGTGCTACTTTTTAAATTCCAAATGTGGCTGACATAAATGAAAATTAAAAACCAATGATGACTATAGACTTTACAAATTCCAAATATGTGTGCTATAACGGAAAATGATTTAATGAAATACATTGATGGCTTTAAATTTTTTTAAAATGAGAGTGACATTACCGAATAAGAAATAATAATGGCTCTTCACCCCCAAAGTGGGTGGCAATATTGGTTTGCAAGAGGAAAAATACGGGTGATATGACATACAATGATGTGGCTTCATGTATAGCCTTGACTATTACTATTAGATATTGTACATAGATATTTCCTTAAATTGACGTTTCAAATTATTTGACTAATCAAAATTGTTAGAAATATAAGGAGAAATATTACCTGAAACTTGTTATAATTTGCATCAAATAATATTACCAATAAGAGGTGGCGGAGTTGAGGCACGGACTAGGTCGCTCTCTTGAGACGATACGCGCCATCTACGGAATTTTCCGGTGTAATAGACAATAATTTTGCACGCCGTCCCCAGGATACAATAAGCCCAGCCACCTAGCTGTATTCCCTTGCAAGTCTACACTACTTGTAGGGTGAGAAGCTCTTAAAATAGTACTTTCTTTTACCCAGAATAAAATATATAAATATATGAAGAAACAATCTGATTTGAGAAAAAATGGTTTGTAGGGAGAAAGACAAGAGCTGGTATATATTGTTTGGTGTGTTTTTCAATTGGACATATCATATATTTATATAGTGGTATGGGAGCCTTTCCCATTTAATTCCATATTAAATTTTAATTCATTTGATATTATAGGCATTAGTATAGCATCAGTTTTTATTTTGTAATTTATTTTCTGCACATGTCCCTGTACATGTCCTTGTTCATTTGCTAAAGCCATATAATGGTTATGCATTCAAAGTATTGTTGACTAAATTTAAAAAAGAAGTTGGCAGAAACTTCTTGATCCATGTTTATTATTTTAAAAGAAAAACATTTAAACATTGACTTTGAATAGCATAAGAAAAAACTGACATTTTAATATTAATGTGGAATTGAATTGGTGAGATTACTATACTTGAATTTCAAACTTAAAGAATGTGTAACTGCTGGTGGGCATTTAATCAAGAATTAAAATGACATAATAATTTTATTTTATAAAAATATTCTAACAAAATTTCAACTGAATGTGGGTATTAAAAGATAGTTAAAAATATGGGTGGCATAAAAGGAATATATTCTCAAATGGACGTTTTAAATTATTTGACTAATCAAATTTCAACTGAATGTGAGTATTAATAGATAGATATAAATGGGGGATAAGGATCCTCTCCATTTGGAAATATTTGTCCAAAAAAAAATCTAACGATTGGAAAAGAAAATAGCATATTGATTGAAAAGGGAAATATAATGCTAACTGATGTGGTTTTTTATGGAAATAGAAAGTCTGATGTGACATGTCTTAAGAGAAAGCTGAGGTCTTATCTATTAGTTTATATAATAGAAAAATAATGATTGGTATAAAACTTCCAAATGTGGGTAACATAACCGGAAAATAGAGGTGGAGTAATTAAGAGTAAATAAATGCGTGCTACTTTTTAAATTCCAAATGTGACTGACATAAATGAAAATTAAAAACCAATGATGACTATAGACTTTACAAATTCCAAATATGTGTGCTATAACGGAAAATGATTTAATGAAATACATTGATGGCTTTAATTTTTTTTTATTTTTTAAATGAGAGTGACATTACCGAATAAGAAATAATGATGGCTCTTCACCTCCAAAGTGGGTGGCAATATTGGTTTGCAAGAGGAAAAATACGGGTGATATGACATACAATGATGTGGCTTCATATAGCCTTGACTATTACTATTAGATATTGTACATAGATATTTCCTTAAATTGACGTTTCAAATTATTTGACTAATCAAATTTCAACTGAATGTGGGTATTAAAAGATAGATATAAATATGGGTGGCATAAAAGGAATATATTCTCAAATGGACGTTTTAAATTATTTAACTAATCAAATTTCAACTGAATGTGAGTATTAATAGATAGATATAAATGGGGGAGGGAATATTTAAAAAAAAAAATTGAAAAAGAAAATAGCATATTGATTGAAAAGGGAAATAGAATGCTAGCTGACGTGGCTTTTTATGGGAATAGAAAGTCTGATGTGACATGTCTTAAGAGAAAGCTGAGGCCTTATCTATTAGTTTATATAATAGAAAAATAATGATTGGTATAAAACTTCCAAATGTGGGTAACATAAACGGAAAATAGAGATGGAGTAATTAAGAGTAAATAAATGGCGTGTTACTTTTTAAATTCCAAATGTGGCTGACATAAATGAAAATTAAAAACCAATGATGATTATAGACTTTACAAATTCCAAATATGTGTGCTATAACGGAAAATGATTTAATGAAATACATTGATGGCTTTAATTTTTTTTTTTAAATGAGAGTGACATTACCGAATAAGAAATAATGATGGCTCTTCACCTTCAAAGTGGGTGGCAATATTGGTTTGCAAGAGGAAAAATACGGGTAATATGACATACAATGATGTGGCTTCATATATAGCCTTGACTATTAGATATTGTACATAGATATTTCTTTAAATTGACGTTTCAAATTATTTGACTAATCAAATTTCAACTGAATGTGGGTATTAATAGATAGATATAAATATGGATGGCATAAAAGGAATATATTCTCAAATGGACGTTTTAAATTATTTGACTTATCAAATTTCAACTGAATGTGAGTATTAATTGATCGATAGATATAAATGGGGGGTAGGAATATTTAAAAAAAAAAATTGAAAAAGAAAATAGCATGTTGATTGAAAAGGGAAATAGATCGCTAACTTGGTTTTTTATGGGAATAGAAAGTTTGATGCGGCATGTCTTAAGAGAAAGCTAAGGCCTCATCTATTAGTTTATACTAGATTATAACCCGCGCAATGCGCGGCTCTTTTTCATTATTTTTCTATGAATATGTTCCTAACAAAGCAACTAAACTAAGAAGAAAGAAGAAATAATAACAATAATGAAAAGGAAAAAAAAATTAAGAAAAAAAAAGGAAGTGTAAAATAGAAAATGTAAATAATTTTTCTTTGCGCTTAAAAATAGAAATAATCATTTTTATTATATCTCATCAAATGTATTATACTGATTTTTATTATATTTCATCAATTGGGGATATTGAACATAAAGTCAATTAGGGGTTTATATCCCGAGGTTGTATTGACTTAGCAAAAAATAAAAAAACTCACTTCACATCGTTTATGAATTTCAATCACTTTAGTGAACCTCAATTGTTTCATATAGGGATTCTAAATATTCAAAGGTTTCTCATTTTTGTTTAACTTACAACACTTTAATAGTACAAATAAATAATACAATTTGTCACATATTTATCCCATCTTTACCTTTTTTTACTTTCTTTTGTTTCTCTTTTTATCTTTTTTTGAGCAATTTATCACTTATTAATAATCACATAAACAATATTTGTGACTTTAGAAGTCCATCACATAACAAATTGGTTCACGGAGATAAAAATGACAATGTCATCTTAAATCTAACACGTATCTTAGGAAAATTTAACACATAGAAAAATAAATAATATTAAGATGTTATTCTCTACCCCTAAAAAAAAAAAAAATGTTTACATAAGAATTGAACCCATGCCCTCACCCTCACAGAGGGGTGAGACTTTTTGAAGAGAGAAATGACCACTGGAACGAATGCCCAAGTTATAATTTAAATGCATATTTGAAATAACATATATTGTGTTTAATATATTTGGCTTTAATTGGAGCATATAATTGGGTAGTGGGTATTTAATTTATTAATGGTGTAGTTTTTATTATGGGATAGTGGGTATTTAATTTATTAATTGTGTTATTTTTATTATGGGGTAGTGGGTATTTAATTTATTAATGATGTATTTAAAAAAAAAAAAAAACTGATACATGGCAAGCAGAAGACATTGCCTTAGATGCCACGTGGCAGAAAGATGGCAACGTCTTCTACTTTAATATATATATATATATAGATAGATATATATATATATGAGCCTAAGGCGATAATTTAGTGCTTAAACTTGTGTTTAATTTACTCCAATATCCTAAATTATCAGATTATGAATATATGAAGAATATATAATAATTAAATTTTATATGGATGATGAATTAATTGATTAAAAATCATTTATCCTTTGCTATATAAAGGTTAAAAGTTTTCTTGCAAAATGCAAATAAAGTATGACATAAATGCACCAAATTTCATGATTGGGGAGCATGCGGTTTGTGTTTTTTCAAACACGAATTTTGGGTTTAGTGAAGATGTGACATTTTTCAAAATTAGTAACACGATTACGATGTCATATGCAATTTAAAGTACATTTTAAAATATTTTGTAAGTAATTATCTTAAAAGAAATTTATATTACTTATTATGTGTTATACTATTTAGGGAATCAATTTCAATTATATAACATGTCATTAGAAAATGGTTGATGACAAATGGTAATTAAGGTTGTAATTAAAAGGTAATGTCAATTAATTTTTTGAAAGAAAGGAAAAATAAAAAAATTATGACATAACTTAATGAAAAGATGATAAATCTAATAAAGTAATTGGAATGAATTTCTATTAACTCACAATTTTAAAGGTATTTTTTAGAATAAGGAATAAAATATACAACACATTTTCTTTTTCTGCAAAATCAATTATTCATTCATATTTTTTTGGAGCTTTTTTTTTTTTTTATTGGGGCCTTAGGCCAAGACCTAAATTACCTAGGCCTTGAGCCACCCTGATAGCCATTAGTGTGGAGTAATATGCTTCAAACATATTACTAGTTCCTTTTCCATTAAACAAACTAATATAGTTTGAAAATTAAGCCATGCATGTCCTCCGCAACTTAAGATCTCAATCTCATCTGTTTCACATTAGTGGGCCATTTTTTTCTAAAGTCAAACCTCCAAACGGTCGGCTATTTTGATTTAAAGGCTTTGAAATTTGCGTCCCTACTACAACTCCCTCTATTTTTATCATACACCCAATACACACTATGATTGTTTATCAAAAATTATATATACAATATGATTCGTGTATGATTCGTGTGTGTATATATATATTGAGGCCATATATGCTAGCTAGAGAAAAAAAAAGTTTAAATTTTAAATCCATAATTTAGGAATGATTTTAAATTAAATTCCACACTTTAAAGCTTCTAATTAATTTATTTCAATTCAAATGATTACCCATTATCTATGATGTAGTTAATAGAAAATACATAAATAAAATAGCATCATGTGGTTTAGAGTGAAAAAAATTCTCTATATAATAGATATTTGTGTTGAAATAACAATGCATCATTGTTTTGTTTAAATATTTTTCATTTATGGTGATTTTCCATTAATGTAATCACTGTAAATGAGTATATGATTTGAATTGAAATATTTTTAAAATATAGAGTTTAATTTGAAACTTGTAATAGTATGGATTTAAAATATAATTAATTCACAAAAAAAAAAAAAAAAACTTCTTAAAATTTACACGCTAACTTTACACATCAAATTAGAAACTAGTGTAAAATAGTTCTTTTTACAGGCATCAATAATCTGCTATTCTTTGATTTTTTATTATTGGGACCTTAGGCCAAGATCTAAACTACCTAGGCCTTAAGCCACCCTTGATAGCCATTAGTGTGGAGTAATATGCTTCAAACATATTACTGGTTCCTTTTGTGGTGGGCATAAAACATAAAAAAGAATTAAAAAATGTAATCTTTGCTTGGACGAAAAATGACACAATACTAGTACCTTTTAAAAGCATAAGCTAAGGCAACTTGTTTAGTAGTAGAAAAAGCAAAAGAATTAGGGTACATGCCTATCATTTGCGAAGGAGATGCACTAACTGTTATTTTCTCACTACTAAATAATTGTCTAGTCCTAATTGGACGATCAAACATATTTTTTATGATACTAAACGGGTTTTTAATTCCCACATTGATTGGGTTGTAAATCATACATTTAGCGAGGGAAAAGTTGTTGTCCATAATTTAGCTAATAAGACTATTTAGAAAACTCATCAATCATGAGGGATTACCAAATATAAAAATAAAAGTTAAAAAATTAAAAAATTAAAATAAATCTAGATGTGATGGATGCTTTTATGGCAATGGAAAAACCTCCCCATCATGATTATCATGTAAAGAATGAAAGATTTGCAAGCTTCAATTGCAAACATTTCATCGAGATATTATATATGTAAATCTTTTCCTATGTTTAGGCACGTCCCATGGTGGAATACTATTTAGAAAACTCATGAATCATGAGGGATTACCAAATAACTAATAGAATGGTATTTGCAATCCAAGAAAAAAAAAGAGTTTGAAATAAATAACTAAAGTATAATGTTCTTTCTAAAATGAATGATTGAATCTCTAAAATCCTAATTCAAACAAACTTTGTTACTCATATAAAGGTTGAATGTCTAATACGATATTTAAAGTTTCAATCACGTCCTAGAAAAAAAATTAATTTTAATTTCAAATATTCTAAAATACAACAAATTTAAAAAAACCAAAATTCCCCAAATACTTGACAATAAAGGAGAAGTTTCAAGTTCCGGATTCAACTAGACTACTAGTTAATTTGCATATTTTAAACATCCTATGCATATTAAATAACTCTAGTGGTAAAAGGGTAAAATAGATTTTAATTTTTTTTTTAAGTTAATAATATTTCACAAACGCAAGAGATAATCATAATTTCTTTCTAATTAAAAAAAAAAATTTGATTACAAACCAATTTGTATTTAGTTTATTATAACTCATTATGTGTCAATTAATAAGATCATCTACATATATTTTAGTCACATGACTTATTTAATGAATAATTTGATTTTTTTAAATAATACATATAATTGGTCTTATATACTGTCGTATAATAGATTGTAACAAATAAATTACAAACTGATTTATAGAGAAATATTTTCCAATAAAAAAGCATAAGATAATTTATGGGTAATTAAGTTGAGATAGAACTTAGAAGCCGTTGATGACTATGATTATAATTCTGAGTTTTTTCTCTATCTTTATTATCAAAAAAAAATTCTGAGTTTTTCATCCATATCCGTCTCTTCCACCAAAACAAAAATAAAATATATATCTCTTTTTCTCTCTTCCAATCTGTACCAACCGCTCCGTTATTCTCGATCACTCTGTTCTCTCTTCTAGGGTTTAGAAAAATCGAAATTCGAACTCTGAAACTTCAACTTCAGCTTCAATAGCTCCTGGTCCTGGGACTTTTATTGGGGTTTGGTACAACCTAACGATTTTCGTGTTCGGAAACAGCTAAAAAAAAAGATGCAGAGAAAGACGTGGACGAATCCGGGTCTGGTATAACTCCGTGGGTCACAATTCCGCACCGACATTGTTTTTGGGTCATGGAATCGAACTCCTCAACGCTGCGTTTAATCGGGTGCCGATTCCGGTTCCGATCGGCATTCGATTCGTATTCAATTGCTTGTGAAGCATTCTCTGAAAAACTGCTTTTTCGTGCTCCGATTAGTGTCAGATTCAAACTTCTTTAATAGTGGGTTTGCGATTTCTTTCTTCTTTGTTCAAAAAATCTCTCTCCCTCTCTCTCTCTCTCTCTCTCTCTCTTAATTCGATTCGACGTCGTTTGGGGCAATGGGTTTCGGTGCGAGTTTGCGGTGTGTGCAATCAAAGGTTGAGGAGATTGAGGCTGTGGAGAAAGATCCGACTGGACGATACGCACGGGTATGAGATTCACAATTATTACTCCGTTTAGTTTATTTGTTTTTATTTATTCCGTGTTTGTTTGCCAAGAAATTGGGGGCAAAAGAAAGAACGTAGAATTGTGATTTTTCCTGATCTATGTTTTGTTTTTATTTCCATTAATGATTTAATGTGAAAATCATAGCAATTTAGCCAATTGTTCTTTAGACTTAGTTCTCGGATTGTATTTTACTTAATTTTAATAGTTACCAAACAGAGCTTATGAATTTCCAGTAATTGCTTTTCATTGAAGCTTCAGCTGAAGTTAAGGTTTTTGGATTTATAATTATAGCATTACAATAATCCTCACTTTATTACTGACAAATTAAGTGATATTTAGCTATTTTATGTTGATTTTATTTTTTTTAATTCTTTGGTAGGTAATAATATTAGTTTTATTTATTGCTGGTTGATTGTGTAAAATGAACATGATTAGATTGAACATATTTTGATTTGGGAAGTCCCATTCATGGAAAAAAAATCCATTTTTTTTGTCGGTTGCGGTTAATTGTCATTGAAATTGAATGCGGGAATATTTTTATTCTTGTGGGTTTTGTAGTTATATGGTCTGTCTCGGATATTTTCAAAAATCGTGCTCGCTTTGTTGTTGAGTTGAGCTGAGTTGTTTATTTTATTGGATTTTGTTAATATGATCTTCATACCGTTTGTTTTTTATTCTTTCAGTACGATGAAGTCTTGGGGAGAGGAGCATTTAAGACTGTGTATGATTCTTAGACCTATGTTATTTAATTTTCTTGTTTATGGTTTTAGTGGTTAGTTTCTAAAATTGGTAGTTGTTTAAAAAAGAAAACTTTGCTGTTCACTTTAAATTTGTCGTGTTTCGGCTCCCTTGTTGTTGATCAATTATAACTTTGTTGGCATATATAGATACAAGGCATTTGATGAAGTTAATGGAATAGAAGTTGCTTGGAACCAAGTGAGCATTGAGGATGTATTGCAGTCACCAGAACAGCTGGAAAGTTTATATTCAGAGGTTCATCTGCTGAAATCTTTGAAACATGAAAATATTATCAAGTCCTATAATTCTTGGATAGATGATCAGAACAAGACTGTTAACTTGATAACAGAGTTGTTCACTTCTGGGAGTTTGAGGCAGTAAGTTCCGTTCATGGTTTGCTGTGTTTTCTTTTCATTTTTTCTTTGCTTTATAGCTCATTTATAATGATTAATGGTTTTACTGGGTTTTAGATATCGTAAGAAGCATAAGAAGGTTGATTTGAAGGCCATCAAGAACTGGGCAAGGCAGATTCTTCGAGGTTTAAGCTATCTGCATGGCCACAATCCTCCAATTATCCACAGAGACCTGAAATGTGACAATATATTCATTAATGGAAACACTGGAGAAGTTAAAATTGGAGATCTTGGGCTGGCAATTGTCATGCAGCAGCCTACTGCCCGAAGTGTTATTGGTATTAACTTCCCTTTCTCTAAAAGTGTTACCCTATGTTTGGATGAATGGAGATGGGAGGAGAGGAGAGGAGAGGAGAAGGGAAATTGTATATTCCTGCCACCTTCCCCTCTACTCTCTTCTCATCTCCCTCCATCCCCCTCCATTATAAACATACCCTTCGGACTTTTACTAAACTATCTTTTGTTATACTTTATTTCTTGCACAGGCACTCCTGAATTCATGGCTCCAGAGCTTTATGAAGAAGAATACAATGAACTTGTTGACATATATTCTTTTGGCATGTGCATGTTGGAAATGGTTACCTGTGAATACCCATATAGTGAATGCAAAAATCCTGCTCAAATATATAAGAAGGTTACCACTGTAAGTTGGCGACCACCTGCAGTATATATAATTTATACTTTAATTCTAAATTGTGGTTGTAATATTTGCTATAAATTCCTTTCCTGCAGGGCATTAAACCCGCTTCCCTCAGTAAAGTGAATGACCCCCAAGTTATGCAGTTCATAGAGAAGTGTCTAGTTCCAGCATCTATGAGATTGCCTGCAGTGGAGCTCTTGAAAGATCCATTCCTTGCAACTGTAAATTCAAAGGATCTCATTTGTGGCTCCCTGCAGTCACCTATTGATTTGCCTGTACTAGTGAACCCGCCGCATCCTGAATCTCATGCAATGGACATAGACTCTAACTGCAAGAAGCTTTCTGTTGACTCGAGTTTAAAAAGTACCAATGAAAGTTCTAACTCTTCGACTCTAGAATTTCAAAGGTTTACCGAAAATAATGAATTTAGGTTAAGAGGGCAGAAAAGTGATGATGATAATACAATTTCATTTTTTCTGCTCATTGTTTATCCCTCTGGTAAGTAAATTTGCTGTAGAATAATATCCCTTTCCTTTTTTTGCCTTTTTTTTTTAAAAAAAAGTGCTAACTATGTATTGTTTTTGTTTTAACAGGTTGTCTGAGGAACATCCATTTTGAATTTTATCTTGATTCTGATACTGCAATTGCAATAGCTGAGGAGATGGTTGAACAACTTGGTCTGTCAATAGAAGATGTGGCTGTCATAACGGAGTTAATTGTCAACTTGATCACCAAGCTGGTACCAAGCTTGAAATCTTTATTTGAAAACCCTTCATCTGAACCAAATGGTTCATTTGGTGCGAATTCAGGGTCTCCTGCCAAGGTAGTTGTTGGGCAGCGTGATCTCCCACAATTGGCTGATGTCCAAGATGAAGACAATCAAGGATCAACCATTTCAGATATATCAGCAGAGTATGGCGTCCCAATGGTCTCTGACACCTGTAATGGCGATGCTTTAGAGTCTGATTATTTTACTCATGATGAATGCTATAAAGGTTTAAATGAGTATGGATCCAATTCAGAGTACAGGGTTTATGACCATGGTGGGCATAAGGAGAAGAGCTATGAAGCAAATGCCAGTGAATCTGTTATCATTGACGAATCTGCAAAAAACTCTGCAAGCTCCTTTGCTTTTTCATGTTCTGGTATGTCAAAAACCTTAAGCTTGTCTAGCATATGCTCTCTATCTCTGGCAGACAAGGGTCAAGATTATGAGCTAAAGCTGGAGCTGGATGCAATTGATACCCAGTATAACCAACGTTTCATTGAACTCTTGAGGATGAGGGAGGAAGCAATAGAAAATGCCAGAAAGAGGTGGATATCAAAGAAGAAAACCTCTGTTACTTGATTTACTAGCTTTTTTCCTTACTAGGATTTTCGCCCCTCTGATTTAATGATTGCCTTTTCCTTGTGACTTTGTGTGGCAGTATGTTAAGTCATTCTTTAACATCAATAAAATTGATGTGGGTTTATGAGAATTCAATTAAGCAGAACTGTTTTGATATCCTTGTGAGAACAACATTATTGACCCCAATAACCTCATCGAGCTCAAATCATGCTATGTTTCACTAATAAAAAAAAATGTAATTGGATCAGACGATGGGGAACTGACTAATTAACAATCACGATTCACGCAGCTAGACGGCTTGAGTATGACTAGACAAATCCTATTGAGGACCATGTCTGGATAGGTTTTTTTTTTTTTATTGAACATATCTTGATAGTTATTACTTATTATACATCTAAGAGGAATGAATATATTACTGCATTTTGTCCATCCTGTTGTGACAATATCTAACTCAAATAAGTTGAAATAACACTGTGAGGTCATGGTATTAAGTTGAAATAACACAGTATTACTTTCCAATAAAATATAGACCCGTCATGATGAACCTTAACATTAAAAAACTGATATAGACCAGACATGATGATCCCTAAAATTTAAAAAACCTGCCTTTGATTATGTTGCTAAAGGCAAAGCCATCGAGGTGAGTATTATTTCATTAAAAAAAACAGTGACAGTATCATTTCAGGTTCAATGATGTATCCCAGCTATTTCGGACAAATGGGAATATATTCACTCATGGTCACTGACTCAGCGTCATAAGCCAGCATATGTACCACTTAATTGGTTTGTCCTTTCTCAATTATTGAGCCTACAATTATGAGTTTTCTCTGTATCAATCTATTGCTCCTAGCCAAAAATAAAATCTTTGAGATCCTCAATTTCCATGCTACCCCAGTTTCTTACATCATAAACACAAAAGGCAAAACCAGGACCCCCCCCTCCTAGCAGCACAGACGAGCAATTTATTTGAACAAAATTCTGAATAATTGTTGAACAGCACCATTGAACAGATGCAGTATATGGACAAATCTGGACAATGTTGTATGATGGGGGAGACAGAAATTTTAATTAGTTCAAAACATCAAGCCCCAATGAAGAACCTGCAACATATTGCAGTTGGCAAATGAAAAAAAAGGTTTTGTTTGTTTTGAAGGAAAAAGCTTATGCTACAAGAAATATAGGGGCAGTTTTCTCACTTTTTCTTTTCCCTCTCCCTTTCTCTCTTTCTACAACAATAAAAATGCCACAAATGGAGTCCTCAAAACTTGTTTATTTTCCAGAAATTTGATGTACTTTTCTTCTGGTAAGACACAAGGTTATGACTGAAAATCAACTATATAAATCTCCTTCAGCATATCACTTAGCCAACTGATACGACTATATCCTACTCATTCACTCATTATGATCAAACTTGAAATGAGATAAGTTCTTTGAAGTATATTTAAGTCATCTAAGGGCACAAACAAATACCGCAGCTTCAGATTTTTTCAATATATTCAATCATCATTATTACCAGTCAGATACGATGATCTGAGCTCCCACCACATTTAAATTGAAGAAAAGCATATAAGAAGTTTTACAAGACCATGGTAAAGCAATTTAAGTATCAAGCATATAAAATAATCATGAATATCCTCTATATGCAGAAAGAGGTAGACTGCAATTTATACTATCTGGACAGAAACAATTTCTTGTCAATTATTTCTCACAGCCCTCCATTATGATCAAGAGAGGAGCACATTAAGTCCAATATATATATACATATATGTGTGTGTGTCGACATGTTAAGATTCCAATGGGTTTATAAATTCAAATTCAACCACACAATGAATCACAAGCATGATGGAGAGAATTATTCACAATTTATTAACAAAACAATAACCTCCAATACATTATCCACAGAGAAAACACAGGTAGAATGCACAGCAAGGAACAATAATTGAATATTTTCAATTGATGAGTTCTTTGGACAAGATGAACAGAGAGAAGCATTCATTCACTAGAACTGACATAAGGATGAAAGAACCAGAACTTTCATGGGCACTACCAGTTTTCCTTTACTATTTTTGACTTCTCAAGGATGAACTTCCCTTCCTTGTACTTCTGTGTTTCCTCGTAGGCTCGTTCATACTTCCAACCAAGCACCTCACGGCAATCACAGCAGCAGACATCAGCAACAGTGTGGAGACCAGTCATGAGCTGCCTATCCTCTCTAGGTCCAACAATAATGTTCATCGCATGGGAGAACAGAAAAGCTCGACCATTTCTCCCCTACGACATATGTAGAAAAGATTTTGGATCAAGTTTCTGCATAATGCTTTCAGCCTAGTCACAGCCAATACAAAATGATCTAATACACAAATTGATCAGATTAGTAAAGAACAATTTTGAACAATCATTTCATTCCTATTGCCCACCATATCATAGTAACCAAAGTACAGTAAGTAAATGCCATTTCTCTATCATTGTAAAGAACATTTTTTGATGGTATACTAATCAAACCAATTCAACAAGCATTTGAACACTATAGCTTAAAGGCAGCAAAACCAACATCAAATTCTTCACCTGAAAGGATTTGGAAATGACATCATCATGAAGGGCAACATGGTTTCGACAATTACAGCAACTGTACAATCTCGGCCCAACCAGCTCTGCCATCGACAATAATAACCGACGCAAACCCACTATTTGCTATACAAAATCAAGATCCTACCACAAAGGGTATGAAAAATAGCACCACAAAGAATCACTACACTAGAATGACCAACAGTACAAGAAAATGTAATTCATGAAAGTTGTTAATAAGAGGCTCACCTTCTCCACCACTAACAAGCTGTACAAATGCAATATCTTTACCTATCAGCCAATCTTTGACCCAATATCTGTTCTCAGATACAAAACAAGGCAGTGATAATGTAATGAGGGATCAGACTTACCATCAATAATGCAAACAATTAATATCAATAAAAATGGCATAAAAGGGAATAGACAAAGACAGGGTTGGTGTCAAATGCAAAAAAGAACGGTAAAATTATACATGATCAAAGGCAACAATCAACTAAAAGTCTAGAACTTCAGTAATCAATGTTGGTTTTAAAAATGAAACAAACAAGGATCTGGCTAGTGAAATTTAACATAAGAGACACACTCTATCTCCAAAAAGATCCAAACTTTGTAAAAAATTCTTCAACTTCTTGGTTGAAGGTGGTGAATTCTGCAGTGATGACTGAACTGATCATCTGCCCAGATCAGTGAATACAAAGAACGTTCAGGAAATGTGAATTACATGTTTAAATTAACCCAAATAATCAGAGTTTTAATACGAACCTGGCCAATATGCCATGGTGGATGTCTGTATAGAAAGCTCTGAGAGAGAGAGAGAGAGAGTTAGGGTTATTTTCTCTGAGCTGGTTGAGTTGTGAGAGTTTAGTGGGGTCTTTGTTGAGAAGATGACAATATCAATTATCACGGAAATTTTGACATCACATTACTATTTTAACTACCCAGAAATTTTGACTTCACATTACTATTTTAATTACCCAACCTTACCAACCTTTTTTAAACAAATTATAGTAACAATTTTTTTTTTTTTTTTTTTTTTAATTTTTTGGGAGGGGGCTAATAAGGGTATCGAGAATTCTTTATGTACTTTACTATTTTTCATAACTTCGGTAAGGTGTAACATTTGGATAATATAGGATCATTATTTAGGTTTTGACAAAAACTGTATTAGAATCTCGGTTTAGAAGTAATATTAGAAAACAATAAAGAACAAACAATTAATGTTAGATTAAGGTTAACCCAATGGTGCTTGGTCCTAGGGATTACGAGAGTCGGTTCTGACAATACCGACCTCTAATGATTGGTTGATGAGACTTACGATTTTGTCCAGTTGGGTTTTGAAAATGTTCTAGAAGTTCCTTTTGTTCTCCAGTCATTAATAGCGATCAAAAATTGAAATTTTGTCCACTTGCATTTATTATGCAATAAATATTGACTATTCAAGCTCTATAATCAAACATTTAATACCATTATGTTAAAGATATTTGCCTCGGCCTTTTTAGAGAAGCTTTGTCATGTGGTGAGGACTCATATGATACAAGTATAAAACTCTACGACTTTCTAATTTTATAGTCAATTTATATTTCGTATTTGTCCTAAGTATCTTGGCCCTATTTGGTGTTAATCTTTGGCATGTTCATCAATAAAATGTGGATTAGTTTATTTGCTTAAAAGCACTTTTTGGTCTTACCTTAAACTAAATAAGCTTAGTCAAATACATTACTGTAACTAGTAAACTGGCACTAAGTAGTAAGTAGTAAGTACAACTTTTTTTTTTTTAAGAGAACAGGGTCAAACCCGCTACAATTGGGGACAGGAATAAGTGTCAGTCCGATTACAATCTTTTCATGGCCCAAGCCTTCTCAAGACGAGCTAAGGTCCACAATGGGGTAGTACTAATAGCCACTAAGCTGTCCTTTCTTTTTCTTTTTCATTTTTTTGTTACTAAGCAGATAGTAATCAGTATGGGCTTCTTCACAATTTTGTTTGCATGGGCTTGGGTTTAAGCTTTCAAGGAGAGAGACTGTTTTGGGTCTGGGCTCTTAAGAATATAAATCAAAGCTCCATGTTTAAACTGAAGAGAAAGACTCATAGAGAAAGGGAGAGAGGGAAAGAGTGGTTACAAAATTCTTGGAAAAGACAAAGGTCCTTCCTTTCTCTTCCAAGTTCTAACAGATTTTTTTTTTTCCTTTTTAAATCAAATAATTCTCAGGCTTGTTGTGGTGTGCACGTCAGATTTTTTCTTGATGTCCATATTGGAAAGAGAACGTGAGGGACCCGAATACAAACTGTCTCATGCATATAATTACATGGTTTACTACTTTTAATTCTATAAGCAACAATATATAGTCCAATAGTGGACCAGCCTAGTTTGGCAGATTCCAAATGAATGCATCCTTGTTAAGGGCATCACATTTCATCAGCGATATTAGAGACTTAAATTCTTCTTTTTTAGGATCTTTTCACAACTTGTTAAGATAATGATTAGTTGTGATTGAAATAATATCACTTTCACATGAACTTATCACAACTAATTAACATCATTTATTATACACCAATCTACGTTGACCATTGTGAAAAAGTTTTTGTATCCCTAATCTTCTTGTTTTTTTTGTGACACTTGACCTTGACACAAAATTATACTTATTATATTTCATTGAATTTGCTTCAAATTTGCAAAGCCAAAATTCTAATCTTGTGATTTATACGGAAAATTCTATTGGGTGCCAAGGTTTATCAGTTGAATATATCATATATTTACATGGGTAAATGCTTGATCCTAAGTTTTAGAAAATAGTAATCTCTCAATTTTAAAATGAACAAAATATATTTTATGATTAAGATTTTATTTATTATATTTAATAATGTACAAAATGTTAATTATTTTTAAATTTATAATATTGAATCTGAAATTAATACATTTAAACCTCAGAATGTAATTTAAAAACAAACAAACAAACAAACAAAAAACAGAGAAGATCAGATCCAATATTTACCTATTTTTGTATTATTGGCTTAATTAACGAAAAAAGAGACTGTTAAAGTTTTAAGCCGCCAAAGACCTTTATTTTTATCTAAGCAGTAACCAGTGGACGGACATGTTCATGCAACGTGGCTCCACATAATATGTGCTATGAAGAATCTACACTTTCTGAGGTTGTGCTTTACACTTTTCCCAGGTATCCGAGCCTTCGTTACTCTCTTGACTTCTAGTTGCAACTTGCAAGTTACAACTATAACAAACTAGTTAGTTTGAGGTCAATGGGTGGAAGGTTTCTGCACCAGTGCACCTTCCTTTTTAGGTGAAAGCAAGATTTTTTATTTATTTTTAATGCACCAGTGCACCTTCCTTTTAAGGTGAAAGCAAGATTTTTTATTTATTTTTAATTTGATGGTTGGAGAGGAGGATTTGATCCCAAAGCATCTTAGTAAACACTAAAATATGTCAGTTGAGTTACAAAACTCTTTTGAGAGTTGGAATTTGAGATAATTAGCTTGGCTATTCTTGTTGGATAGTCTCATAGGTCATAAATCATGAGGGAGGTTGTACAAATTTTGTTAAGGCTTCAATGGTTTCAAACTATTTCTGTATTAATTGGCTTAATTAACAAAAAAAGGAAGTAGAAAAGTACGTGTAATTCTCTGTTTTCATTATTGGTTTTTTTGCACTTGTATTAAACTCTCTTTGTTACCAGAGTTAGATCTAGTTCCATGCAGAACATTTGATAATTATAGTTTCTTCAAGGTAGCTAAACGTGTGATGCCCTAGATTCTGATAAGTTTGTATGTGTGTTGAGTTCCACAACAGACGTATACTGAGTCGATTTGAGTTTTATTAATAATGGACTAGTCATCTATATTATAATGTAAAATCGAAGTTTTTTTTTTATTTTTTTTACTTTTGGTTGACCTCATAATATTACGTCACATAAGCTTTTGAAATCTCACAATTTTACACCTCATTATTTTAATATATATTTTCTAATTGAATATAAATTTTATTCTATAATTAAACCTTCCATTAGAATCTTGACACATCATATTTTTCTTTAATATAAAGAATATATTATTCCATATATACAACACAATCATAAAAAATGTCTAATATTAAAATATATTCTATATATAAACACAAAATAAATATCTTTTGATCGATAATAATCATAATTATCAATTTTCTTATGTATTTCATTTCATTTGTGTTGTTGGCAATGGAGAAAGGTAGATGGATTTGTTATAATGAAACCACATGAGCTTGAAATGAGTTATGTAAATTATTTACGCTTGATCATTTAATCATATACGCCTATGTATTTATTTGTCCTTCTTATTTTAAGTATCTTTTATTTTATTTTTGGATGGAAACATGATTCATATGATAAATATAAACATGAATCGTGTTTTATAAAAATTGGACTATATTCAACTTATGCCAAAAAAAAAAAAAATTACATTATATTAAATTTTAATTATCCTATGGTAAATATACTTTCTTAGTTATTTTTTTTTTTAACTAAAATAGGATATCCTAAATCCGATCCGTAAAGTTTCTTTTATCGATCTTGCCTACAACATTTCGAACTGTAAAAAAGAAAAAGAAAAAAAACATATTCAACAGAAGAAGTAAAAGGAATCAAAATTAATTTAGATCTTATATTCAATAATTTTCCTGTGTATCGCATGGGTTTGCAACTAGTTTTGGAGTATAAGCACAAATGTGATTAACGCTTTCCTTGGTTTGTTACAAATGAACATAGTGTAGGCTTCGATGAGGATATTAGGGATTTAAGATGCCCCAAATTCTGATAAGTTTGTATTTGTGTGCTGAGTCCCATATCATTTCCTATACATGGCATGTTTTCTTTTACGATGATAATCATGATTCAAATACTTTTTTCCTCCATCTATCTTTTTTTTTTTTTGGGTAAATATCCTGCATCTATCAAATTATCAATATATATATATATACATGAATCTTCTATCCCATCTTTTGTATTCCACTTTATACTTCACCAATTACGATTTGTGACACATTATTTTTTCTTTCTTTATAAATAACTAAATTTTAAAATGGAAAAAAAAAAAAAATACACGTTGAAATGAAATGGAGAGAGTCCATTTCATGGTCCAGATTAAATATTACAGGTCTAACAGTGTATAGACTGCCATATCATTTAAAATTTTAAATGACGTGATAGTATATACAGTGTTAGATCCATGAGATAATATCTAAATTATGAAATGGATAAATGGAGAGGTTTCCAAATGAATGAAGATGATTCTATTCCACACGGATAATATTGTATAAGGTGAAGCATTAAGTAGAATAAAAAAAAGAGATATATGATTTGTATTATATAAAATGAATAGAATTATAGAAGGCATAATCATAAATAAAGAACAAAATGGTCAAAACACCACGTGAGTCTGCAGCTGCAACAACTCACCTAATAATTATTGGCAAACGTAGCATAACCCCACCTAAAATTCTTAGTTTGTGACCCACCCTTCCCTCCATTCAGAAAGCCCTTCTAGATTTTTCATCCCTCCTACTGTAAAATTCACTACATCTTTTGTTCACAGATTCCCTTCTTTGGGAGCTAGTCTCAGAAAGGGAGACAGAGAAACACCATGGAAGAATCCTCCCATGAGATTAGAACCCCTCTCAGTAAGCCTCTCTAGTTAACGAGCTAGCTTCCTCATTTATTTTCCTAGTACTTCTAATAATATATTGTACACTTCAATTCCTTGGTATTGTTATTAATTATTAACCTTTTTGATTTACTGGGTAATTCTTTTAGTATCTAAGGATGAGAAAGATGACCAAGCATCTTCATCACAAGCCATTGAACCCAAATCCATATCCGAGGTTAATGAAGAGCAGGAACAGGAAGAGAATTCACCAGTCAAACAAGTTGCTCTAACTGTACCAATCACAGACGACCCGTCACTTCCGGTTCTCACATTCCGAATGTGGGTCTTAGGAGCTCTCTCATGTGTTCTTTTATCTTTTCTCAACCAGTTCTTTTGGTACCGCACTGAGCCTCTCACAATCACAGCCATTTCAGCTCAGATAGCCGTGGTGCCTCTTGGTCGACTAATGGCCGCACATATCACAGACCATGCGTTCTTCAAAGGGACACGCTGGGAATTCACGTTGAATCCTGGTCCTTTCAATGTCAAAGAACATGTTCTTATTACAATCTTTGCTAATTCAGGAGCTGGGACTGTTTATGCCATTCATATTGTTACTGTTGTTAAGGTTTTCTATAAGAAGCACATCACATTCTTTGTGTCATTCCTTGTTATTATAACAACTCAGGTTAGTTCTTTCTTTATCGAGTTACATATATTACAAATCTTATTACATAAAATATAATACTATATATCAATTATATTTATTATGATTTATCACCTCACTTCATTAAGTTTTTAAGTGAAATTGACAGTAGTTATAGTTTTTTTAAATTTTTTTAGGAGCTTCTTTAGGCATATTTTGTTTATTGTTTGTTGATTATGTTAGATGGGTTTTGAATGGTAGGTGTTGGGGTTCGGATGGGCTGGGATATTCAGGAAGTATCTGGTGGAGCCAGCGGCTATGTGGTGGCCAGCAAATTTGGTTCAAGTTTCATTGTTTAGGTAATCTTAGTACTAAATTTGTGTGTATTTTCATTTTTCCCGTGTAAATATGTGTCACTTTTTTTCCATTATTGGTTGTGATTTTCCATGAGCTTGGCCGGCCATGTGAGTTTATGAACTTGTGATCACGACTGGTTGGTGTCTCAGATTATCATTATTTATGTTGGTTGTTCAATCATTAAAACAATTATGTTTGTATTAGTCCAACAATTTTGGTGTTTTTTTTTTTTTTTTTGTGGTAAAACTGAAAAGAGAAATTATTCAGTACTTCTTGAATAAATATTCTATCCTCTTATATAATAGTGAGTTTTACAAAAAAAAGAAATTTGCTAATCTTGAGTCCTCTACTAATTAATTACAAAAGAATATAGATTATTAAATAACATTCTGACATATATATCTTGGCTAAGAAGGCAGAAGGTTCTATTACTATAATTTATAATGCATGTGCATGCACATAATTTCCGGGGGTACAAATAAAAATGAGGTTAAAATGATATTTTTCATAATTTACAATAATAATATTAATGGGTATTGCAATGAGATTTATTGACATTTTATGATTTGCTACTCAGTGGCTTGCACTTTTTATTTAATTCATATTTAGACTCTGAAAGGTTGTTACCATACGTAACTACAAGGTTGTTTAATGGGCTGCATGCTCAGACACTCACTCACTCTCACCTATAAGTTGAGTGACAACAAAATTTCCTTTTTTTGTTTATTTATTTGGATGGAAATCTTTGCATTTTTTGGAATGAACATTATACATTTTTGGAGCAAATTGAGTTTTTAGTCAAAGTTTTGGCATTAATTCGCATTTAGGAAGTTTTAATTTTTTTGCAAAGACTTTAAATTCATTTTGGCCCAAGCTAACATTTACAGCTAATGTCTAAATCAAAGATAATGTTAACCACAGATAGTACAGCTTGGCCTAACTTGACAATTCCTTTTGGGCCCATGATGACGATTTCCATCTGGTCAAAGTGTCGTATATTTATTGTCATTATCCCTTCTATCCTTTTCCTCTATGCCTTTTTGATATAAACAAAGATTGAATTAATGAAGCTTGATATCTCAAAAAATTAATGAAGCTTGCAGGAAAAAGCCAAAATTTCCAAACAAAAAATAAAAATAATATAGAAATACAGGAAAACAAAGAGGTTTCAATTTTTATACATTGAACGATTTTTGGGCTCTACATTCAAGTTTAATCTTCATGTAAGGTAAAATATAGATACAGTTCCTTAGGTAAAGTACATTAGATTCCTAGTTAAATTCAAATATATTGAATTTAAATATTCTTAGAAAAAATAACATTGTTTGTGTTTAATTGGTTAATGCAACCATGTATTTGTATTCAATTGGAGAACTAATCATTAGATTCCTAGTTGAATTCAAATACATTGAATTTAAATCTGGTTGCAAATCAAGCCTAATCAAATTGGGGCCTTACATACAACTCCTTTTTCTTCTGGGCTTTGAAACTAATCAAGCAATATACATTTTTGTTTCAGGGCTTTGCATGAGAAAGAGAAACGGCCCAAAGGTGGATTAACGAGAACCCAATTCTTTTTAATTGCCTTCATTTGCAGCTTTGCTTACTATGTGTTCCCAGGCTACCTCTTTGAAATGTTAACTTCACTCTCTTGGATATGTTGGATATTCCCCAAATCCGTATTGGCCCAACAGCTTGGTTCAGGTCTTTATGGGATTGGGATTGCTGCTGTTGGGATTGACTGGTCCACTATCTCAGCCTACCTTGGAAGCCCACTTGCAAGTCCATGGTTTGCCACAGCAAATGTTGCTGCTGGATTTGTTTTTGTCATGTACATTTTGACTCCCATATGTTATTGGCTTAATGTCTACAAGGCCAAAACCTTCCCTATATTTTCTAATGAACTTTTCACCTCAACTGGCGAAGAGTACAATATTTCATCCATCATTGATTCTAATTTCCACCTTGACCTCGCGGCCTATGAAAAAGAAGGGCCACTATATCTCAGCACATTTTTTGCAATGACTTATGGTGTTGGCTTCGCTGCACTTACTGCTACAATTGTACATGTTGCACTATTCCATGGAAGGTACTTAATTTTAACTAGTACATTATGACATTTCAATTTGACATAAAATGTACATTATATTATAATGTGAATCTTCCTCTAAATACCAATTTACATATGGAATTGGCTCATGCAGCTAGCTAGCATGTGAATGCTCATTTTTTAGTGGTGAAATGCAGAGAAATATGGGAGCAAAGCAAAGCAAGTTTTCAAGAGAAAACAATGGATATACACACTAAACTCATGAGGAAGTACAAGCAAGTCCCTGAGTGGTGGTTTGTGATCATTCTTATAGCTAACATTGCCTTGACCATATTTGCCTGTGAATATTACAATGACCAGCTTCAGCTGCCTTGGTGGGGTGTTTTACTTGCATGTGGCATCGCCATTTTCTTCACTCTTCCAATTGGAATCATCACAGCTATTACAAATCAGGTAATTTCTTTTCAAATTGAAATAATCTTCTATGTCTTTTTCAAGCCAAAATTTCACCAAGACAGCATATGAGAAGACAGAAATTTTGTCAACTTTTTATGTTGTGGTATTGACTACAAACAAATTATGAGGTCTTCAGGCAATTCATCTTGTTCTCTCTCTTTTTACATTTATACTCTTCTTAAGAAATATGATTATATATTAAATACATGGCCTGATACTTTAATAGTCCAAGTTAAATATATTTGCATCAATAGGGTTACATTCCTGATCGTTTTCTAATGGCAGACACCAGGCTTGAACATCATCACTGAGTACATAATTGGGTATATCTACCCCGGATATCCAGTCGCAAACATGTGTTTCAAGGTGTATGGCTACATAAGTATGACACAAGCTGTAACCTTTTTACAAGACTTCAAGCTTGGTCACTACATGAAAATCCCTCCTAGAACAATGTTCATGGCACAGGTCAGTTATACTTATAGAGTTATATCCCTTCAACCAGCTTCCTATAAATTATTTGTATGCATTGTTATTAATATTTTTTGACCTATGCTTAGGTTGTTGGAACATTTATTGCTTGCATAGTGTACTTGGGCACAGCTTGGTGGCTAATGGAAACCATCCCTGACATATGTGAGGACACATCCTCTGTATGGACCTGCCCAAGTGATACTGTGTTTTATGATGCATCTGTTATATGGGGTTTGATCGGTCCTCGAAGAATATTTGGAGACTTGGGGACTTATGAAGCAATTAATTGGTTCTTCCTAGCTGGAGCAATTGCTCCTATTCTTGTATGGTTGGCAGCTAAAGCCTACCCTCAACAAGAGTGGATTAGACTCATCAACATGCCGGTTTTGATAGGTGCCACAGGAAGTATGCCACCAGCTACTGCAGTCAACTACACTACTTGGATTATTGTAGGATTTCTCTCTGGTTTTGTTGTATATAGGTACAAGCCGGATTTGTGGCGGCGTCACAATTATGTTCTTTCTGGGGCACTTGATGCAGGCCTTGCCTTTATGGGAGTGCTTCTATATTTTTGCTTGGGTTTGGAGGATGTTAGCCTTAGTTGGTGGGGAAATGACCTTGATGGGTGTGCCTTGGCTTCTTGCCCGACTGCCAAAGGTGTTGTGGTTGAAGGTTGCCCTGTTGTTTACTAACTAGATGAAAAAGATTCCAATTGTTTTTTTTCTTGGGAAAAAAAAAACTCACTCTTCGTCAAATTCACTTTGTACATAATAATAACCCTTCTCCCTCTTGAAGAATTCTTACTGATAGGGAGTTGGTGATTGAATATCAAATGTTATACAAAGGTTAAAGATTTAACCATTGCATTTAAGAAATCCTTACATTTGGATGAATTTTTAGTAATCTGGTCATGGTCACTGTGGGGCTCATCTGTCTTGTACAAATGGTCAATTAGCAGCAATAGCAATTGAACCTTGTAGACTTGTAGTTACATGAAGTGTTCAAAATGCTCATTACAGGAAAGAAATAGGACTCTTTACTCAGCAAATGAAAGTTCAATATCATCTTCTCATTTTGATGGTTTTAGTGTCAAACAAACCAGTACATCCCAATACCAAAAAAGAGAAACTATGGTTCAAAGATTACCCAAATTGTCTATTAAAAAAAAAAAGATGACCCAAATTGTCAAGCTCTCCTAAAATGAACTTGACATCCTTTAACCTTACAAGTTATCCTATTACAAATTATCTTCAACCATTAACCTATACGGCTATACCATCTCCACCACCTAATCAGCCAATTTGTTAATTTTAATATCAATTTTGGATTGTGGGATGAACACAACAAATTAATCTTACTTAAGATAACAATTGTAAAATTGGACATGAGCATGATATATTTACTTAAAAATAGTATCTTTTAATTGCACATGAACATGATATATTCCCTTAATTTTCGATTTGGTAGCTTTGAGAATGGGTTTGGATTAGTTTTTGCTGAAAAACTTATTTACATGTTTGTTAAAACTTGACCAAATCACTGTTGTACTATGAAAAAAAAAAAAAAAAATGAAATTTTAAAATATTGCATATATATAAATAAGTTAACCGAAAAAATTAATCCAAATACACGTGCCTAAACTCAAGCAGCAAGAGCTGGATCCAACAACACAAGCCTCTCTGGCTGAAAACAAGCTCAGACTGTTACGTGCATGAATATTTGGCTATTTGGAGGTCCCTAGTATAGGCACCAGTAACCAGTAAGTGCATATTGGAGTAATTGGCATTGACGTTGTTGGGTAGTTTTGTTTTTCAATTAATTGATCCTTATCTTTTGTTATCAAGTTGTTAGGATTTTTAGGGATATATTTGTATGTTGTTGAGTTGAATTGGTTACTGGAGTCCTATTTTACTGCTTTAAAAGTTAAATGAAGTTGTATAAATTTCCCTTCAGTGAAATAAAATCATTTTATTAATCATAAAAATATTTGTAATAATGTAAATTAAATTCACTGCATCCTAATTAGTCAGCAGCTAGTGATACGACTGATTCTTTTTTTTGGAACTGTAGTACACTTCTAGAATCCTCATATATATATATATATATATGAGATCTCATAACCCCTACTAGTAATTCTCTTTCTCATATATTAGTTTTTCTTGTCGTAGCTATGACATCGTTTACTTTCCTTGTTATCAAGGTTAATGTAATTTCCTTGTTATGAAGGTTTATGTATTTTTTGACTTTTTATTTCCTTGTTATCAAAGTTATGTATTTTTTTTGACTTTTTGGTCACTAGGGTCACTATCTAATCAAGGATGACAAACATGAGCATGTAACACAATTCTCCATTAACGTTGTTTTTTCATCTCATCATCACAAGCCATGGAAATAGAATTCAACTCCATATCCAAGGCTCATGGAGAGCACGAAGTAGCACAAGAAGAGAATTCCCCAGTGGACCAAGTTGCACTAACCGTGTCAACCACAGATGACACATCACTTCCAGTTCTCACATTCCGAATGTGGGTCTTAGGAACTCTCTCATGTGTACTCCTATCTTTTCTTAACCAATTCTTTTCATACCGCAAAGAGCCTCTAACAATCACAGCCATTTCAGCTCAGATACTCGTGGTCCCTCTTGGACAACTAATGGCTGCAACAATCACGAATCGTGTGTTCTTCAAAGGGAAACGATGGGAATTCACGTTGAATCCTGGTACTTTCAATATCAAAGAACATGTTCTTATTACAATATTTGCAAATGCGGGGGCTGGGACTGTCTTTGCCATTCATATTGTTACGGCGGTCAAGGTTTTTTATAAGAAGCACATCACGTTCTTTGTGTCCTTACTTCTTGTCATAACAACTCAGGTTAATTAGTTTTTTTATTTATTAGTTATTATTATTAGTTTACTTTGGGAAATTGTTTAATTAAGGTTATTTTTCTTATGTTCGTTTATTAGGTATTGGGGTTTGGATGGGCTGGGATATACAGGAGGTACTTGGTGGAGCCGGCGGCTATGTGGTGGCCAGCAAATTTGGTTCAGGTTTCATTGTTCAGGTAATTTGGTAGTAGCCAAGGATTTTAGTGTATTATGCTATTAAATTATTTAAAACAAAAAACAAAACAAAAAATGTTGATAGGATATTTGTAATTTGTTTGTATGTATTTCTCTCTATTTTTTGTATGTAAATATTATTTTTGAAATTCTTTTGTTTATGTAAATATGTATCACTTTTACTGCGGATATTGGGGCGGCATGGTGATCAAAATCAACAATATAAGATGATATATTGCATAAATGGAAGTTTTTCATAAATTATAATTAATAATGATATTGAGTAATCCGTAGATAAAGACATTTTTAGTATTGTGATGATACTAAGCAAACAGTTTATGATTTGTATCTAAGGGCCTAGGAAGGCATGCATAGTTAGAAGGATAAATTTTTTCTCTAAATCGGTTTTATATAAAAAAAAAAACATATGATCAAGGTTATAAAAAAAAAAAAAAAAAAAAAAAAACCATTTAATCTATTAAATTATTTAAATAAATCACATGATTATTTGTATTAAAAATCTAGAGATCATTTGCAATATAGGATTTCTTTTTTAATTGGTTTTAGAAGAAACTTTGATAAAATTGTTTATTTAAAGGAAACTTTTATTAGATTGTTTAAAAGTGAAGTCTAGAAATATTTTGTTTGCACTATATCCAACTACCTCATGGTCAATGGGTTTTTATTCAACAATGCTATACACCACATTTTGTAACTTCTTAAGATGACAAATTGTGATTAATGCAACATTATTTTCACGAGGATCATTACTGATATCATTTTTATTATACACTAATTACAACTTCACACCTTAATAATTATAAAATTTGTTGTTACTTTCTTATTGCTGTTTTTGGGCTTGAAACTAATCAAGCAATTCATTTTCTGATTCAGGGCTTTGCACGAGAAAGAAAAACTGCCCAAAGGTGTATTAACGCGAACCCAATTCTTTTTGATTGCCTTTATCTGCAGCTTTGCTTACTATGTCTTGCCTGGCTTCCTCTTTCAAATGTTAACTTCTCTTTCTTGGATATGCTGGATATCCCCAAAATCTGTTGTGGCCCAACAGCTCGGTTCTGGTTTATCTGGGCTTGGAGTTGCAGCATTTGGGCTTGATTGGGCCACCATCTCTGCCTACCTTCAAAGCCCACTTGCAAGTCCATGGTTTGCCACAGCAAATATTGCTGCAGGATACATTATTTTTGTGTACATTTTGACTCCCATATGTTATTGGCTCAATGTCTACAATGCCAAAACCTTCCCTATATTTTCCAGTGCACTCTTTAACTCAGCTGGCCAAGTGTATGATACTTCATCCATCATTGATTCTAATTTCCACCTTGACCTTGCTGCCTATAAAAGTGAAGGATCTCTCTACATTAGCACATTTTTTGCAGTGACTTATGGTGTTGGTTTCGCTGCACTTGCTGCTATAATTGTACATGTTGCACTATTCCATGGAAGGTACAAAACGACATGCAAATTTGATGTTGAATGTACATTATATTTGACAAATTACCAACTTTTTTTTATAAAATGAACATAGGACCACCTTCTCAAATACTATGATAAATTACCGATTCTCTAAAAAGCTTAATATGTTAGGAAATAACGAATTTAATCATTTAATTATTATTTTAATAATATTGTCATGTGAATCTTTATTTAAATCCGGATTCCATATTGAATTGGCTGAGGCAGTGTGGTTGTGGGAATTTAATGCAGAGAAATATGGGAACAAAGCAAATCAAGTTTTCAAGAGACAACAATGGATATACACACCAAACTCATGAGAAAGTACAAGCAAGTCCCTGAGTGGTGGTTTGTGATCATTCTTATAGCAACCATTGCCTTGACCATGTTTACCTGCGAATATTACAAAGACCAGCTTCAGCTGCCATGGTGGGGTGTTTTACTTGCATGTAGCATTGCCATTTTCTTCACTCTTCCAATTGGAATCATCACTGCTATTACAAATCAGGTAATTTCTTTTCACATTTGATTAATCTTTTGAACCCAAAATTTCACCTAGACTAGACAGGTCATGAGAAGACAAAAATGTTGCCAAATTTATGTTGTTATAATAAGTTTACAACTATCTTCAAGCAATTCAATGGTCGAAACATTATTATCTCCATGGAGAGAGTTCATTTTACAGTTAACATTTATAATTTCTTGGATCTAACAGTGAACCAGGCTTGAACATTCCTAATTTTTTTTTTTTTTTAAATGACAGGCACCAGGCTTGAACATCATCACTGAGTATATAATTGGGTATATGTACCCCGGTTATCCAGTTGCTAATGTGTGCTTCAAGACGTACGGGTACATAAGTATGCTACAGGCCATAACCTTTTTGCATGACTTTAAGCTTGGTCACTACATGAAAATCCCTCCTAGAACAATGTTCATGGCACAAGTAAGTAATATATATATCTAATATCCCTTCAACCTGCTTCTTCTGAATTTATCTATTTGCATTATTAATAATAGTTTTTGTACTTTGCTTAGATTGTTGGAACCCTTCTTGCTGGATTGGTTTACCTTAGCACAGCATGGTGGCTAATGGAAACTGTCCCTAATATATGCCTGGACAAAAAATCCGTGTGGACTTGCCCAAATGATACTGTGTTTTATAATGCATCTATTATATGGGGTTTGATCGGTCCTCGAAGAATCTTTGGAAACTTGGGGACATACACAGCAATCAATTGGTTCTTCCTAGGTGGAGCAATTGCTCCAATTCTTGTCTGGTTGGCAACTAAGGCCTTCCCTCAACAAGAGTGGATTAGGCTCATCAACATGCCGGTCTTGATTGGTGCCACAGGGAGTATGCCACCAGCTACGGCAGTCAACTACACTAGTTGGATTGTTGTTGGTTTTCTCTCTGGATTTGTTGTGTATAGGTACAAGCCGAATTGGTGGCGCCGTCACAATTATGTTCTTTCTGGGGCACTTGATGCTGGCCTGGCCTTTATGGCAGTGCTTATATATTTTTGCTTAAACTTGGAGGAAGTTAATCTTGAATGGTGGGGAAATGAGCTTGATGGATGTCCATTGGCCTCCTGCCCAAGTGCCAAGGGTGTTGTCGTTGATGGTTGTCCTGTTTTCTATTGAAGAGATGAAAAAGAAACCAACCGTTGATCTACAATCAAATGTTAAACAAAGATTGAAGATTTATGTGCTACATTAGAAAAACCTCAGATTTGAATGATTCTCAGTAAGCTATGCATGTTCATTGTTTGGTTTATCTATCTTTGAACATAGAATGGAAGGCTAATGGTCAATTAGCAGCTATAGTAATCGAGCTTTTTCAGTTACATGAAGTGTTAGAAATGTTCAATTTGGTAATGAAATAGGACTCTTTTGCTTAGCTGCGACAGCAATGGAATACTAATACAATGATTCCCAGCAAATAATAAAAGAACTTTTCCATATTATCATCCTAATTTATTGGTTTTAAGAATCCATTTTCAATTGAATCTCTCACAGGTATAAATTAGTAGAAAAAAGAGTATGCAAGACTTGCAAAGTGTTCTACCAACCAATACCCAAAAGGAGGGGAAAAAAAGTATACTATCTTATTTTGTACTAATTATGCTACTATATAAATAAAACCATGGTTCCTATTCCTGGTATATGAGGGAAAGATTGCCTAAACTGTCAAACTAGGCTAAACTTTGACATGTTTTAGTTTTAAGCATATCTTGAGTTATCCTATAACAAATTGTATGCAACCATTAAATTCAGCGCCATCTTTATCAGACCGTCACCCAACCAGTCATTAAGATATTAATTTTGATAGTGATTCTGAATTGTAGGACAAACTAATCTCAATTGAGATATCTATTGTAAAAATGTATAATTGAAGATCAATATTACAAATTCTTTGTATCTATATTATTATAAATGTATAATATATTGCAAGTTACAAGGTCCTTTCAAGCCAAAAATTTAAAAACAAATACAGAAAATATTTAACTTAGGTATAAACCTTTTTTTTTTATTATTATTATACTTAGGTATAAACCTTAGTGTTCTAATTGTGTTTACTCTTAAATGCAGCCAATCATACGCATAATTCATAAACTCAAAAAAAGGAAAAAAACCTTATAGTTTTATACATGTGCCAATTTAAACCTCACGCTTTCATTAATGTAAATGTGTAACAATCAAAAGTCCCATCAATCTGTCTCACTTTGTTAGACTTTGTCCTATAAATAACAACAATAAATTTGACGTCAATACACACAAAAAGGCACTAATTTTTCTAAACACTTCACTTGAGTTTTTAGATAGAAAAAAAAAAAAAGATGGAAAATGGTTTCAAGTTGAGTGTTTGAATTTTTTTTTTGTTAATCTCCCTTTGTCTCTTATGTGAGGAAATAAAACAATGAGTTATAAGGATCAAATAAAAAATAAAAAAATTGGTTGGTAAATTTGTCTTTTCTCTCTTTTTCAGGTAAGAAAAAAAAAATGAGCTACTATAAGTGTTGAATAAAATATGGATTTTTCACACAAAAATTAACAAAATGTCAGGTGGGTTTTGATTATGCTAATAATCAAAGTGTGAAATTTAAATTGATACAATTAAAAACATATGTTTAATTTGTCACATATTCTAAATTTTTTATTGGATTTTCTACACACACACACACACAAAAAAAAAAAAAAAAAAAAAAGCCCTTAGGCCATCTCCAGCAGCAGTGTAAAACTGCTCTTCATCTCTATTTGTAGAGAACAAAACAAAAAACCCGGCTCCAGCAGTCTTTCAAAACTGCTCTTCATCCTCAAATTTTTTTACAAAGTGTTCAGTAGCCTTTCAAAAATGAAAGGCTACTGTACACTTTGTAAAAATTAAAAAATCAATATTTTTCATTTCTGACCCCACCCGTACCAACTGATATTTGTTCCGAAAATTTCTCTCTCCTCTCATTTCTTCCGAAAATTTTTCTCTCTCTTCTTCTCTCTGCTCTCTCTTTTCTCTTTGCTTTTTCGGTCTTTGGGGTTTTCTGTTTGAAGCACGAAACTTTTGGTCTTTTGGGTTTTCTGTTTGAAGCACGAAACCAGTTGATTCGGTGGTGGCTTGGGCTTGTCGGCGTGGGGTTTTTTTTTCGGTCTTTGGGGTTTTCTTTTTTCTTTTCTCAGATCTGTACCGGCAGAGCACCTCACCACCGCCCATAAGAGACCCACCCCACGGTCACGGCTTGAAGGAGATGCCCACCCCGCTGGCCACGCCGCGAAGGAGAGAACCACCCCAGCCTGCCGCCAAGCCTTGCCGTGCCCGATCCCTGCCGGTCTGGAGGTCACCCACGGCCAAGCCTGCCGCCTGGGGTTGCCATGCCCGATCCCTTTTGGTTGGTCACTGGAATGAGTTTGGTTGGTCACCGGAATTTCATTTTGCAAAACTCAGCATCACCGTCTCTGTTGGCCAATCCCAGCTGTTTGGGTTGCTGAAATTTTAATTTGTTTGTTTGTCAAATAGTGTAATTTAGAGATAAAAATAGAGATAAAAATAGTGTAATAAAGAGTTGTCAAATAGTATAATTTAGAGATAAAAATAGAGATAAATTTAGAGTACTGCTGGAGATAGCCTTAGAAGGCCATTACAATCCAATAAGGCCTTAATTAGGCCCAGTCTTTAGGAACAGCAATGTTGTGAACCTTCTTCACCAAACCAGACACAAAAGAAAGCCTCAACCACTGTTGTCTTCTCTCCACTCTTCTTCTTCTTCTTCTTCTTCTTCTGGTCTCCAGATACAAACCTTTTGTTAAATTAAACCCTCTCTTCACCCAAATACAAATCCAAAGAACCAATCTTTCTTTCTTTCTTTCTTTCTTTCTTTCTTTCTTGTTTCTTTGGTTTAGGCTTAGGTTATATTTGAATTCATTGCTACAACACATAGTGACAGAGAAAAGAGAAGATCGATGATGGAGACCCAATCAGACGGTAACCTAGACAGCATAGCTCGAATGAAGAATCTCCAAGCTCGAATGGAGTCCCAGCACAATACCCATCTCGACCTCCTCGCTTCTCTCCAAACCCAAGTCCCAAACATCGTTTCCTCCCTCGATCTCTCTCTCAAAGTCGTTTCCTCTTTCAACAACAGGCCTTTCATTCCCACACCTTCTCTCCCAAACCCCAACAAAATCAGCAACCACCCCATCAAACCCACGAAGCCTATTTCAGTTCCAACTACCAAAGCTCAAAACGCAGCAACGACGTCGTCGAACTCGAACCCAGTTGGGAAATCGGAGAGTAATGAGATCTTAGATGAGAGTGGGAGTCCATTAGGCTTTAGTGCGGTCTATGGTGGCGGTTTGTTTGTTGGGGAGGGTACCCTTTACGGCAATAGACTCGTCGACGGTGTTGAGGAAGTTGGAGAATGATCAGAATGCCACGGCGGCGGAGAAAGCGGCGTTGAGAGAGTTGGGTGGTGATTCTGGAGCTATATTGGCTGTGGAAGTGGCTTTGAGGTCAATTGCTGAGGATAATGGTGGGGTTGAGTTGGAGACATTTGAAGTGAGTGGGAAATCTAGAATTATGGTTTTAGGGATTGATAGGACTAGGCTTATGAGAGAATTGCCTGAGAGTAAGCAGTTTCAGGAAAAATCATTGAGTTTGAGTGATGGGAATGGGAATGGGAATGTAAATGTGAATGGTGGTAGTGGAGGAGGAGGAGGAGGAGGAGTGTTTGGTGGAGGAGGGCATGTGCAAAGGGCAATGCCGCCGGATATGTGGATGGGGGGCCCTGGTGGTGAGCAGCATATGGGGGGTTTCCCGATGGGTGGGATGATGAGGCCGAGGGGTGTTAGAGGTATGGGGATGATTGGGATGGGTAGAGGAGTTGGTGTGCATCCAATGCATAGGCCTGCTGCTGCTGCAGCATTGGCGCCGCAGATTGGTGGTGGTGGTGGCGTGAATGCAATGCTGCAGAAACCTAGGACTGAAGAGGATGACATGAAGGATCTTGAGGCTTTGTTGAAAAAGAAGTCTTTTATGGAGTTGCAGAAATCGAAGACTGGTGAGGAGCTTTTGGACCTCATTCACCGCCCCACAGCTAGGGAAACTGCTGTAGCTGAAAAGGTTTGTAAATTGAGGCTCAAAATTCATGTTTGTGAAAGTTTGAAAGGTCAATTATGCCATACATTAGAAGTGCTTTAGCTATAAACTCTCTTCTGTGCCAAACTTGTTTGGTTTTTACTGATATTTGCATCTTAGGAATGCCTGAAAAATGTTTTTTAGTTAAAAATACTATTCCTTGCACAAATCATAGTGTGTTAATGTTTGTTTCTAAATTTTGATTTCAGTTCAAAACCATAGGTGGTCCAAACCTGAAGGAGTACTGTACTTCCCTAACAAAAGAGGATTGCCGGCGTCAAACTGGTTCCTTTATGGCATGTGAGAAGGTTAGTAAGTGGACTTTGCAAGCATTGTTTAGTAGCATAAAACATGTTGGATATGATCATGTATTTGTGTTTCCTGAATTTTGTAATCAGCATTTTGCCTGTGTTTATTGTTTAACACACACACATTCATATTACAGAACAGGCATCGTCAATGCTTCAGGTCACGCACAAGGATCTTCGGTTCAGATAGACTAATACTGTGGTTTAAATATATCTGCATGCTAGCATGACTTAAAGCAAGATGTTGCTGAGTAAAATTTAAGAAAATAATTTAGTTGGACAGGGTTGATTCTTTACGAAAATAAAATAAAATGTCTAGATCAACTTTATACTCAAATCAATCACAGAAAACCTAAGTGTGACAATTGATACTGTAGCACAACTGCACAAGTCAAAGTACAATGAAAGTAATTGGATTTCATTGTAGGTATAAGATTCGATTGTAGTCTAGTGACAATTGATGTTCATTCTTTGACATTAGGATGTCAACCTATGCTTTTAGTGGATGAACACTAGCATTATCTCCCAATTGGCTGTAGCAGAAAAACATACTTATTACAAGAGAATATATAGATAGAGCATATAGAGCGATGGTATGAAAAATTAGAAAATACAAGGGAGACATTGGGATTTGGTGTTTCTTTTTAAACCCATGCTGATATATGTTATCCTGGTTAGTTGTTAAATGTTGTGCTGGAGAAACATACAGTTTTGGTGCATGATGTACTTTCCCATATGGTTGAAGGTCTCTTCAGCTATGAGCGTGTGCTTTAATGATACCAACAAGTTAATTAATTGCAGAAACAGTTGTCCATATGATGGTGCCAAATCTCTTGTGATGAGCTATAGTTTTTTTTTTTTTTTAAAACTTGCAATGATGCAGGAGCATCCTTGTAGTTATTCCATTTTGCAAAGTAGCTTGTAATTAGGTGTATGCCAAGAGAGGTTAGTTGCTAGCATGTTGCATAAACCTCGTACTAGTGTCTTGGATTTTGTAACATCATGCAGCCTAACAGTTCGGTATGTAATCTCATTAGATAAGGTTTCCTTGTTTGAGAAAAGGGAACTCATTTGAAAATTTAGTTTTATACACTATTATTATTTGTCTGAAATCATTAGAGTTTGTTTTGAACAATTTCTTATTTTTTTGATAAGTAGTTTGTTTTGAGCAATTTCACATCTTTATTCTTATGATGGAACCAATAGTTTGACTTATCCGAAAATAAATAAAAAATGGTACCAATAATTTGTTCTATCTTCTAGATACGCCAGATATAGCCTTGATCTTAATATTTATATTTTCCTTTCTTTGCCTTTTTTCCTGATTTCGCCCCTCTTCGTTACACATTTCTTGTACTTAGGGGCTTCTCTCTAATGAAATTTTACTTACTTATCAAAAAATATATTTTCCTTTCTTTGTATTGAAAACTTCTACTCTTTCCAGGTTCATTTTCGGCGAATTATTGCCCCACATACTGACATCAATTTAGGGGACTGCTCTTTTCTGGATACTTGCCGTCACATGAAGGTAAAATTTCGTCCTTTGAAACTACGTTATAAGTTGGTGTCATTTTTTTCTTTCTTTTTACATGGAGTAATATATTTTTGACTACTTTGACAGACATGCAAGTATGTTCATTATGAGATAGACCAAATGCCTGATGTGCTTCCTCCTCCCAAACCACTAAAGCGTGCTGAATATTGTTCAGAAGTTGAACTTGGTGAACCGCAATGGATTAACTTGTGATATCCGTAACTTTAGGATGGACATTTTAGGGCAATTTGGAGTTATAATGGCAGATCCACCATGGGACATTCATATGGAATTGCCTTATGGGACAATGGCTGATGATGAAATGCGCAATCTGAATGTTCCTGCATTGCAGACTCATGGTCTAATTTTTCTATGGGTCACTGGACGTGCAATGGAGCTTGGACGTGAATGGTATGCACTTAATTTTTGCCAATGTGTCAACTATAATATTGATCTCTCTCTGTGATGGATGGTCATTGTTTTTTGTCTGAGAAGCTTCAAGCATGCTACATGTGATTATTCCTTAGTTTTGGTTCAAAAGCTTATTACTGTCCATTTTGCAGTTTAGAACTTTGGGGGTACAAGCGTATTGAGGAGATCATTTGGGTGAAGACTAATCAACTTCAGCGAATAATTAGAACCGGAAGGACGGGCCACTGGCTAAATCACAGTAAGGAGCATTGCCTTGTTGGAATAAAAGGCAGTCCGGAAGTAAATAGGAATATTGACACTGATGTCATTGTTGCTGAGGTTCGAGAGACTAGTCGTAAGCCAGATGAGGTGAGTAGAAGAACCATATCTAATGATTTTTATATGTAATCACACTCCCTAGGACCTTTAATGGTATGCCCTTATGAACGTTAGTGCTTCTTATTATTGGGTTACAACATGCTCATTGCCACAATCATTCACCATACTATTTGTGCCCTCTTTATTTATTTATGTATTTATTAATATATATATATATATATCTTATGACTAGGTTTACTAGATGCTAACTTGAGTTAATAAAAATTCATATCTATCAAAAAAAGAGTTAATAAAAATTCATTGCTGCAGATGTACCCTATGCTGGAGAGGATAAGTCCAAGGACAAGAAAGCTGGAATTGTTTGCTCGCATGCACAACACTCATGCAGGGTATGCTTTCTTGTCTCATATTTGTGCTTCTTGTCGTATTTTTAATTGCTTCTCATCATTCTTGTTTGTCACCAACTTAGTGATTTTTACAATAAATTAATGAGATATAGATGCTAGAAGATTCTCTATAGAGACTTGAGGACCATCTAGATCTATTACGCCCGTGGGAGTTCCTATGCATTTGAATTAATGGAAGTCTTGTAAACTTGGAATCCTGGGTTATTGCTGTTTCTTAACCATAAAGTCCTTTTATTCTGCTCTTGGTTGGCCATGGGACTTGGTGATTTAAAAAATAGCCTTTGCAGTTTTGTGTTCATGTTGCAAACAACCTTGCATCTGTGGGTATATTGGATTTTATTTCACTTCATATCTTGAATATGGTTTCCTGATTGCTTCTAAATTGTCTTTTATCAGGTGGATGTCGCTCGGTAATCAATTGAATGGAGTAAGATTAGTTGATGAAGGTCTGCGAGCAAGGTTCAAGGCTGCTTACCCTGATGTAGAGGTGCAACCCCATTCCCCTCCCAGGGCTTCTGCCATGGAAGTCGACTCTGGTCCTGCTGCTCAAATGAGGAATCCCTTTGCAACAGCTGAATCAAAGTCCACTTCCACCCAGTTCACAGAGCATGCAGCTTAATAAGCACCCTATGCTGCTTCAGAACAAAAGCCAATGGCCATAGATGGTGACATGGTTAGCTGAGTAATCATCAATTCCATCATAACTCCTCAATCAAACAGCATTTACTTGCCACTTGCATGGTTAGCTCTTACAGATTTTGAGGCATTCACCTTATAATGTTGAAAGTTACATGCTACGGAGAGACACATGCCTTG
This sequence comes from Fagus sylvatica, assembly GCA_907173295.1. Taxonomy (NCBI): domain Eukaryota; kingdom Viridiplantae; phylum Streptophyta; class Magnoliopsida; order Fagales; family Fagaceae; genus Fagus; species Fagus sylvatica. The sequence continues at coordinate 1,170,758 of OU015764.1, read as the reverse complement.
CCATTTTTGTCGAGGCATTCATTCATTGTTATTCTTCTAGAAATCACAAGAAACTCTTCCTCTGAGGTTTTTGTTAGATCCGGCTCTATGTGTAAATGATATGATAAGAGCATTGTAAAACTAGCATTTATTCTGTGTACTAAGAAAGTATCTCATAGTTGTCAATTTCTTGTTACATAAGTTTCTTCCCTTTCCTTCTTAAAATGAAGGTGGGAAAGGTAGGGTATGAAGAAGCTTATACATGTTTCTGAATTTTGCAATTAGTGTAACAGGGAGCATAAATCCTCTTCAAGCTATTCTCTATATGCATGAGATTTTGCTAAGCAAATAGAATATTATGGATTTGAAATAACATCTAGCATCTAATCAGTTCAAATCCATGTACTAATAAAGTTCAAATCTATCTATAAATTTCATAAATGGAAAAAGGAAAAATTCATTTTTTAATTTATTAATGTCATTTAAACTATAAAATAAAATACAAATGATTTCTTTAAAGTATCTCAATTTGAACGAACGATACATAAGTTTGTGTTACAATAAAAACCTTGCCATAATATTCCAAAGATGTTGCCTTTTATTTTTTAAAGCCTTCTAAAAAAATTAGTCCAAAAGTGTGTACTTTATCTTTCTTTCTTTCTTTTTTAACAATAATAAGATTGCCCAGGCCTATGACTTAGTATTAGATTACAAAAAGAAAGAACTGATATATAAATTCATTTGGAAAAATCAGTCCAATCTGGGTAAATTTCGTTTTCAAGTTCAAGGAACATGGCTAATGTTGTTGATCATCTGGTTTATAAGGGTCCAGATGTATGTCTATTTTAACTAAAGGCAGCTTTATTTGATTTTGGAGACAATCAGGCCCAGCTGTTTGTACCTTGGACTGTATCCTTCAAGCTACTTATGTAAAAGAAAGACTTAATATATTAGATGCACTGAATATTTTTATTGCACATGCCCATGGGAGAGAATCACATATTCTAGGTGGGCTATGCATAATGCATCATTGCATCATAGGTTGCACTTTGCTGGGGTTTTATTTTTTTTGCCTTTTTCTTTTTCCCTCACTCTTTTTGGTTAAAATTTTGAGGCACATTTTTGTGTTAATACCAATTGCCAATTCTGAAATTCTGATCCATATTTGTGAGAGACCCACAAGGTGAGAAACTGCCGGAGCAAAGTGCACATCCAAGATCCAGCTGGCAAATGCATTTTTTTTTTGTTTTTTTTGAGGAAAAGCTGGCAAATACTTAAATTAAGGGAACATGGAAACCTTGACACTAGTAGCGATAATATCGGGCGGTGTTGTCTTGGACCTGTACAGATTGATCTTTGTTCTTCTTTTACATCGAAAGTTGAAAGTGGTGTTATCTTTTCTTAGTAAAGAGCAAAAGAAGAAATGTTATTTTATTTAACAATTCATATATTCTCTTGCCTATGCATTGAAATTTGAAAGAACAATCATATACAGCAATACTAGATCAAATTTGAAACACATCATTCTATTAAATTGAATTTAAAAAATTACAAAGAAAAGCAAACTATATTAATCCAATATGCCATAGACTTATGAACCAAAAAAAATCAATACCAAAGTGGGAAAAAAGAATCATTCTCAATTGGATTATGAATAATAATGTTCCTCACATGATGCCACCGGCTAATGCACATACCAAAAGTCCTGTGATTGCTGCTATGAAGACTGGAATGCTTAGTGAATGTGAAGAAGACAAAGAAGAAGAAGGTGGTTGGGGGATTGTACCAAAAACAGTGGGGTAAGAGGGTGAAATTTCTGATGCACTAGGACCATAGGAAGGAGAATATGCTGACCCATTACCAGAAAACACTGAAATGTGGAGCTTCTGCTTGTTTTCACAGTGACCCTTTTCTCCACTTGTGAAGTAGAATTCACCAGATTTGGTTATGTTAAAAAGAGAGTTGCCATTGTTCATGTACAGTATTGGATCTGTAAGGTTGCAGCTATTGTAGGATTGTTCTGTGACTTGTATCACTGAATCTTGACTTGGTGGGTACAAGAACACTGAAACAAATAGAAAAAGAAAATGAACCCATAAATGATAAAAGCTATGATTTTTATTTTTATTTTTCAATGAACTAAAATGACTTACAGAGGGAATCTCCCAAGCTTGAAAGTGTGATAGTTGGACCATTTGGTGTAGACTTGTGGATTTGCTGAAGATGGTGTTCCCCAAGCATCTAAATCTCCAACCTTGTATTGGGAGGACAAGACTTCGGTTTGCAATAACACAAGGAACTGAAAAGCCAACAAGCAGTGGTATTTGCTACTTCTAAGATTGGCCATTTTCAATTTCTCTCTCTCTCTCTCTCCCTTTCTCAAATTTATGCCTCTTAGATTAGAGGAGTCAGGACAGAACAGGGCTAGATATTATTGGTTGGAGTCCTTGTATAGCTGTATGCTGATTGGCTTTTTAGCAAAAGTAACTGAGTTGGAGGAGATTTACCTGAATACCCCTCTGGCTAGTTAAATTGATTGACTTAACTTGTGCTGGTTATTTTAAATGACAATTTAGATGGCCAAATCCTTGTAGTGAGAACTGAGAGAGTCCAAGGATCAACAAATTGGATGGTGAAGATCTCTACGGTAGGCTTAAATTGTTCCTTCCAGATCATAACATCAGATCTAAGATGCATTTATTCTTCAATCAATCTAGTAACACACAATTTTCAATTTTCACAATCATTGAAGTGGTCTATTATAGTTGATAAAAGGTATTAACGATGGATTCATGTAAAAATAATATTACTCTAATCATAATTTAATGAAAAAGTTAGTCTCGTTATTGTTATTTATACATCAATCAATCTAAGACCATAACTTTTGTCATAACTTGTTGAAATGACAAGTTGTGAGTGGTTAACAATCAATATCACAGAATCTACCAATGAAATTACATGTATTTTCTTCCTAACACTACATGACACATAACCAAGTTGTGACAAAAATTGTAAAATTGATTGTGGTGGAAGACATTATTCTTTATACATAACCAAAAGACATGGATATAGGGACATTTAACTGGCCTAAAAGAAGGTTAAAATCAAAAAAGAAGTCAATCAAGTGGCAAATAATGGCACATGGGCCAGTTGGATATTGTCAAGTGCAGCTCAGAATGGGTTTGCAAGTTTGGAAGGTGGAAGAGAGAGAGAGAGAGTGGGGATGTGCTTCTCAAATATTGTTGGGTCACTAATTCACTTGTTTTTATAATCACAACATCATGTGAAGGAGACAAGAGATGCCTGTCTCCTCTCACATGGTTAGTCTTCTGCGATTTCGACTTCTCTTTGAATTGAACAAAAACCGGTCTGATGAACAGAAAGTGATTGAGCTTGAACTTCATTGACTCATATATAATTGATGAGAATATAGTAGAATCGAATCCAACAGGTGAGCCATAGGAATTTTGCCTGCTCATTACTAAGTTGATATGATAAGGCAAGTACACTAGTATTCCAGCTTGTGCATCAGGTCAATTCTAATCGAGAAACATGATTTCATCTGCTATTGGAGCTAAGAAATTGTATTGCAAGCTCTATAGTTTACCCTTCTCTTGATCAAAAGAATTGGTTCAAAATGGGCCACGAAAACATCTAGTCAAGAGCGAGAGTTCATGGTTTAGGTATACAAATCATCTCAACGCCATACAAACAATGAAACAATGGCTTAAGTAAAGGCAGAGAGGTTGTGCATGAGCAAGAATTTTGTCACAAACCAAATTCAAAGCCCTATTGTCTGTTCTTCAAGGCTCCTTCAGCTTCACATGATTTTCTTTTCTTTATCTTATCATTTCTTAATTAAAAAGAACAAAACCACTTGATAATTTTAAAAATAACCACCTTCAAAGGTAGCAATTGAAACTTTGAACAATGGGCCATTTCAAGGAACAGCTTTTACAAGTTATTACATGGAAGCAATTTGGTAGGTACTTTTGAAATCATGTATGAAACAAAAAGTTCAATTAACAAAATGACTCCAATGTCCTAGACGTTCAATCACTCTTTTGTATTTCATCAAATCTTAACTAGATTATTTCAATTTCATAAATTGCAATATGAGACTGTCAGTTTCAAAATCAATGAAAAAGCATTGTTGAAGGACGCACAGCAATGAAATTAAAGTAACATAAACTCCAGCAATATATTATTCATCCAGATAAATACATTTGACAATTGCAAGAGACACCATATTAACAAAAATATGGTGCTATGGAAGGGGGAGAAATTATAACATAAAAAATTTGGAAATGAAATTAAGAATGGAAAAAAAAAATGTGGAATGATAATGATTTAAAAAGCCGTCATTATATATAATCGCAAACCGTAAATTTTGAATTGCCTGAGCTTATGTGGCACCAGTTTAGAGTAATTGCAGAAGACATGATCTAAAAGTACTAACACTATCATTCTTTTACCTAGTCGTTTCTTTTATGTTATAGCCACCAGCTGATTGCTCCCCTGAAAATCATTTTATGCTTTCTTTTCAAGAAGGAAATTAACCCACATTCTCCCTTTCCTTATTAATCAGACAGCAAACAGCAACCAGAATGCACCTCCAACAATTCACAGTAAGACAAGGTGGCTTGTTTCAAATTTCAAAACTTCCAGAGGTTATTATTCTTCACATCAATCAGCAGCATTCAATGGTTCCGCTTCCGTGTCCCTGTCCAGTGCTGTCCAGTCTTGTGGTTCTGTATGGAAACACATTCATGATCAATGATCATATCATAAAAACCTAGGTTTTAAAATTACAGCCTCTAGGTGAAACTGTGATACATATTTAACACGTAAAACAACTTATGTTTTAGCCCTTTTTTTAACCAGAAGTAAACAGTAGGAATTTTGGGCAAATTGCAGAACTTACTTGTTGACTTTTGGCTATCTGCAATTACCATGAGCCGCCTCTGTAGTAAAGCAGCCACGAAGAGAAAAATCGAGCACATGCCAAACATGATGGTGATGGGAAATGCATTAACCTTCAAAAGGGAAACAATACAAAAACTAACTCTTAGTAATAGAGAGAAGGCTAGTAAAAGGACAAGTCGCATTCATCTTCCAAAGTGATCTATTTATTAAATCACCTACTAGTGGTATACGCATTTCCAGTAGAGAATTTCAATCCTCCTCACCCTTCTTTTCTAAATGAAATAAAAAGAATAATAGTGTCACTCACATTGTACAGCACAATGCACACAAAGATGTTGAGAGGAATGCGAAAGAAGTTCATTATGGTGCTTCTTGCCTCCTCAGGAATGTATTGGGATCTCATCTTCATGATAGATGGCCAGAATATCCCCACACAAGCCTCAAACGTACAGAAGCCAACAAGTTGAATACACCCCGAAAACGAGATACTTCCGCCTCTCACTTTGGAAGGGGTTACCAAGGACTGTTCCAAATTCACAAACAAATTAACAAAACCAACCAGTATTTCCACAGTAACCAAATTTTAAATATCTGTTTGGTATTAGCTTATTTCTAGCTTTTTTGGCTTATGTATAACTTTTTAAGACTTCACTTTTCAAAGTAAAGCTATACTTTAACCAAGCTTATTTTTTAAGCAAAATAAGCCAATGAAAATAAGCAATACCAACGCATAGAAAAAGGAAAAATGGTTGAATTTATATAAATAAAGAAATTTGGGAATCAGAATCCACAACATACACTGGTTAGAATGGGGAGCAGAAGGGATGCCGAGGAGACTACAAAAACAATCTGCATGTAGCTCTCAACTTTGAAAGATGAGCGAGCCATCAATCGAGATGCAAAGGAGCTTCCCAGCATTGAAGCCAGCATGAATGTTGCAAAAATGAAACCATGTGGAATATCCTCCTCGTTTGGGCTCAGAGCAGGAGTCCAAAGGAATACAAAGGTGTACATTGAGCCTTCAAATAGGGACTGTATAGCACCCAGCAATGCAATTTTCTCATCTGATCCCACATGGAATGTAAACAATGTAAGAACTTCCACACACACAGAGAACAAGCATTCATAAATAGAACATAATGAAAGCCAATTTTATTTATCTATATTTCAACTTTTTTGGTCAACATGACTGCAATCAACATAAATTGTTCAATTTTTGGCAGTTAAAAACCCTAGGTGATGTCTGATAGTGAGTCTGAAACCTGTGTATGCAGGAAAAGGAACCATGGGGAAGGTATAGCAACAAGTCGCATTATCGCATCTCTACTAATCTTTTTATTAATTCATAACATGAACGAAGTAATTTGGTAGTGTAGTGGAGCATACAGTCCCCCAATTATGCATACTTATGGACGTAGACACAAGAAGAAGACGGCCCAACTAGTGGCTTTATGGATGGAACCTGCGAACCAGTTGGGCATAAAGCCTAATCAATTAATATCTAGGACTTATTTTATTTACTTTATGTAATTGGTTAAACCTTATTTTCTGTTCCTACTTGGTTTAGGGATTTAAGTCATTGTCCTACAAGGTTAGTAGAATTAATTTCATTGGTTAGAATTGTTTTGTTTCCTTTCCTCACTAGGATAATAAATTTGGAACTTTATTTAAGAACCTAGAGTTCAGTATTGTTTACAGATTGCTTGAATAATAAATTTTTATTATTGGAGTTTTCCTTTAATGGATTTGTGCTAATTTTAGGCAACCCTAGGTGTTGATTTCTAGGTTTTGTTTTCTTTTGCTTGGCACTGATTCCAAGCAAGCCGAAGAGTTGATTCCTAGGTTTTTTTTTCCTTCAAATATCCTTAGAGAGTTTTGTCGTGCATCACATAGACAATTATGTGGGTTGCAATCAATAATCCAATGCAATTAATTTCCATTATAAAAGAGAAAGTATTAAAACGAAATTAACACAAGTTTAGGGATTCACCAGAAGCAATGGCCACAGCAGCACCCTTAAACTGGGTAAGCAAGTCCTTGTTTTCTGAAGGGTCTCCATAGTTTTCACTCCATGATGATATTATAATTGCCATGCCAATTGCCAGAAAGCATGCAGCAGCATCAAAAGGAGCAACAGGGCCAAATCCTAGTGTATCTACTAGTACATTCCCAAACAGCCCAGATATAATGGCAACCAAACCGTTGCCAAGAAATATTGCCTTAGAGAATGTTATCGAAAGCCATTGTTGCTCGAAACCCCTCTGCAAATATCAACGGGCATTGTTATAAGTTACAAACAACATATAAGAGCAGGCTAATTTGAAAGCAAAAGTCCACAGCATCTGTCAAGTTGAAATTCATGGCATCTGTCAAGTTTACATTAAAAGTTCTGACATCCCGTGTCTAATTGAATTTCCATTGAAAAGCCCATTTAAATTACCATATGCTTATATAAAAAGAAGCAAGTAATGGCAGGGGATGACATCATTATTTGGAGCCTATCAATGACAGGCTCCCCCCTCCTAGGATGCACAGAGTATGGAACAGGCAACCAGGATATGTTAATCCACAAAACTCTGCTCAACAATATGCAAATGAAGATTTTTGTAACATAAACACCTTTGTGCACTCGGTAAAACCTTACTCCAACCAGATATTAAAACCCGTTGCATATGTGATATGAGAACTACACTACATCAGTATAGCAGTTACATACCTTATTGTGTTCTGCAACAAGCCATGACTCAAAAGCTGAGAAGAGTAGAGAAGTGGCGATGCCTCCCAATATGCGTCCCAACATTAAAACTTTGTACTGGGAAGAATGTTTAGTGATGCAGCTTAAAATGTAAGTAATGCAATAAGTAACAGATGCCCTCTTCCGACCCCTGAATTTGGTATTTCGATTTGTTACGAACTAATAATTTGATCACAAACAAACATAAACAAATCAACTATGAGATCTTACTGTTTATCAGCTAAAGATCCAACAATTGTCCCAAACAACATAGAGGATCCAAACCCAGCAATAAAGAGCTGTCCAATGTCCCCCTTTCCAAACCCATACTGACTGTAGAGGTAGTAAACATATGGACCCTGCAGCCAATCCCCGGCTATTGCCGCAATCAATTTAATCAGATTCAGGAAAATATAAAAGATGTCAAAGATTCCAAACACCAACAGTCTTTTTCAATTCAAGCATTGATCATGAACCAATTTCATCACTGCCGACAGATCTAAGCACCACACAAGATGCAAACACATTTATGAAAGTATTAATGAATGTAAATTAACATGAAGAAGCATCACAAGGCAGAAGCAACAACAAATCAATTGCTAAAGGGTTTTCCTGAATAATCCTGATACAGAAAACAACTTGGATCACCCTGAAACTTAGAAAAAAGAAAAGCATTCACTGCCCAAACCTTTGATGCCCCATTTGATAGCTGAAACATTATCCAAAACAAAGAAACTATAATAGCAAATCTCTAGTTTTGCATTTCTTAAACCAGAGACACCAAAAATAGCTTATTTGGGTTCTTATTTCTCTTACTGACCCTTTAATCTCAAATTTTCTTTTATTTTCTTTTCTTTTCAATTCTGATCCTCCACTTTCTCAACAACCAAACAAACCCAACCAAATCCTAGATCCAAATTAAACTAATAAAACCACTAATCCGAAACAAACCCAGATGAAAAAACCATAAGAATGTCCACATTACATTGAATTTAGCTAGAAAAAACAAAACCCAGATGAGAAAAAAAGAGTAAAAAGCCAGATCTAAAAGCGTAAGCGTGTACCCATCATGAGAGAGTAAACAAGGAGATAGTTATTCTTGAAAGCATTGAAAGCAGAAGGGGTGTTGATACGATCTTTGCTGCTTTTACTTAGCTCCAATGCTGCCACTATTGCCGCGAGACCACCAAACACAATGAAGTAGAAGAGCTCCATTTCTGGGTTTCGCAGATCGAGAGAGAGAAAGAGAGAGTAGTAACAGAAGAAGATGAGAAAAAAGGGTGGTGGTGTTGTTAAAAAGGAGTTGTCGTCAATGTCACTTTCGTGGTTGGGTGGAATTTCATTTTCTGGTGGAATCAACAAGCAGAATGGGGAATTCAATAGAATTTTGGTCCATTTATTTCATGATTTCCCGGGGTTTCTTTTTTGTTTAACTATAAATTATAGTCTCTAATTTTATTTATGTTTTTAATTCGATCTTTTAAATTTTATTTTATTTTCAATTTAGTCTTTTGGGCTAGTTTCATCATTTTGTCATTTAGTTTTTTTTTTTTTTTTTTTTTAAACGTTTTGGTGGATTTAACTATGTGTAGATTGAGGGAAAGTAGAAGGAATAAGTATGTGAAAAACAAATGGAATTTAAAAGACTGGAACAAAAAATATGAAACTTAAATGATTGAATTAAAAACATATCAAAGTTAAATGTAATAATTTGTAATTTAGCCATAATATAATAGTAAAAAAATTTACGATACTCACTCTTACTTAAGATATAATAACTCTACTAGAAACGGATTACTCATAATACTAATTTTGTCACATTTGTTGGTAACTCGAGTAGAAATTTCACAATATTTTAATATTTTTATTTTCACAATATACATAAGATGATAGAATAATTATAAAAATAAAAAATAAAAAAAATGATACATTCTAACCATGTCATATGATAACTCATTTTTTCCTTTTTCCTTTTTATTCTTTTTTATTTATTTATTTTATGTAATATCATACACTACAACGGGGCTACTGGTAAGGACTAAGGGTGCTCCCAAATTTTGAAAAGAAAAAATATTTTTTTTCTTTTAAAAAAATATAGTTTTAGGATTTTGGTCCCCCTAACCTTTCATTTCATGCGAAAAATATAATTATATTTTGATATTAAAATCTAATCTCCTAAGCAAAAATTCTTGACTTTGTCCTTGATTCACTAGTAACTCATGTCACATTAAAGAGTAACTTTACGATAGATTTAAATCCAAAAATATTGAAGGTATCAAATAAAACAATAAGATAGATTATGTAGCCAAAAGCCTTGTAAGTATTTAGATCTCCATCTCTCAATTATCGAATTTTCAATAATCATAGTAAACAAGATTATTCATATAAAAAAAAAACAACTCACCATGTTCTCCTAATTACATTCTAATAATGTATCTGACTTATCCTTTCCTATTTCAAACACATACAATCGGTCTTGTTGCATATTCACCACATCTCAATCAAATGTTACATATTCCCTGGTTTCATTCAACAGAACCTAGGATTTCTAAACCCAAATACCAACAAAAACCACCTAAAACAAAATAAAATACAGCAGAAAAAGTCAAAAAACACAAAGGTCAAAAAGCAAAACCGTAAACTAGAAAACAAAGAAAATGGGGGCTTTTTTGATCATGTAGTCCATCATCATCGATTCATCTTAAACCTTTTCACATCAACACCACCACACACCATATGATATCCACGTCTCTAAGCTCATCAGGCCCATCATTTGGGATTGCAAACCCAGCCAAATAGGCCCCACTCCCATGATCCAACAGGGCCTCCTTCACCTTCTTTTTCACTGGGTCCCCCAACCATCCCATGCCGGCACTCAAATCCAACGGCCCCATCATAACGTAGTCAACCCCATCAACGGCTGCGATATCCTTAGCATTCTTACAGCTTCCACGGACTCTGTTTGGTGGGCCAAGTTTGGGTCGTCGATCATGGTTCGAGGCCCATGAATTAATTTTCGCAAATTATTTTAATGAGACAAACACGTAACAATGCTTAATTATGTAGTTTAATGTAAATAATAAATTAGTTAAATGAGATAAAGTAGGTCAAATTGTTGAATAATGGGTCCGTCGGTTTGAATCGCAAATAAATACCACTCGAAGCCACAGCCACTTGGTAAAAAAGAAAAAAAAAAACGTAACTGTTATTATAACTAGGGTTTTAGTACCTCTGTGCAGCTATTGCTTGATCTAGATCCATAACCATGGAGAACACCCACCTCAACTTCAACCCATTGAACCTTAAAGATCAAAAGTTTATGGGTCTTATTGCATATTCACCGCATTTCAATCAAAAGTTTGGTTTGGATAAAGTATTATAGTACACTAGATTTAATATAGACGTTATAATTTATACATGTCCAAAAATAATTGCGTATCATCCTCAATTTCATTTACGAGATTAGTTGAGTTATCTCTCAAGTTTATCCTCAATTTCATTTCATATAGTAAAATCATGGAAAGGAAGCTTTACCCTTCAATCAATTCTAACATAATTCTTATTATCTTTCTTTATTTTATTTTATTTTTTTGATAGATAAGGATAAGAAATTTTTATTGAAAGTACAGAAAACACAAAGATACAGCACAGATACAACACACAGGACTACAAGAAAAACTAAACATTGAAAACACAAAGGATAGAAACACTTAACAAACAAACACAGAAAACAAAGACCATACTGAAGAAAGCAAGAACACCAGCATCTGGAGATGGCCAAATAAAAAATGGCTTAAAGATCATCCACCATCCGAGCAAACAACTAGGAAGACGAATCGGCTTGACCATGGCAAACGGAGACCATGTGATGCGATTCTTAGGGGGCTCACTAAACGGAGCTTTTGATAGATCTATCCCAAAACGCAAGGGGTAGTCAGAAGCTACTCGAGATGGGAGAACCCTCCAAGGCCACTTCGTACTGAGCATCTGCAGTTGCTGAACGTTTCGCCACCTCCAAGAACTAGTCCACATAGATCCGGGGAAAATCCACACAATCCCCATAGAAGGCAAGCCAACCATGAAAATCGGCGGAAATAGCCTACAAGAGGCAGCAAAATAACCCACACGGGGCAGAGAAAATCCCACAAAAGGGATAGAAAATCCCACAAAGGGGATAGAGAAAACCCACAAGGGGCGGCAGATCTGTACAGAGAAGAAGGAGGACATGGGCACACGATTGCGAGAAGCGCTAATCGTGCGCCTCGGGCAAGGATTTTTCTTTCTCACTCTAGGGTTTTATTTTTAGAGAGAGAGGCTCTGTTTTTATTAAGTTTTTACCTTTCTTTATTCTATAAACTATTTAATTAATCTAACTTATTTATTTATTCATCTTAGTTTTGGTGACAGAATTTACAATAGCCCATTGCAGTAAGTCCAAAACTTCGATTGTGACTCTACAACCCCACAGCAACAGAACCTAGGATTTCTAAACACCCATAAAAACCACCAAAACAGAAATAAAATACAGCAGCATAAAAACCAAACACAAAGAAAGTAGGGCCCTGATCATGTAGTCCATCATCATCAATTCATCTTAAACCTTTTCACATCATCAGCAACGGCACTCCTAAACAAACCCACATCAACACCACCACACACCATATGATATCCACGTCTCTTAAGCTCATCAGCTCCATCATTTGGCATTGCAAATCCAGCCAAGTAGGCCCCACTCTCACGATCCAACACAGCCTTCTCACCCACCTTCATCATCTCCTTCACTTTTTCATTCACTGGGTCACCCAACCATCCCATGCTGGCACTCAAATCCAACGGCCCTATCATGACACAGTCAACCCCATCAACGGCTGCGATCTCCTTAGCATTCTTCACAGCTTCCACGGACTCAATCTGGCACATAATCAACAACTCGTCCTCACACTTGTTTATATACTCCTCGTCGAGACCGTACTTGGAGGCTCTCGCAACTGGGTGGGCCGCTCCACGGACTCCGTTTGGTGGGTACCGGGTAAATGAGACGGCCTTTTGGGCCGAGTCCGGGTCGTCGATCATGGGGAACATGAGGCCCTGTGGGCCTAAGTCGAGGGCCTTCTTGGCCCAAGTGGCGGAGCTCTCTGGCAAGCGAAGGATGGCTGGGGTTTGAGTGGCAGCGAGGGCATGGAGACAAGGGAGAGCGTCGGAGATGCCACCGTGGCCGTGTTCCATGTCAATGACGACGAAGTCGTAGCCGGAGAGACCGGCGATCTCGGCGAAGGTAGGGGAGAAGCTGAGGAGGAAGAGACCGTACAAGGTCTCGCCATTGCGGAGGCGAGATTTGAGGCTTTTGGGATTGGCGGTGGAGGTGGGAGTGATTGTGTTTGTGTTGGTGGATTCTATGGGGGAGCGATCTGAGTGGGTGGAGGAGGAGGATTTGAGAGGGGTTAAGGTTTTGAAAGTTTGGGTTTTGAGAAATTTGGTGTTGCTGAAAGCCAAAGCGAAGGGCTTTTTAAGGGTTGAGAGAGATGAAGTGGTGGTGGTGAGAGTGGTGAGAGTGAGAGCAGCCATGGTTTCTGTAAGTTTGTTTGGGAATACGGAATCACCGAAAGCAATATATAATTGAATACTGATGGTTGGACTTGGGTGACGCTATTTATGGAGTAGTCCAATAAGGAGAAGACAACTCATAAAGCTCACATCGTTTTAGTGGTTACTGTTACGTACTGCTTTCAAAAATTTGGGTGAATATATGATGGTGCTCGTTTTATTTCTATTTGCTATCGTGCTATCTATGAATGTCTTTTCCTGAAGGTAATATTACCTTTGTATGCATGCACTTAAACGCTAATATTGGCCCAAAGCTAATGGAAAAGATGAAAATTGAAATAGTCGTTACAGTTGGTGCTATTTAGCTAGGCATTTGTAGCAGCAAACTCATATTGTGAATTCAAGAAGAATGTTGGCTCGTGTAAGTGTTAATGCAAAATGCATAATTGAAGAAAATTCTGTTGAGAGGAGTTTATGAGAACAACCAAAGAAGTAACACATCTATCTAAACGGGAAATGGATAAAAAGTTATACACCAATCTGCTTGCAGTGTATTTTGACTCCGCTATTTGAATATATATTCTTCCGAATAATCTTATATGGAAGAATGATACGTAAAACAAGATCTGGGAATCACTCTAGGGACTACAAAACTAATGCTCGAGGCACAGAATGGAAAAATAGTCATAAGCAATTGGTATTGATCCCGCTAAAAATTAAAATGTTGAAAAACTCTTAGTTATTGAATAACTAATAATAATGCAGATGTAGCAAATTGCTCTTTCTTCAGTTACAGCTTCAGAGCAGCTTTCGCCATAGCCAATGCACCCTCATAACTTTGATTTCCACCAATAAACCCGCTCATATGGACGAAAACACAACCAGGGATACCTGCTACCCTTGAGAGTTCATCATCCCTTAGACCTCGCCATTGAGAAGGGAGAGGCTTTCTGCTCTCGAAGCTATCAGGAGATACTGCCACTGCCTGCACTCTCCAATGTTTGCTCCTGTCATCCTGGACATTACATAAGTATATTCAGAATTCTTGTAAACATATGAGATTGGGAGATATAATAGCAAACTTAAATAAAATGAGCTTTGGATAAGAAGATGTTAAAAATGAAAATGGTCGTTGACAGTATAACGAAGACAAAGGCCACATACCAAGATCAAAAGGCTAATGATACAAGTTAACAAAAAATACTCTCTCTCTCTCTCTCCAGTCGTTATACAACTCAAACTCAAACTAACACTACATGGACCACGATAGAGTGCTAGAAATACATTTCTCAGCCTTTTGGCAAAGATCAAGTATTCAAGTGTATGTTTAGAACAGTTCTAGAATACAACTCAAACTCAAACTAACACAACATGGGGACCGGGATAGAGTGCTAGAAATACATTTCTCAGCCTTTTGGCTAAGATCAAGTATTCAAGTGTAATGCTTAGAACAGTTCTAGAATACAACTCAAACTCAAACCAACACTACATTGACCAGGATAGAGCGCTAGAAATACATTTCTCGGCCTTTTGGCTAAGATCAAGTATTCAAGTGTAATGCGTAGAACAGTTCTAGACTACTAACATTGCAAGCAAATTCCCCAACTATATTCACATGCACATCCTCTCATGATTGACAATTTATTTCCTACGGCAAAATAGAAAAGTTCTTCTTTTTAAAAGGATTAAACTTCAAACTTTACTTTGAGAAGAAAAAGAGATATAAAAGATTACCATGCTACTCAATCTATTTATGCATAAAACCACTGCACCCATCTGAAGGACCCAAAAATGGATAAAAATTGCAGAAGATAAAATATAAATACCTGATAGAGAACATATATGACGGGAGGACCAATCTTTAACTCCTCCTCAAGCTCAAATAAGTGAAGCTTCCACTGTACGGGAAAAAAAAATTCAGATTAAAATCTTCAGAACATCAAGTACATCATTGATGTGGACATTATAGCTCACTATTCAAGAAAAATGAAAAGCATGTTAATTGAAACAGAATTAAACTGCTCTACCCATTACCAGACAAAAATATGACACAGAATACAAAAAAAATAGAGAAATTCAAAAACATAATAGAGAAGTGGGAAAAAAGAGTGTAAAAAAGATCAAAGGAATGAAACATTCTACATAAAGTATTTAACATGGATATGAAGCAGCTTTAAACTAACAACATTCCGTAGGAGCAGAAGGAGATAAGCATTGCTAACTTACAGGGCAGAACGAAGTCAAAACCATAATTTCTCCACTAGGATCAATATTCTGTCTTGCTGCAAGACATTCCATTACAATTGACCGTGCTGGCAACCACGATTTTGCATGATACCGAACACTCTGAAAGATGAAGAAGATTGTTATATTATATGTGCACACCCCCCCCCAAAAAATGCAACCTTTTCTATGTTTCGTTGATGAGATAAATATGGCCTTAAATTGGTATTGGCAACTAAGACAAGCAACATGCCACATTTAAGACAGTATGGTTATTGAAATTTTATGTAAGATAACATGTAAGAAGAGGATTATGTAAAAGGAAATACCACATCACTATAACCTAATGATTTTCTTGACAAAAATAAAGAAGCGGATTCTCAATCAAGCAAAATAATAGTGTGAACCATTTTCTTTCTTTGATGGTCAGATTTTTTTTTTATATATATATAAATTCTTTAATGGTAAGATGTTGATTAAGATTTAAGACCCATTTCATTTTATGGGTCTTGTTGCATATTCACCACATCTCAATCAAAAGTTGCATATTCCCCGGTTTCATTCAATATACCTATACTAAATAATGGAAGCTTTGCCCTTCAATCAATTCTATCATAATTCTTACTAACTTTCTTTCTTCTAAAAAATATTTAATTAATCTAATTTATTTATTCATCTTAGTTTTGTCACCAAAACTTACAATGTAGCCCATGGCAGTAAGTCCAAAACTTCGATTGCGACCCTGGTTTGCTAACTAACCCCACATCAACAGAACCTAGGATTTCTAAACCCAAATACCAAAAAAACCACCTAAAACAAAATAAAATACAGCAGAAAAAGTCAAAAAACACAAAGGCCAAAAAGCAAAAACGTAAACTAGAAAACAAAGAAAATGGGGGCCTTTTTTATCATGTAGTCCATCATCATCAATTCATCTTAAACCTTTTCATATCAACACCACCACACACCATATGATATCCACGTCTCTAAGCTCATCAGGCCCATCATTTGGGATTGCAAACCCAGCCAAATAGGCCCCACTCCCATGATCCAACAGGGCCTCCTTCACCTTCTTGTTCACTGGGTCCCCCAACCAGGGCCGGCCCCAAAGTTTGGGTTGCCCAAACCTGTTCCGATTTTGGTTGCCACTTATAAATTAAAATTTCACTTCATTCTAATATGTACATTTCAACTAGCAAGACTTACTATGACTCCAAGAGCAGTACTTATTGAGAAAAGGTAAAAGAAATCTCAAATACAGATGTTGCATAATTCACAAACTAGGCTGTATAGCAAAGGAGTTTTTATATTTTAGGGAGAACCGCTATATTGTATTTTTTCATAAAATACCCAACATTCAAAGCAACCCACCGCAATAAAAAGAAAGAGACTAATTACAAACCCAACCAACATGCAGTATAGACACTATATCATGTTAGTTTTAACTCCAATTAGAGTCCTTGCTGAGACTGCTACTGTTGATTGTTTGATTGATTTGGAGACTATGAGGTGGGATGGGATGTTACTGGATGCTATTTTTTTGCCGAGGGATAAGGAGATTATTCAAGCTATTCCACTTAGCAAGCGTCGA
Organism: Fagus sylvatica; assembly: GCA_907173295.1. NCBI lineage: Eukaryota > Viridiplantae > Streptophyta > Magnoliopsida > Fagales > Fagaceae > Fagus > Fagus sylvatica. The sequence continues at coordinate 1,153,761 of OU015764.1, read as the reverse complement.
CCTGTGGATAGATGGATATGGACAGGGACGCGACGAGGAAATTTTACAGTTCGCAGTGCATATCATCTTCAGCTATCTAATCTACGCAGTGGTGAGGCTTCTTCTTCGGATTCAGGGGCTGCTCAAGCTGGTTTGTGGAAGACAATTTGGCTGGCTGATGTTACCCCTAAGGTGAAGAATTTTATATGGCGTGCTTGCTTAGATGTTCTTCCTACTCAAACAAAGTTATTTGATAAGGGGATTGTGCATTCCTTTTCTTGTCGATGGTGTGAGGAAGAAGCTGAAACTGTATCCCATGTTTTATGGCACTGTGAATTTGCTCAAAAGGTGTGGGGTTTGAGTTCTATCAATTTTCCACCGGAATGCCTCCAAGCTCAATCCTTCCAGGAGGTTATTATGTTTTGCATTAGTTTTCTCAGGACTCCAGGCTTGGAGATTGTTTTTTCCACGGCTTGGTGCCTTTGGCAAGCTCGTAACCGATTATTGTGGGAAGCAAGTGTTGTGCCGGCGGAGGAAATTGTTCATAAAGGGGTGGGCATGACTCTTGATTTTATAGAATTGGGACTGCATGTTCAAGATGTTGGAGGGCGAGTGGAGATTGAAGATTCGGGTAAATGGAGGCCACCTGACAGGGGAGTCTACAAATTGAATTTAGCTTGCAATATTTCATTAAATTCTGGGGAGATGGGTGTTGGAATTCTAGCTAGGGATTCCTTTGGATTGGTGATGGTTGCATCGACAATGAAGATGTTGAGTGTAGGAGATTCTTTACAAGCTCATGCATTGGCGGTCGTGGAGGCACTGCAGCTTCTTTTTGATGTGGGTCTTCAACGTATTATTATTGAGATTGGAAATAAGGAGCTGGTGTGCTTGCTTAATATGGTGGGACCTTGCTTTGCTGCTATAGGCAATTTGGTTGATGATATCAAAGTCCTACAATCCAAGTTTGTTTCTGTTAATTTTTCTTATGTTAGTAAGTGTTGTAACAAGGCTGCTAATGTCTTGGCTACAGAGGCTTTGTCCTCAACTTTTGCACAGGTTTGGTTGGAAGACTGTCCTGTTTGCATTATTTCTCATGTACAGTTTGATTCTTTGCAATAAAATTCTGCTATCGCTTCGTTTAAAAAAAAAAAATTTTTTTTTTTTTTTTTTTCAATTGATGAAATTATTGTTCCTACAGCTGAATCAAAACAACAAAAATTCATTTGCAAATATATAATTTTTATTAACTACAGAAGAATAAATTCATTTGTTAGATGGATAATCTAAATGCAACTCCCTATAATAATATATAATTGTACTTAGATGATAGAAAAATAAAAAATAAAGAGAAATGATATTTTCAGACTTCAAATTGTTATTTTCACACTAATATAGAAAAGTGTGCCATTAAAAGACCAAATTGCCCTTATACTCAACAAATGTTTAATCATTGATCACTTGCATTAAGGGTTTTTTGATCTTTTCAATTTATTTTAGTGTGAAATTATCACACTTGATTGTGAAAATATCACCCTCCAAAATAAAACCCAACAAACATGACATTTGACAAACAATGACCAACACTTAGATAATAGATAATAATAAAAAATAAAACCCAAAGACACGCAATGTTCAGAATTGAATAGTTGAACAGTTTCAAAATTCAAAAGCTAGTGCATAGGGTACGTGAAGGGGCAATGCGACTGTAGGACACACAAAACTAAAAAGAGGGATAGATAACAAGGGATACAGTGGGTGGACAAAGCAGAAAAGAAGAAGATCTGAAGTAGGGGCGAAAAAAGTGCAAAGAAGATAGAAGAAGAAAAAGAAGTGGCGGAGAACAGGAAAGGGCACGCAAGTCAGTGACCAACATGGTAGCAACGTGGTGAAAAAAACCAATTTAATAGAAGAAATGAAGAATTTTTTTGATGTGATGAGTTTTAAAATATATATATATATTAATTGTTGTTGTTGCTATAATTTTGGGCTATTTTTTAAGTTATTTGGGCTATTTTTTTTTTAAAGTTTTTTTTTAATACTTTTTGGTTGCCCTATGGAGGGGGGTTGCCCAAGCCCAAGGGCTTGCTAGGCTTACCCTGGAACCGGCCCTGTGTGTGTGAGACAGTTTCAGCTTGTGAGTTGCAACCTAGGTACGGATTCGTCTTATGTCCACTTTTAACCATATATCGCATTTGTATCTAATCCAACTGGGATTGTTTAGCATCGATGAAATATTTGAACTGGAATGGGTTGTTGATTTTTGGTAGTCTTTAATTAAAGTTTATCTATAGAATGTTTTTGGTCTTTGAAATTTGAAATGAATGTATTTAGTTAATAAAAATTTTATAAAAAGAAAGTACTATTAAATCTTTCATCCAATTTCGTTAATTTGTGCAATTAACAAAATCATAATGACATAAGTTAAATGGTGTGACAACTTATTTTTTAATTAAACAATTACACGGAAGAAAACCAAGTCTAGTCATTCACAAAATCCAATTGAAATAGTATGAACCAAAGAGAAATACTAAGGGGAATCCGTCGGAGTAATGAATAAATTATAAATCTAAGCACATAATGTTAATAAAAAAATTAATTAATTACATTTTAAACCCTATAGTTTAGGGGTATAATAAATTAAACTCTATAGTTTCAAAAGTAATAAATTAAACTCTTGTTTTACTTATATGAGTTAAGGTTTGAGGTTTAATTTTTTACTTTTAAAACCTCAAGATCATAAAGGCCAAATATTCGACCACGATTTATAAAGGCCAATGGTCGAAAATACACTATATTTTGCCGAAGGGCCCAAAATACTCCAGCAATAATAAATAACAAATAACAAATTGGTCGACCACGATTTATAAAGGCCAAATCTCAATTGTCATTCACAATAATTTTCAACTTAAAAACATAAATACTAATGTGCTACTACATCATTCAAAATTATTATTACACAGTGAACTAGCTTTTAGTTTTTATTTTTGTAGTAACCACTAAGCATTTATTTAAATTAGAATTTGAAACACATAGCCCAATGGCTCCAACTTGATTGAAAAAAGAAAGACTCTTTCATAAGACAATACCCAAGAGCCGGTGCAAATTACATCTCTAATTCAGAACAAGAAACCCACCACACACATTTACAAACAACTAAATCCAAATTAAAAAGAAAACATTAAAACTTCTTAATTTTGAGAGAGGAAAAGGCCCAGTGGAGCCCTTATTCGCTCCAGTACTTCTCATCAGCATCTTGACTATCCTCTTTCTCATCATCAGAACCGTCCATCATCAAACCCATCTTAAATTTCTTCACATCCTCCACAGCCGCACTTCTAAAAAGCCCAACATCCACGGCACCAGAAATCATGTGGTAACCACGTTTCCTAAGATCATCAGGCCCATCATACGGCAACGCGAAGCCACCCAAGTAGGCCCCACCAGTCCCACCTTTGGTATTCAACACAGCCTTCTCGGCTACCCTCATCATGTCTTTCACTTTCTTGTTCCCAGGGTCCCACAAGTACCCCATGCTGGCACTGAGATCCAACGGTCCCATTTGAATGCAATCGACCCCATCAACCGCCGCGATCTCCTCAGCATGCTTCGCGCCTTCCTCGGATTCCACCTGGCACATGATCAACAGCTCGTCCTCGTAATTACTTAAATACCCTTCGTCTATTCCGTAGTTTGAGGCCCGAACGACAGTGTGGGCCGAGCCGCGGAGTCCACGTGGCGGGAAGCGGCAATAGGAGACGGCCTTTTTGGCGGCCTTTGGGCCTTCGATCATGGGGAACATGAGGCCATGTGGGCCGAGATCGAGGGCTTTCTTGGCCCAAGTGGCGGAGCTCTCTGGCAAGCGAAGGATCGCGGGGGTGGAAGTGGCGGCGAGAGCGTGGAGGCAGGAGAGAGCGTCGGAGATGCCTCCCGGGCCGTGTTCCATGTCGACGACGACGAAGTCGTAGCCGGAGAGACCGGCGATCTCGGCGAAGGTAGGGGAGAAGCTGAGGAGGAAGAGACCGTACAAGGTCTCGCCATTGCGGAGGCGAGATTTGAGGCTTTTGGGATTGGCGGTGGAGGTGGGAGTGAGAGTGTTTGTGTTGGTGGAGTCTATAGGGGAGCGATCCGAGTGGGTGGAGGAGGAGGATTTGAGAGGGGTTAAGGTTTTGAAAGTTTGGGTTTTGAGAAATTTGGTGTTGTTGAAAGCGAAAGCAAAGGGGTTTTTAAGGGTTGAGAGAGATGAAGTGGTGGTGGTGAGCGTAGTGAGACTGAGAGCAGCCATGGTTTCTGCAAGTCTGTTTGGGAATACGGAATCACCGAAAGCAATATATAATTGAATACTGATGGTTGGACTTGGGTGACGCAATTTATGGAGTAGTCCAATAAGGAGAAGACAACTCATAAAGCTCACATCGTTTTAGTGGTTACTGTTACGTACTGCTTTCAAAAATTTGGGTGAATATATGATGGTGCTCGTTTTATTTCCATTTGCTATCATGCTATCTATGTATGTCTTTTCCTGAAGGTAATATTACTTTTGTATGCATGCACTTAAACGCTAATATTGGCCCAAAGCTTCCAACATGATGAAAATTGAAACAGTCGTTACAGTTGGTGCTATTTAGCTAGGCATTTGTAGCAGCAAAATCATATTGAGAATTCAAGAAGAATGTTGGCTCGTGTGAATGCAAAATGCATAATTGAAGAAAATTCTGTTGAGAGGAGTTTATGAGAACAACCAAAGAAGTAACACATCTATCTAAACGGGAAATGGATAAAAAGTTATACACCAATCTGCTTGCAGTGTATTTTGACTCCGCTACTGCAATATATATTCTTCCGAATAATCTTATATGGAAGAATGATACGTGAAACAAGATCTGGGAATAACTCTAGGGACTACAAAACTAATGCTCGAGGCACAGAATGGAAAAATAGTCATGAGCAATTGGTATTGATCCCGCTAAAAATTAAAATGTTGAAAAACTCTTAGTTATTGAATAACTAATAATAATGCAGATGTAGCAAATTGCTCTTTCTTCAGTTACAGCTTCAGAGCAGCTTTCACCATAGCCAATGCACCCTCATAACTTTGATTTCCACCAATAAACCCGCTCATATGGACGAAAACACAACTAGGGATACCTGCTACCCTTGAGAGTTCATCATCTCTTAGACCTCGCCATTGAGAAGGGAGAGGCTTTCTGCTCTCAAAGCTATCAGGAGATACTGCCACTGCCTGCACTCTCCAATGTTTGCTCCTGTCATCCTGGACATTACATAAGTATATTCAGAACTCTTTGTTTCAAAAAAAAAAAGTACATTCAGAATTCTTGTAAAAATATGAGATTAGGAGATATAATAGCAAACTTAAATAAAATGAGCTTTGGATAAGAAGATGTTAAAAATGAAAATGGTTGGTGACAGTATAACGGAAATAAAGGCCACATACCAAGAACAGAAGGCTAATGATACAAGTTAACAAAAAGTACTCTCTCTCTCCCTCTCTCTCTCTCCAGTCGTTATACAACTCAAACTAACACTACATGGACCAGGATAGAGTGCTAGAAATACATTTCTCAGCCTTTTGGCAAAGATCAAGTATTCAAGTGTAATGCTTAGAACAGTTCTAGAATACAACTCAAACTAACACTACATTGACCAGGATAGAGTGCTAGAAATACTTTTCTCAGCCTTTTGGCTAAGATCAAGTATTCAAGTGTAATGCGTAGAACAGTTCTAGAATACTAACATTGCAAGCAAATTCCCCAACTTTATTCACATGCACATCCTCTCATGATTGACAATTTATTTCCTACTCAATCTATTTATGCATAAAAACACTGCATCCATCTGAAGGACCCAAAAATGCACAAAAATTGCAGAAGATAAAATATAAATACCTGATAGAGAACATATTTGACGGGAGGATCAATCTTTAACTCCTCCTCAAGCTCAAATAAGTGAAGCTTCCACTGTATGGGAAAAAAAAAAATCAGATTAAAATCTTCAGAACATCGAGTACATCATTGATGTGGACATTATAGCTCACTATTCAAGAAAAATGAAAAGCATGTTAATTGAAACAGAATTGCTCTACCCATTACCAGACAAAAATGACACAGAATACAAAAAAATATAGAAATTCAAAAACATAATAGAGAAGTGGGAAAAAAAAGTATAAAAAACATCAAAGGAATGAAACATTGTACATATAGTATTTAACATGGATATGAAGCAGCTTTAAACAAACAACATTCTGTAGGAGCAGAAGGAGATAAGCATTGCTAACTTACAGGGCAGAATGTAGTCAAAACCATAATTTCTCCACTAGGATCAATATTCTGTCTCGCCGCAAGACATTCCATTACAATTGACCGTGCTGGCAACCACGATTTTGCATGATACCGAACACTCTGAAAGATGAAAAAGATTGTTATATTATATGTGCACACCCCCCCCCAAAAAATGCCCCCCCCCCCCCCCCAAAAAAAAAAAAAAAAAAAAAAAATGCAACCTTTAAAATACTTATACCTTGCAGGTGTCTGATAAAGTAAATAATTTAATGTAAAAGGAACAAATTCATATCCACTAACTATAAGAAATGCTCACATCTAAAAACTCACTGCCAGCCAAAGCCATTGCTCTCTGAAAAGCCTCATTCTCCTTCTCCGGTGATTGATCAGGTTCTATCCAATCCAAATTTAATCTTCCAACTCTTGAAGACAAGTGTGTATTATTAACATATCTAGGAGGCTTGTCTGTATCATACCGATTTATCCCATTGTCAACAGCATCAATAGCCTGCAAGCATAAATAAGAATCTTTTAAGGAAATCTCATTAACCATCAGTTAATGTGAATTCGACCAACAAAAACCTAACACACTTGTCAGTAGACAAGTGCATTAGCATACACTCTCCTCTCCCCACACCCCCTCCAATCTCCTTCCGTTCCAAACATATCATTAGTTATATTTCCAAAGATATTAGGCGATTTTTGAAGTTATTCAAAATATCCAATGAACATCATCAAAACTTTGGAATGGGAATAGCTCAATCCTACATGCAAAATTTAGTACCTCCATGAAGCTCTTGTAGATGGACAAAAATAACCGATGCACATTAGGATGCCCCTCATCAACTTGAAGCTCCTTAGCTATTATCTCCTTTCCAAAATGCTACAGACCCAAAAAAAAAAAATACAAATCAGATTCTTAACCAACAAAAAGACAAGAATCACAACTAAATCATCAGCACCAACAAAATTAAACCAAACCTTACACACTTTCAATTCCCACATAATAACCATTGTTAAAACAGAGAATTACCTTGTAAACAAGACCAGCACTACTGAGCTTTGTGGAGAAGCCGTGCCCGAAAACCTCATCAAACCCTTTCTGGTGATGGTCATACCGATCCCGACTTGGATCATACACACCCCCAACATCAAGAACAGCATCAAGACCCTCCAATACCTGCAACCTCAAAACCAATTCAAACATCACCTTCACTTCACATGGAGCCACTCATACAAACCAGTAATTCTACAACCACATCAAAACTATTAATTCTACAAAAACCCCATTTCAACAAAACTTCATTACCATCCAGATAAAACACCCAATACAAAATTTCCATTGCATAGTTCCACCAAAACTATAAATTACACTCCTTTTGCTTGCTAAATATAAAAGAAACCTTTAAACAGATTTCAAGTTTTGATTTTGAAGAAAGTGATACTCCATTGAGTTACTAATGAAAAGTTAAGCCCATGAAATTTACAAAAAATCAATAAAAATTGAAACTTTTTTGTTTTCTCGAGAACCAAACAGGGAAGTGATGAAGAAAACGGACCTGGGGGTCTCGAGAGCGAACTATTTCGGCGTTGGAGAACTTATCGGTGAGGCGAATCATGAAGCAGCCAAGGGCCTCGTCGCAGTGGAAGCTACCGTTGTGAGTTCCCACGCGCTTGAGGGGCGCGTAGTTGGGAGAACCAGTGGAGAAAGTGGAAACCCTAGTAGCGTTGGTAGCCATGAGAGGAAGAAGACGATTAAAGTGTGTGTGGAAAGTGAAGAGCCTCTGGTTTAAGCCTCTGCCAATGTTTTGTGCCAGCATTATATCATTTTTGTTATTTCTTCATTCGTTCATTTATATCATTTTTTTTTTTTATGCTTTTTTGATGCTTCATTTATTTTCTTATTTATATCATTTTGGTTCTCATTTTTGTGGGCTTTATATAAAATGTTATATATGATGAAATTCTTTATACATGTTATATATGTTCATGTGAGAGAATTGTTATATAAAATGTTTTTTTTTTTCTCAAATATAGATATGGTCTATTGTTATATATGATGAAATTCTTTGTTAATGTTATATCCCCTCATTACTTTTTAATGAATTAGTATTCAAACAATCTTATGGTTAGATTCTCAATGTTATTAACACGCATGCTTAATTTCATTTTAATCGATTGTTATTTAATATTCTATTCATAAATTCATTTTTTATGCTTAATTTTAAAATATATATTAAAAAATGAAATTTAAATATTTTATAAATGAGATTATTATTGATATTTGATTATGGGTAAAACTTAGATACAGTTCTTTAAGTTAGGTACATTAGATTCTCTAATTGAATACAAAAATTGTAGCGTGTATAAAGGAAAGAAGGCACTAGAGTAGCTCATGGCTTTGGCCAAATGTGCTCAAGTAGTGGAAAATATGGTAGCTTGGATAGAGGAAGTTCCGGACTTATGCGAGAATGATGCTAAGGAGTTAGGTCATGGACTCATGGGCCTCATGGCTTGGCAAGTACACCATGTGAAGTGGAGAAAACTAGAGTAGCTCATAGCTTGGCCAAATGTGCTCTAGTAGTGGGAAAATATGGTAGCTTGGATAGAGTAACGAGTCATAACACTATTATAAGGATGGTTTTGTGAATCACAAATTGTATGTTCAGCAAAAGAAAGAAAAAAAAAAAATGACAAATTATATTTAAAATAAATACATATAGGTCTTACCATCTTCAAGAGTTTTATAGTTAATGAAACTATTTTAGGTTTGATTCCTCCTTTCACACTTGTTGTAATAATTTGACTACTATATCAAAAAAAAAAAAATTTGACTACAGAGATAATATACTTAATTTCTAAACAGGTGTAGACGGTTTGCATTATTCCTATTATATACTTCTCTTCAAAAAAAAAAAAATCTAATTAAAAAAAAAAAAGTCTTATCTCATTATCATTAAAGAAATCAACAAATTTCGGTATTTTAGATGATTTTATAGTGTGAAAATCAAAGGACCAAAAATGACTCATTTGAAACAAAATTGATAAGAAGACAAAAAAAACATAAGTTGAAGTATTTTCCTGGCCAAAGATATTTACTTCAACCGTTAAACGATAAGCAAACCCAATATGAACGCCATGCCCACCACAATCAAGCTCAGTTTGATTCCTTCTCCAAACCCCAAAACTCTTTCTTCAATAACGTTTCCTATCACATCACTAATCTCCCGCAGAGCTTGTTTAAGGCCTCGAATCCTAATAGTGAAATGCAACAACTCGGGCCAGAGTGAAGCTAGCGGTGGTAATCTGAAGGATGCACTGGCTGGAATGGTGGACAAGCAAGTAGATGAGTTCTTGAACAGAGAAGAGAACAGGGTTTTGCTTGATGGGTTGGAGAAAGCGTCACAGAGGGTAGAGATGGCCAAGAGAGAGCTCGCAGAAATTGAAAAACAAGAACTTGAGGCGAAGCAGATGAGGGATTACATTAACCAGCTTGAGAGTCAAGCTTCTGAGGTCTGTTTCTAGTGCTATTGCCATTATGCTTCATTGTTTTCATTATTGGAGGACATGTTATTGTTTTATTGTGTTGAAGTAATGGCTAATGATGTGAGAATTGGACATTTTGGATCATTTCATTACGTGGGTCATTTTGATTTAAGACAATTTATTGTGTTTTATGCTGTGAATTGGAAAGATTTGAGAACCTGTATGGATGGCGCTCTTGCAAATTCAACTTTGACATTGTGGGTATCTTGTGGTGTTAATAGTAAAAGTGTAAATTAAAATCTACATGTAAAGAGCATTGAACAAGTGGTCTGAGTTTGCTTGTATATATAGGGTCTAGAAGAGGTTTTCACTGTAATTTCATGCTAGTGAAGAATTAGGACTGCTCTTGTGACACTTAGTTTTTGTCTTTGTAGTTAAAATTGTTGTGGAGTGAAGATGATACAGTTTTGAACTTTCTTCCTTAAAGATTATTGTAATTATACGGTTCTGAAACAATATGATCTTACTCTCATCACAAACACATACATTTCCTTTCGTGGGGATTTGTCTCCTCGTGCAATGCAAGCAGGAGTAGGGAATGCGGCGAAATTCAATCCAACAAACTACCTTATTTATTTGACAGCTCTTTGTTTGATTCCTTGATTTGAGTTATTGAAATGCTTCTTGTTGCTAACGATGTTCAATGCTGTGCACGCTAAGATTGCAGAATGTCAGAGAGAAATATTAGAAGCAGGAGAAATGGTTGAAAAAGCGGAGCGCTCTCTAGGGCTAAATGTGGATGGAAGTGAAGATGGAGATGCTTTTTTGGAGAAAGAAAGCGAAGAAATTGACAGAAATGAGGAGAAAGTGGAGTCCATAAAAGCAGCTGTTATTTCTGGCCTTGTTGGCACCCTTGCAGGGCTGCCCATCTCCTTCACCCAGGTGACAAGCAGTTCTCAACTCATACTTCCTCTAGCAATTAACTTTGTCAGCTGCGCACTGTTTGGAGTTACATTTCGATACACAATAAGAAGAGACTTGGACAATATCCACCTTAAGACAGGGACATCTGCAGCTTTTGGATTTGTTAAAGGTATGAATAATACCTTTGTGTAAAAGGAATTAAAAGTTCAAGGATACCAACACAGCAAGGAAATTTTATGATTTTGTAAAACTTGGTACTTTGGAGTTTAGAGTTTAGACACTGTGAGTAGTTCAGGTTCTGATATGAAAAATGAATTCACATTGCAGGTCTTGCCATGCTGGGCAGTGGACCACCTTTGGAACTAAATACTGGAAGCTTCTTGTCACACGGTTTTGATGGAGCTGTATTTGTGTCTGAGAATCTCTTTCTTTTTGTTTTTGCTACTGTTGGTCTTGATTATTGTTTTAAGGCTAAGCTACTTAGTCCTTTTCCTATCAAAAGATCAGTCTCAAGGTAATGTCCATATATGCTAGATACCATATTTTCTAGATGGTTATACATTTGCCATGTCCTACTTCAATATGTAATATCTAATATATGCGAAATTTATGTCTTATAAAATGTGGCACACATTCAGAATTCGTTGTAGTTGTGGCAAAGAACAGGGACTATGTTTAAACCCTACCTAGAAGCTAAGTTTTCAAATCAATCGAGCTGGTGTAGCGAACCACAAGTTGAATCTTAAGTGATACAATGATCTAGAATCACAGTTTATTGGTAGATCGAAACTTTTTTAGACACAGCTAAAAGGCGTTTCTCCCTTCGCCGGTTTTCCACCTTTTGATCGATGGTCAATAACTGAAAAGGAAAATGTAGATAGTAAAGAATGCCTTGTGGAGAATGTGCTTTGATGCATAAGGCAAAGGAGGACTAAACAATGAGTGACTTCAACCAACTAAGAAGCTACCATATACAGTGAATCCCTAACTGAGCTGAACTTCATAGCAAGCCAACTACGCAGGGGCTGTCCTTGGCATACATAGGTTACCTTTTATTTTATCTTTTTGAGGAAAAAGATCAGGACCATACATAGGTTACCTGAAATGAAGCAAATAGTATGTCCTGGATGATGTTGCCCAAATTCTAGCAACTTATTAAGGTCTCAATTAAAAAGGTCATTTCCTCAATCATGAACTGGCCACTCATTTTGTTACACCAAAAACCTCAAAAATCCATTATGTATTGTTATATTTCATATCAAGCAATTTATTAAGAGTTAACCTTCGTCCAACACCAGTACATTAAACAGAACACAAGATCCACACGTGATACTTTTTGGACACATGTCGTGTCCATGTCACGTCCATTGCTCCAAAGCACTAGACATAAGCCACTCTCATTTATTAAAGGGTATGTGTAACTGGTAATTTTGGGCTGGGGCCCCATCCGTTCGGTTGGTCTATTGTTTTTTGTTTGGATAAAGAGTGAATAATTATTGGCTCCAAATACACTTCCAGACTCCAGTGTTTGGAAATGGGTTGTTTTGAGGGTAAAAATCAAGGGTAACTTCAGGATTTATAAATTATATGGGTAAGCTGAATTCTGATTAATTGTTGGTAAACATTCTTTGACACTGTCATTCCATTAACTCCCACTATTTTTTGAATAGCGTTTTCCATTAACAGGTATCACTTTATGTAGGGGTGCTGTGAGCAAGTATTCCATTAACAGGTATCACTTTCTGACTCCCAAGCCTTAACCATACAGGGGGGATCCGGGGGCTCTGCCCATTCCATAGGAGCTCCTAAGTCCTAACAGATTCATGTAGAGACAACTCAAAACCCCCGAGGTCGGGTGTAGAGCCTGTTACCTGAAAATTTTCCATTAATAATAAGGCAATATCTGCTATTATGTACACAGTTTGCTTCAAAATTCAACCAGTCTTTTTTTTTTTTTGGATGAATAATCCAGTAAAATGTCACTACAGCAGAATATTACATAAATTCAGTAAACAATGAACCAAGCCCTTGAACCCTATCCAGGTTCTCCAATAGAAAGAATCGGTCATGGAAGTTCTCTCTCTCACCGGCCCTAAGCCTGCGTTATGGTCTTGTAGTTGATGTGAATTCAAAGAACTTAAAGATGTCATCAATCTCCGTCCATATTTCATTTTAAAGTTAAAGTGGCTGCAAGCCACATACTGTAATCAACATTCATATCTTAGTGCTTAGAAGATGACTTGCTAGTGTTTTCTCTCCTCATCATCATACCAATCTCCGTTTGAGTGTTCACCATCTCTTGAGGGCTTTTTGGGAACTCCCCACCTCCTAATCTCATTTCTTGATTGTTCTTCATCAGATAGCAGATTAATGTCCTCTGCTTTCCTCCCCTTAATATCAGAAGTAAAAACCCACATCAGACGAGAAAATAAAACTTATCCACAATATTTTAGAAAATGTGGTTCAGTAGTCTATACCTCCTCAGAAATTCCTTCATGCCCTTTTGAATGATCTTTCTTTTTGGTCATTGACGAAAGTTGCTTTTCAGCATTGCTAAAAAATTTAAAGCCCTGAATATCTCCATTTTTTATGCTTGCTTCCAGCTGAAAATGGGAAAAGAATACGAATTACATAACTATAGATATTAAAGCATACAGGGGCCTCCAACATGATGACCTCTACTAAAACATTGGTCAAGAGCCTCCCCAATCACCACCTAAACAAAAACCATCATACTGATAATATTTAGCTTCTCCATTTAGGTCTGGCTCTAATTTAACTAAATGTCACATATGTGGTTCAAGCCTTTCCACTTAATAAGGAGAATGAAAAATTTTGTGCATAAGAACCCTTAATCCACAGCGCACCCAATATTTGATAAATCTTTACCTGAACGTGAATTATGCAGAATACAATGCTAGCAATAGGCAGCCAGCTCTCGTCAGGCGACAGCAACATATTTGACCTAATACATAATGAAGATAAAAAGAACATCATGTATTTAGTTTCATGCACCTAAATCACAGTTACATTGTAAGATCAGAAGCCACCAAAAGGCACAAAATATCAGTAATCAGGTATACCAGACATTCCAAAACATTGAATTCCATATTCTGTTAATATTAGAAGAATAAAGTAAGCATATTCACAAGGAAAAACATGTATTTTCTCCACAAAACCAGCATTAGAGTAGAAACATGTATTTTCTAATTATTACTTACTAGTAATAATTAGATGTTTAAAGAGAAGTGTAGCAATTATAAAGAAAACATGTCCAAATTATCGTCACATTCTTACACTACAAAAGAGCGAACCAGACCCATTGACAATTTGAAATGATCTATATATAGTACTACAAGAAACAAAGGAGTGAGAATGTATAATTTTCTAACCCTCTGTCTGTTAAGAAATACCATAAAGCATAGAGCTTAAGAAACATTACATTATTCAATGCACCAAAACGCAAACATAACGACCATTCACAATTATTATCTGTCACATACTTTTGAATTCGAACCACATTTTCTTTCCGGTCCAACAACAAACAACTATATAGATTCCACTCATTTCAGCAGAGAACAATATTATATATAATACGCCAAACGACATGAAATTAATCAAACTATATATTTACTTGCCGGCATCACACTAAGCAAATTAAGTTCATCCAAATTATCATTCTAACACAGTCCATGTCATACAAGAAAAGCTTGAAAGATATTGGAATAAACCTTATATATGGAGCCAAGTAGACGATCGCATATACCGCATAACGCCTTTTCCCAGTGTCGAGCAAAGCAAACACCCAACTCTAACAACCAAACAAACAAAGCCAAATTTAAAATGCTGTAATAGACTAATTAAATTTATTGAATAATTTTGCTAGATTTTCAAAATTGAAAATAAAATAAAGTTATACCAGCCAATTGAAGTAAGGGATAAAGCTTATGATCCCCATAACCGTGAACCTCGCATCGGAGAAACCAAACGCCGAGTCGTTATCGTTATCGGCGTTATCATTATCCGGATCAGCGGTTAGTGGAAGAACCAGTGAAGTGAGCATACAAGCACCGATTGCGGCAGCAAACGGCGCGTCGTTTGCGAACTCAGCTCTACACGTCAATAATCTCTTCCTCAGCTTCTTCTTCTGTTTTTTTTTTCAAAACAATAATAACAACAACAAATAAGGCTTTGTTTGGTCGCAAAGAAATATATTAAAAAAAAAAAAAAAACGAGAAGTGAGAGTAGGGATTTATTTACCTGATTGGGGTTTTTGTGAGGAAGTTTTTTAAGGTTGGATAGGGAAGGTAAGAGAGGAGGGTTGAGATAAAGGCGAGTGGTTGTTGAAGTGAGAGAGAGTGTGATCGTCATGAGGAGGCGCGGGAAGCATCTAATCTAGAGGCTTGGCGAGAGGAGAGGAATATATAAGAGAAATGAAGGAGGGGGTTTTGGATACGGATTACGGAGTCTCAACTCTCTCGCGCTTTGGGAAAGGTGACTGATCATGGACTTTAATACAATACTCTGCTCTAGTCATGGCACTTTTTTCTTTTGTTGGGTTTGCGAAGTGTGAAGAGATTACTCAACATTTTAAATTAGCATGTAAATTATTGTTTACTTGTTACTAAAATCAAGTCTAATTTCAATTTTCATGGATGAGTCTCTTTTTCTTTTTCTTTTATTTTTTTTAACAGAATTTATAGTTAAAAATAATTTGACTTTCAAATTTTTACATTTTTCATAATAACACTTTAACGCCAAAATCTTGTCCGTCAACTAACATTTCTTAGGTGTATATCCTAGATTCAAATTCTCCCTTTCCGAACTCAAAAAAAAAACCCCTCTTTAACTCCCTATTACTATTAGTTGATTTCATTTCATTAAGATTTAAAATGGAAAGGAGATTGAATGGTGAAATTAACATCTTTTTCTTTTTCTGATGAGATAATGATAAAATTAACTTGATTTTAAAAGTTCAAAGATTAAATTAACACAATAAATAATCATAATCAGTAAACTAAATTAACACAATTAATTAATATTTGAAATACCGAATTGAATTTTATCCAATTGAAAGTTTGAAACATTACCAGACTCTTCAGACTTGGCTTTATAAAGTCGGGCAAACACCAAAGCCAACTATAATCATTTACCTTTCAGCAAAGCCAACTACCTTGGCCAATTCGTGCAAGGAGGAACCAAGAAGTAGCATTTAGTACCCTACTCACATGCCAAACGTGCATTGCCTAGAATTGGGCACGACTATTTACACGAGAAATATGCAACCTGTGTTACAAGAGGCTTGTTAGCTCCAATATCTATCCTATACATGCAAGAAGAAACTGAATCCAAAATGTTGGTTATTAAGTGTTTACAGCGTATGAAACGAAAACACATGCGAAAGTTCCATACAACAAAAAAAGTACAATGAAAATAGAAATAATAAAGCTTTCGCCCAATTTACAAGCTCATAAATCCTGTTTTACACAATACTAATTTAATGTTATATAATTGAACATTACAATTTACAATTAGGAAAACTGTAAATTGTATACCAACCCCCATTACTCCTCCCTTCTCATGGCGACTATTGAGAAAGAAATGGAAAGAAAAATGAATCAACTGCCAACGCCCAAGTTACAACATGATACTGCAGGAGAGAGGAGCTAACTTCTATTTGTATGAGAGCAACTGATGAATTTTGAACTTTTGCTTGTCATCTTTGGTGGCTGAAATCTTCAAAGAAACTTATTAAACACAGTACAAAAGAGATCCAGACACATGGGTGTCGCTCTTCTTTTGCTTCTATTTATCGCTGTCGGTGGCCAAAACAGTACCCTTTTGGCACAGGGAAAGAATGTAGGAAAACACTTTCTGCATATGATTTACAGCTCTTGCCTGGATGTACATGGTGATTTCACTTTACATTAACCTGAATTTTTTTTTTTTTTTAAATATCAGGCATCCCCTTCCCTCCTGTCTCCATTTTCTTCTTGACCGGATACAGCATTTAGATGCTGCTGCAACTGTTAAGTGGTCATTAAATCATCAATGCTAGCTTCAAAAGATGTTAATAATTAATTCCTACATAGACAAACAATTGGACCCCGCCCTCTTTCAATCCCCTGAAGGGTAAAAAACAAAAAAAATGTTGCCCGTGGAGCAAGCTTGAAAGGGAACTATCTGGGTGTTATGTTAATCTACTAAAAATCATAGGTCAACAGCCAATCACTACTGACTAAAACCAACCTATTAGAGTGAGTTATCTTGTTTTAAAAATTCCATACTAGGCCCAGCCCAAAGTCGTGGAAACAGGCAATTTAAAAGCAAGACCTAAAACTAACCCCCTTGAGCAACTCACTTGTATGTATTTCAACTTTTCAGCAGTCAGCTCTTCAGTCAAATTGCTCATCCTACAGAGAGAGAGAAAATTAGAGAAACCTCCATATGCAAAAGAAAAAACAAAAGAGAGATCAGAAGTACTTATGATACCAACCTAAATTGAAGCTCTGAGATCTTGTTAAGTAGTAAACGCTCCCTCTCAGAAGCTGCTGTTTCAATCTGTCAAAAGAACAGATAAGAGAAACTAGGGAAGAATATTGAGCAAAGCATTAATCACAATGCATCAGTCCAATTGTCATCAGTGACAAGCAAATACACAAATAGTCATTATTCAAGAAACTGTTTTATACACACTAGATCTGTTCTAGAATTTATACAAGATAATGGGGGCAGGGATTCATAATGGTGATCTGATGGGCCTTATCACCAGACTCACCACCTCTGCCTTCACATTGAAAAACTTTGCACCTAAAACTATGTATGCCGATTCATCATATTTATCATAGTGATGTAACAGGCCAAATAGTCAGCAAAAACATCATCCATACTGGTCACATTTGATGGAATTATGCCGGTCAACACACAATCAAAGAATAGAAAGAGCCAACCTTGATCCATTCATAGGCTCTCATCTCATTTTGTTGAAACTTTGGCCACAGGATCCTCATGCAATAACAATTAGTTTGATTTTCATGCTAAATTGATTGGAGAGAAGCCATGGAAGTACTTCATAAGGAAAACTCATACTAAAGCTTTCCATGGAAATAATCCATAATCAATTATTGCCACAGACAACTTAAAATCAATTTTGCTGAAGTCTCAAAACCAACATATTTATTTTCCTGTCTTAAAAGAACAAAGAGGCATATACGAATGCAAACTACACATGGGAAGTCTAATCACAGAAACCTTGGCTGTATGCATACAAACAATTCTACTAATTAGCAAAGCTAATAATAGGATCTTCGTAAATGCAAAGACAACCTATTCTCCAGTAAAATTTCAATGATTCCTTTATCAAATGAAAATGAGTTGAGAACAGTTTCCAAGTAACCAGAAACACATAGATAGATAAATGTACTTACAGTCCCATTGTTCTCTGAACTGCGAGGCAGTGGGGGCAACTTTCCATTTTGAGTAGCTGAAAGAAAATATGAGTGTCTTAGAAACATGTTTGGTACCTGTTTTCTCAATATAACTACCTCAAGTATCATACTCACCTTCCGCTACCTCAGCTTGTTGCAAGCTGTTCAACAAATTCATGATAAGATCCTGGCACACAAGTAAAATTTTTATCAAAAGAATTCATTTATCAGAGATTTAAGTTCGTCAAGGAAGACGCTATTTCAATGGTCCAAGTCAAACATAAAATCAAATCTCATTTTTAAGTTTGCCTTTACCTGTTGAATTGTGGTCTGCACAAAAATATTCTGAAGGTGAGGCATGAGAAGTGGTGCAGGTAAATTACCGTTGCTATACTCCTTTGGCGTCTGATTGATCGGCTGAAAACACAGAGAATTACAGTATGAATTCAAGGAATAAAAAAAGGGTATCATAGAGACAAGATCTATGACTACATCTTCCAAGTATTATACTACTAGTAGGTTAGACTTAATCTTCAATAAAATCAGCCACTTGGTAGTTAGATATATTAAATGTAAACAAGTGAAACGAGATAAAAACATACTTAACAATTGAGCATTATTGTCTACCCGCTTACACATACACACATTAAATAGTTAACAAATTACAGCATACAACAAGTCTGAAAATTTACAAATTGTAATATCTAATTTTCACACAACATTGCAGACACCATAAAGGTATCAAATATTGTATTCTTTCCTCTCAAGAAGAAAATCCCCCAAAAATATAGTAATTATTCTACCATATTACTTGATCTCTTAAGTGATTGTAAAATGAAGGTTGCTATAACATACATAATTGTTAGATATATAATTAAACTATTTGAGCAAGTCAGTATTCTAACCATTTGCTTGGGTTCAAAAATCCAATCACCAACACTAGCAGACTTTCTTAATGGAGATCCCTAAAACAACAAAAAACAGAACATCAGGTGAGAATTTGAAAACCAATTATAGTAACTTCAACAATATATTCAAGTCAAAATTGCCAAATACCTGAGAAGACCGACGCGGTACTGTACTTAATGGAATATCCTAGGGCACATGTTTAAGTTAGTGATAACAATATAATTGGGAGGGAAGGGGAGGGGAGGGGGGGAATGCCATCATTATAAGACTTACCTTTACAAGATCTAAATTCTCTGATGTTACTGAAAATCGTCCTTTAATTTGCACCAGATTAGCCTTTGATTTGTCATCTAAAGAATCTCTAAACCCTATTAGGGGGAAAAAAGGTTAATGCCACAAATTCTGTAAATCTGCAGTCTATTGGAAGCAGCAGCAGTGATGATAATGATGAAGATCTTTGATGCATATTGAATAACTTCATTTTTTTTTTTTGATAGGTAATAGAGAGATTTTATCAAAGAGAAACGCCTCTGTGTGCATAAAGTATGGGGTTTCACTTCTTGTTCTTCTTCTGTTAGTTTCATCTTTTCTGTATGCATATTGAATAACTTCATTACCTCCAGTAGACTTTATTGGAGCTGATAAACTGTTTGCTGAAGCTCGGTTTGGAAGCATCAATGGACCACTAAAGCTCGGTGCCCGCCGTACGTCCCGGAAGGCTTTTTCAGTAGATGGTTGAATTTCATTCTCAGTCCTAGTAATTAACTAACCATGAGCTACTTGGCCACACCACCAGAAAAATATCCAAATGACAAAAAGCATATTGCAAATGAAACAGAAGTTAATAATTTGACTTCATAGAATAAATTCAAATAATCATGACAAACCTTTCAGGGATTAGCCCTCTCTCAGATACTGAATGACTAAGCACAGCACCAGGCGTGAGCGGGCCACTCTGAGTTTGGCGACATTTCACTGTTTGAGTTTTAGTCTTGGCCTGTACCACGTCCTTTTCTGACATCGATGACGATGCCTCATTGCTTGAACCATTTTTCCTCCAACCAACTTTCTCTTGGCATCCAGATTCCAGTAGATCACTTTCCACAATCTTCCCCTTTTTATTCAGGAAGTCAGCCTGCAGTATTTCTTCACCACTAGTTTGCCCTCTGCACTCAGGCTGTGTTAATTCATTGTTTAAATTCAATTTCCCGAAACTGGTTTGGAAATCAGTTGAATCCTGACATTGAAAGATGAGAAAATATTAATTCACTTGCTTAGAATCAAAATTTCTAAGAAAAAATAAAAATGTTATGCATTCTCAAGAAGCAGAAGAAACATTTAAAATACTTGGACTGCTCTTGAAAAGGAAAATTGAATGACCGATGTTGTTTTAAAAAATTACTACCTTCTCACTGACATATTTCATGCTTTCATATTCTTCCCTAATCTCTGGCCCATCATTATCATCATCATCATCTCGCACCTATTAAAAAATCACTTCAGATTAACATGCTAGTATAAACAACCAAACACTGTCCAAAAGAAGATACCATCTCAATATGAACTAACTTGATAATTAATAAATATTAAAAGAACGTTGCTTACCAGTGATGCTTGCGCTTTCAAATCCTCAATATCGAAGTTCCAGGCACTAACTCCTCGCTGGTACTCACTCTGATGGAGGCAAGACAGGACATTACCACCAAATATAAGAAAAAGAGTAAGGTACTCATGCACAAATTTTAATTACAGATATCTCTGACCACAGAATGTAAGATGTTACCAATTTTCTATCTACTCTGAAAAGTAACATTTTCCCGGTTTTTTATTTACACTAGTTCTAGTTTCAAATCTTGTTTGTATTATCGTTATTATCAATTTGCAAAAAGGTTGAAAACAGACCAAAGCAAGATGAAAGAGAAAATTGCAAATAAGAAAAATGAGGTGTTGACATGCATCAACCACAGGAAACCTCTCATTTGAAAAACCCTACACTATAATACAGATTGTTTTCTCTGTTCCAATATTGTTACTCCTTTCTTTTTCAAAACTTTTCTATGGATTAAGGGTCTTCAGTAATCATTTAAATAAAAATGTGATGTTTTCCTCTGATCTAATGGCTTCTCATGGATTTGGAATATAGGACGGAAGGCATGCCCGGGTCAACTCCTAAATAATGAATAAGATTGTAATTTTAGATTCATCAATGGTAATACAGCAGCATGAATATTCATATAGGGGACAGTTATCACTCATAGTTACTGGATCATCTTAGTTGAGGTTGGACAGAATATGAAAGGGGGGAAAAAAACAAAGTATTCTGAGAAGCCCTAAAAGTATACCAAAAAATCAAGTAAATGAGGAAAAATCAAGTTTGATCATTGTGGGGCATTTAATACTTGGTCAGACCTTTCTGCTCAGTTATGTGTTTTTAAGTACCATACAAGTCAGAAACAAAAACAACAAATCCTCAAATAATATTCTTAAGAAATGCAAAGAGTAGAATATGTGGTAAATACAAATAAAAAATAAAAGAAATTTCGCTACATGCATCATGACCACAGGTAAATCAAATTTAAGTTAAAAATAAATGACATGAACTAAAGTTTATGACCTGTGATATTGCCTCTTGTTCTGCTGAAGGCATTTTCTTTTGAGCTAGTTGTGCTGCATCTTTAAGCTGCAAAATTTACCAATGCCATCAGACAAGCCTACCAGGACAAGTGAAAGTATGAAAACTGCATTGCAGCAGTATGATGGCTAACCTGGAGGGCTTTTACACGACCCCAAAGGGGTGGCAAGTCAGCGAATAATTTCTTCACAGAAAGCTCTGGAGACTTTGCATTCTTGAAAAAGGAGTGTTTCATTAATTTCTCTGCTGTTGGTCTCTTTGCTTGATCTTTCACCAGACACATCGCAACCATTTCTTTAAAAGACTGATCACAACTGGAAATCCTCCAATTAGAATATTATTCTCTAAAAGAAAGACATTGAAAGACTGCATCCACTAAAGAGTAAAGTACATATTTCATTTTCCACTTTAGCCAGAAAGAACATGATTACCTTAGAGAACTTTTTATCACGATCATAATCAAGCCCAGGAGGGGCATTCTGTATGGTCATCAGGAGAACCTATCAGAATAAAAGAGGGTCAAATATATTTAAGATGTTTCAACACAGCACTTCCAAGATAGCCTACTCAAGCTCATGCAATATCTACAGATACAATCTCATTGAACCCCCATAACGTGAATACCTTCATTGGAGGATATTTTGAAAATGGCGCATGGCCATGAGCCAGCTCCAGTGCCGTTATACCAAATGACCAAATATCAGCCCTGTGGAAGATTGATGCAAAAGACAACCAAGTATTAAGCTTTTTTTTTTTTTTAAATATATATATATATTATTTTCTTATTTTCTCCACAAATCAAGATATGAAATTGGCTTTTTATGCAAATAAGACATTCAACAACTATCAGAAACAAGGATCTTCTTCTGTTTGATAGAAGAGTTTAAAAAAAAGTAATAACAGTAAAATACAGGAAATGCTACAATCCCTATCACAAA
Organism: Fagus sylvatica; assembly: GCA_907173295.1. Classification (NCBI taxonomy): domain Eukaryota; kingdom Viridiplantae; phylum Streptophyta; class Magnoliopsida; order Fagales; family Fagaceae; genus Fagus; species Fagus sylvatica. The sequence goes on along the minus strand of OU015764.1, from coordinate 1,131,167 downwards.
TTTGCTAAGTTTAAAGACCATCTATTACGGGGCCTACACTCTACACACAGACATATGTATATAAGCAGCTATAACATGTAAATACACTGGCAGCCTGCCTTTTGTCCCAGGCCAATACCAACCCAAGCCATGCATTACAGCACTTGATCTTGAAAAGACTGCACAGATTACCATGGCAGCTTAAGCTTTCAAACAGATTGAGTAGGTAGTGCTTAATACATCAAATTATGGCAATCATCAAGGCACATAAATGCTATAACCAAAAGCCAAAGTGCTCAGAGCAAGTTACAAGTTCAATTTGGGGCTGTGACAAACAAAAGTAACACCCTGCATGTTCCAACCCCAACCCCAACCCCAACCCCAACCCTTACCCTCAAAGCTCCTCTATGTTTCTTTGAAGTTACAAGATGGAATAAAACTCACTTGGAATTATATCCACTTCCTGGCTGCAATACCTCTGGTGCCATCCTGGAAAACAAAGATAAGTTGAAATCTCAAACACATGAATAAAAGAACTAATTAGCATAACATACAGCATTAAACCAAGAAATATCCAAAAAGAAAGTGAGTCCATTGACAATATATCTTACCAGCATGGGGTTCCTACAAAAGTATTTCTTGAACGTTGTCTTTCACCTGTATCAAACACGCAAGCTGAAACACCAAAGTCGGCAAGCTTTATCGCCCCATTTGTATCAAGTAGTATGTTTCCAGCCTGTGAGCACAAATATCAAACTTAATTTGAAACCCACCCAACATATACTTAAAAATAGAAGAGCAAAAATAGACCATATAGTGAAATAAAGTTGAAGTTCCACATTCAATTGACCTTAACATCCCTATGAATATGTCCTTGTCGATGAAGATATTCCAAAGCCTTCAAAGCTTCTTTTAGTATAGAACCAATAGCAGCTTCTTCAAATCCATCCTGGAATGCTATCTTCATAAGGTGCAAACAAGAACCCTCCGCCATGAAAGGCATGACCACCCAAAGGTTTCGTTCAACAACAAATGAACAATAAGCCCTAACAACATTTGGATGATCTATCAAACTCATTGTTTGAGCCTCCCTACGTATGTCATCCTGCAAAATAACACAACCCATTGAGAAGTAAACCACCATCTGGAGCAATATATAGAGACCCAACTAATTTCTGATAGATTACACAATTTAAAGATAAGTAAAGAGGCAAACAATCAAAAGTAGAAATAATAGGAAAAACAGTAAGAAGACAAGAAAAAGTTCAGGTTCAAGAATATATATATGTGTGTGTGTGTACTCCTGATTTTTTTTTCGTGGGAGATGAAGATACTTAGGATCGAAGCCACCGCAAGGGTAGAATGTTTTCAGATAATTTTAAGAGTTTTTATTTTTTTGGACTTCTTGTGATAGCTTTCGCCTCTTTCTTCTTGTTCTACATTTTGTTTGCATTACTGTTAAGCCAGCCCCTGAACCCTCACCTGACATTTACAGAGAGGCTCTTTTCACAGCTTGTCTTTTCTATTTTGACCACCAAATCTCAAGAAATGTTCTTATATGATTCAGCAGGTGATGCACTGCTGTATGCATTTGTGGCAAATTAACTCTAGGCGAGTCGAAATGTACCCCCATGAAACTTTTGAAACCTCACGTATCCAACCTTAACATCCACAAATCTCACTTAGCACAACTTCAATAGGGTTTATCTGATAGCATTACGATTTACGACAGATGCATGCAATTAGTGACACAGAATGAAGCACAAGCCTCACACCAGATTCAGGCTCATTAAAACGTCCCGTCATTTTCCAGTTCCTCACTAGTCCACCAGCCACGCCCAGTGATCCAATCGACCCAACCGTGAAGTCGGATAGAGCTTTTTGTTAACTAGTCCAAAAACGCCGTTAAAATACGAAATTACCATTCCAGGTAAAACAATTCCTTCAAACCGAATCATCTTTCCCTCCACATACTATAATCTTCCCTATCCGCTCAGTTCGCACAGCAAAGACTTTGGACACTATTAAGATTTCAAATAAACAAAAATCAAAGCTCCAATCCAAGCTTATTAGCCATTTTGAAATAGCTAATCGAGTTTTTTGAAATCGCACTTAAATCAATTCCCGGCAGAAATTGAACTGTAAATTCAATTTCCTCAAAACCTCAATCCTCACTATTTCAAATTTTCAAATCCAAATCATTTCCATGCTTCGACTTCACAAACCACATCGAATCACAGTAACCAAATAAGACCTCAGTTCCAATCTAATTCACTCAAACCTCACCGATACCAAACAGTAAACAAACAAAAATTCCAAAAAAAAAAAAGCAGAGTCAGTGAGTGAGTGAGAGAAAGAGAGAGAGAGCATGAAGCTAACCAGATTGCTATTGCAGCGATCGAGATCCAAACACTTAACAGCCACGACTTCATTGGAAGGAAGATAGATCGCTCTGTAAACCGTAGCTGTGGCACCGTATCCTACCTCTTCTAGAAGCTTGTAGTCGCTAGGGTTCGCTGAGTAATTCCTCTGATTACCTCCCATCCTCCCCATAACCTAAATTCACCGCTCATGAAACCGCTTAACTAGATCCAAAACATCGCCGGAAAAACCACTATACACACTTTCAACTCTCTCTCTTTCTTCACAGAGTGCTGTGGTGAAATAAGGAATCGTTGACCGCCATGGGAAGCGATAGAGAGAGAGAGAGAGAAAGAGAGAAGAAGGGAGTAGCTTGAAATGGGAGAGAGAGTAAGAGAGAGAGAGAAGAGCTGACGTGTCTATGAGTTGCTGGGTTATCGGGATGATGACACGTGGGCAAGTCGTCAGGGAAGGGACGGCTGTGGACCCTCCTTTGCCTCTCTCACTCTCGTAACGTCTAAATTAGGATGTGAAGCTATTTTTAGTGTTCGGTGGTAACAATTCACTGCAACCCCTCTCATTTATAGTTTCTTCATATCTTAACTATTCATAAAATCAAACGGTTCAGATAGATTTTATCAACTATTTACTTACATTATTTTTACATCTGTTTAATAAAGCGACATCAAACCATTATTAATATTGTTCTCTTCTTTTACATCGTAATAAATCTTATTAATTAAATTTATGATACGATATTCTTGTGTAAGGAAAAATATTATTTTAGAAATAATATAGTGACATTGAATAATTAATCAGTGCTTCAATAATACTATTATTTGCTTTACATAATAATAAATCTTATTAATAACATTTATGATGTGATCTATCATTCACGTTTATATAAGGGTAAAAAAATTATTTTAGATATATTGAATAATTTTTTGCTAAAATCTAAGTGAATTATTAATCAATAAACCATTCTAATTTTGAAACAGTGAGGATTAATCTAAATTAAAAAAAAAAAAATATATATATATATATATATATATATATATATATATATATATATATATATATTAAATTTTGTTAACATGCGTTGATTATGATTAAACTGGTTTAAGAGGGAGAGCTTAAGGAAGATCACAGTAGTATGAGTGTATGACCTCACTGTATTGTTTTTCTCATTAGTATTTCTTGCCAGATAGTTATTTTATTTTTCTTTTCTTTTCTTTTCTTTTCTTTTCTTTTCTCAGAATCTTATTAGTTATTTTACTTTTGTTTGGATGGCTTTTCAGCTTGAGCAATGTAGGTGGAGTCAAATTTTGTTGCCAATTTCAGAGACCCGGATTTGTTGGCCTTCTTATTTTTTCTTTCCTAATTTGTAGTGTCTTTTCAGAATTTGTACATGTATTGACAGTATTGTTACCGAAAGGAGAAATTTGTAGTGGCCACCTTTTATTACCTAAATTTGCCTATTACTTTTTCTATATTTGAAAATTTTGTAAGAGAACTTTGATTTCTATTAGGATAACATATTTGATATTTCACATGTGACATATTATAATTGATAGGTATTTGAATCCACAATTGCCATAACTTTTTCATATATCAATCAATGTTACTACCTCAACAAATTATAATGGATTTTAGTTAGTTCAACAAGTAAATTTTATGGTCTATCAAATAAGAAATTTAGATTCAAATCCCCCTTATACTCGTAGACAACATATATTTAGTTTTTCATTTATGTTGTATACACTATTGTGCATGCATCTCCTTGTAAACACTTTATATTTGTTTTTCAACCATGTTGTGTACACTATCGTGCATGTGACTCCTGATGATTAGCAAATTAAACATTGGCTAAACTCTTCAATATCTCTCATGTATAATTTTAATTTTAATTTTGACTTTACTTTTATTTACAAGTTTGTCATTGTTTTTAAATACATTTAAATTTGCAACCTCAAATTTTAATTCACGAGCTCTTTATCTTTTTCCCACTCCATTTTATCAAAGTTGTCAAGTTCAACAAATGATCGACTTAAAACTAATCATTTTTTTCCTGCCCAAACCTCTTATTTTAATTTAAATTAATAATGTTTTGTTTTATTAATCTTGGCATGAATTATGATGATAGAGAATAATCATAATAGATATCATAAGTTCAAATTCTAGTTTATTTGTTAAAAAAAATCTTAATAAATTGTAAAACGTGTCTGGAATATGCTGTGTAGATAGATTTAATGGAAAAATTTATTTGAGCAGTCATGCTTTGTATGAGGCCTATTTGGCAAACTTTGTCGCATCATTACAGAAAAAGGACTCGTTATCAACCAAGAGGTACATTGAAGATGGCAAGTAAACACAGCATCCACTACTATTGACTCTAGGCATCCTAGTATAGTTTAGAAACAAACAAAGCTCATTTAATGTAAAAATGTTGTCATGTGCATGGAAATTTGAAATACCTAGGAAAGCACGATCTAGCCATGGTTTCCGTGCATAATTAAGGTACCCCCTTGTATGAAACAAATTGTAAGGGATAAATAATGGGAGCTGGACTAGTAGACTTATACCTTCCTTCTTCATTTGTTGATAAAGACGGGAAAGAGCAATGCATTGAGACGATGTTGATTAAAAATGGGTACGTGTTCGTATCGTGTTGGGTCTAGTACTGGAATACAAGACTCAAGCTAAATCTGATAAAGACTTTATACATTTCTCAATCACTTGTATATGATGTCAATAATATTTAGTATTAAATTATTGGTAAAAAAATATAATTTAGACTTTTTTATTTTATTTTATAATTTGACTGTTACAATAATGAGGGAGAAAGATTTAATCATGATTTTCCATGTAAATGATATCGATCAATATCAATTAGCTACAAAGGCTCTCGACATAAATTAGACCTTTTAAGTTTGGGTAAATTTTCATTTACGTCTTTAAAGTTTTATTTTTTGTCATTTATTTTTATAAAACGTTCTTAATGAATAAAAAAAAAAAAAAGTGAAATAAAGATCTGAATAACTTGAATTGAATTAATGAACCTAATCAACAGTGAGAATTCTTGATATAAGACTTGAATTGGATATATAGGCTGTTAAAGTCGTGCTGCAAATTATTCAATATAGAAAAAATAAGGGTAAATCTAAGACAAATGCACAAAAATATCGTAAATACTTTAGCCTGTGTTTGAATCATCTACTTAAAAGTGATTTCACGGATTTTTATGCATAGAATGCATTCTACAAAAAATCTGAAATGTTTGGTTGGGATTTTGGAAAATACAAAATACATTATAGGCAGAATGCATTTTGCAAATTATCATTTCTAGAGCAAAAGTCAGAATCCAAAATATTTTGGATTCTGATTCTAGCTTCTACTTTAATTTTTGCTAAAGTAAATGGAACTCACTTACAACAGTTTATTATTCGAACAACTCTTTTTTCCCTCACTTAATTTTCCTCTTTCTTTCTTTTATTTTCCTTCCCTCTCTTTTGTTCCCTACTTTTTCTCTTTTTTTATGTGTTCCCTATTTTTTCTCTTTCTTTCTTTTATCTTTGAAAAAGTATTCTCATTTTCTCATTTTGTATCAAAGAACCAGGGATGATTTGGAATGATCGTTAGTAATGTTTTTTTCTTTGTTTGATGTAAACTTGTTATGATGTGCTTTTTCTAGCACTTTATTTGTAATGTTTGAATTTTATGTCACATTATGTTTTTTCTTTTATTTGTAATGTTTGGATGTTATATAAATATATAAATAATAAATAAAAATAAAAACTGAGAAATGGGGGAGGGGTGTGAACTGTGAGGAGGAAATGAGAGAAAAAAAATGAGATGGGTGAGGGGGATGTATGTGTGTGGTGGGGGAGAAGAAAAAAGAAAGGCAGGGGGTACATGGGTGGTGGGGAAAAAAAAAAGGAAATAAAAAAGAAAAAAGAAATGGGGAGTGGGGTTTACGTGTATGGTGGGAAAAAAGGGGGAGTGGAAAAGAAAGAAGAAAAAAAATTTGAAAGGGAAAAAACTAAATTGGTTTTATTTGTATGTTCACTTTGTTTGGTGCAAAGTATAGAATTGTGAAAATTTATTTAGAGGATGTCTATGATATTTTTTATCATAAATGGTTTGTGTATATCTCTATTGCACACACAATACATATTTCTCTATATTTTTTTATTACATTGTTCAAATTTTATAAAAATGTGTGCAAGGAGATATGCACAATTTATGATCTTTTTGTTTTATTAATAGACATTAATTTAAATCACAACATAATATTTTATTTATTTATTACATTGTTAATTTTGTATTGGTAGTAAATGTATTTTTAGCCTTGTATTGAGATATTTAAAAAAAAAAATGTTAATTACATAGTGTATATTAATAATATATTATTTAATAGGAAGAATGCATTCTTTAAAATATCAACCAAATACAATTCATTTCTAGATAATCACTTCTTATAAATAATTTCAATATTTTACCAAACGCACTATTTTCAACAAAATACATTATAGCAGGAAATAGAGGATCCAAAAACACAGGCATAATGACAAATTCACAAATTCTTCCTACTAAACACAAAATTTAGATTTTACATTTTCAAAATATGTATTTTGCTTTTCTAATGAGATTCCAAACGGGTACAATAACTATCTTCAAATGACAGATTCAAGCACGACAAGATTTGTCCTTTGTCCGGCCGAGAGAAAGAGAGGATCTGCCAAATTTATTCATTTCACATCTTTATATCTTCGAAGTAAACAGAAAGTTGTCAAAGCAATAGAGCATACGGTTTAACACTTTGTTTGACGTAGGTAATGGCACAAACGAAAGCAAAATATGAATTTTTTAGTGAGCATCTTTCCACATAGTACATGACAAATGTATATTAGTGGTAGTCGGACCCCACAGGTAGAAGATAGAATCATAGAACCACAATTAGAACAAAAACAAAATGAAGAAAAATAATTCATTCGAAATAGTCAAAAAGTTATGAATATGTCTGGAGCATGCGGTTAGAAAAGTTAATACGAGGTAAAGAGAGAAGCAAATGGTGCCTCACATAGTCTTGCCTCCTGGGCTCTTAAGAATCGTTTTTGGGGGCTAGTTGATAGTTTTGCTGCCCCTTTATGTTTTGTTGATGCTTGCAAATCTGACTTGTACATTTCTGGGGGCTAAGCCTCTCTTTCTCTTCAATAAAATCTTTATGACTTATCAAAAAAAAAAATTAAACGCGAAAGAAGGCAAAGATTGAGATTTGTAAAGCCCTTTGATAGGCCATTGCCCAGATTAATGATCTATGATTTTATCATTAGTACAACTAAACAAAGGGGATGAAAAGCAATAAATGGATAATAGAAAATTAGTAGAAGTAGCCAAAGTTTTCAATAAATGAATAATAGAATTGTTGTAATGAACTTCAACATGTAAGCTAGATTAGATTGAGTTGACAACTTTGTCTCTCACTGTTGAAAATATAATAATAGGTAAACTAAAAATCAATCAATATCAATCATCATGGAGTGGATGTCATTAGTTTAACTTCTATCGTAATTATAATAAAAATAATAAAGCAATAATTGTAGTTCCACAACTCTTATTCACAGTATTGTGCAGGAGCTTCCATCCTTCACAAAAATTGTGTCATTCTAAGTGCAACTTCTTACTATTTAATTGGACTAAGATTAAGTATTAAATGCTTGATAAGTCATACAGTAAATTGTATATAGACTGGTTCAATAGAAAAGCAAAGTTATAAGAAATATAAGAGCATCTCTCACCATCTAATGGCTTCTCTTAAGCTATTCCGTCTTTATTTGTAAAGAATATTATCCAAAATTAGGGTTTTAATCTCATTGCTACAGTGACTTTCTATATCTTGAGAGTCACGGTATCCCTTCAAACTCTTATTTTATAATGTTTGTCCAATACCACCAACGGTCACAAAGAATACTACAAAGCCCTGAGAGAATTCTTTCTTTGTGGCCTTAAGGGCCTTGATGATGAGCACAACGATGGAAGGGACAAAACGGTGATGCACGGTGAATAAGACATTGACAATCTCAACAACAACGAATCTTTGATAGAGATAAATGACGATCTAACAATGGTAGATCTTCAACGTGCAGTCGAGGTGATTTGGTCTCTGTCTCTCTCTCTTGTGTCATTCGGGTGAGTAATAGGGTGGAGATGATTTTGGGGGAGAAAATGGTCTAACTAAAAAGAATAAAATGTTTTGAAGGAGAAAAAGAAAAGAATATTACATATTATTTTAATGAAATAGAGAAATGATGAGGTTGTTGAAGGGTGTGTATGGAAAAGTGATTAGTTAAACTTGAAAAATAAATTATTAATTATTTTTTAGCTAGGTGAAATTTTAAAGAGACATGGATTAAAAAATCCAAACAAATAGTGGATTGTAAGATTTTTATTTTATTTTATAATAAAAAAAGTAACCAACATTGCAACCACTACCACACACAAATATTCTTTTCTCTCATAAGAATATAGCGGTTATTCTACCATATTAGTATATATTTTTTTATATCATTGTTCTATAAAATGAAGGTGATCATAAACATAGAAAATTATAAGATGCATAGTTAAGCTATTTCAGCAAGAAGACATGATACAAACCATTTCCTTGGATTAGAAAACCCAATCATCAATACTAGCAGACTTTCTTAATTAATGGAGATCCGTAAAAACAACAAAAGTATAACATCTAGTGTGAGAACTAGAAAACTAAATATATGTAGTTACAAGTTACAACTACTTATTCTTTATTTTATTTTATTTCCCTCTAACGTGGGTGTGGAGCACTTTAATTAAAAAACTTGAATAATTCCTGGATGTATGTAATCCTCCATCTTCTGCGATTAAGTAATTAAAAAAAAAAAAAAATTGGTACTGATGCAAGATGTTGTTTAAGAGCCTTGAAACCACTTAGTAAAAGGTAAAAGCCTGAAGAATTAAGATGAAGCATGAAGGGCAGAAGCAGCTGTATAAAACATTGGTTCAAATGGAAAACAAAATTAACAAAAGCGATAAAAGATTTTATTAATAGATAATACCCTACAAAGAGGGAGATCAACCCTAACGAGAGGGCAGAAAAGGTGACTACGTACAGCAAAATACCCTACCAAGAGGGCAAAATACCCTACCAAGAGGGCAGTAACAAACTACCAACAACAACAACAACAGCTCAACTTTACAACAACAACAACAATACACACAAACTGACATAACTGATCCAAGCAGCCCATAAGATCCTGCAAGCTCAAGACAACCACAACCCTCATGCAAACAACAGTCAACCCAGCCAGGTAACCACGCAATCGATTTTGCCATGGCAAAATGTGCCATGCGATTCGGGTGTGGAGGGGCTCTTCAAAAAGAGTTTTTTTAAAAAATAACCCCAAATAGGGTTGAAAAAAGAGCTGGAAGATTCTCCAATTCCGATGTCCACCGACTAACTGCCGTAGAGGATCTCGGCGTGCACTAGAGTGACAAAACCGAGCCGATCGGAGAGAGAGATGCCGATGGAAACGCAAATCACCCAACGTCTCCAACGGATCTCCACCGTACAATACCAAATCGGAAGGGGGGAAAAGGAAACGGAAGGTAAGTGGTGGAGTGGATGGTGGCGGTGACTTAGGTCCTGCCGATTAGCAGATAACAAAAGAGGAAAAGGAAAAAAGAAGTGAAAAAAGGAAAAGAAAAGGAAGCGGCAGTGGGCTACGCAACCTTGATCGGACCATTTCTGGTCTCAATCTCCCTCACGCGGAGGTGAGGGGCGGTTGCGCCGCCCTGAACACGGAGGAGGACGAGAAGTGGGTTTCAGGGGTTAGGTGCTCTGGAAGCTTCGGCTCTTCTTTAGACCACGGTTTGGATGCCACTTGGTTATATAAGCGATCATACCTTTACTACTCAATAATCAACTTTCACTAATAAAAGACAAAGTCAACCATAATAAATAATAAATAACAAATAAAAAAATAAATGTAACTAAACCTTTCAAAATTGTTTTTCCAATATAACATAACTCATTGGTTCTTTACAACAGTTAAATCAAAGAATTAAAAAAAAAAAAAAAACCCTCCTAATCAAAATAATATTCTACGGCTTTAGAGGCTTTAACCAAAAAGCCCAACCCAAAACACATGACCCAAATCCCCATATCAACGGCCCATCTCGCTCCTTCTATCTCACTCACCGTACAATCTTCCTCCGAATCTCCACCGTCCGATCCACAACAACAGCAGCCGTCCGATTCAGTCCCCTCCTTTTCTTCTTCCTCTATTTCCTCGGGAATCTCCTCTAGTCTTCCACATTCTCTCAAACACTTCCTTCTTTTCTTAACCACCATCTCCACCTTCTCATTCATCGTCGCCGCCGCCACGTGTCCCTCCACAGCCACGCAAACCTCCGCCTCTTTAACCTTAACCTCGCTCTCGCTCTCACTCTCAATCGCGCACTTACACTCCAGTTTCCACTCGCCGCCCTCGCCTTTTCTGAAAACGCCTTTCAACACCTTCTCGTCCCTCAGGTACACCTCGAAACGCACCGCTTCGTTGGCCCGTACACGTTCCCTGCTCCCGAATATCACGTCGCCTTCATTCACCGTTTTCGCATTCACGACCCGGTGGAGCGTGACGAACGCGGGCGACTCGGGTCGGATCTTCGACCCGTCAACCTCGAGCACGTTGTCGTTGATACGCGGGAGGTAGTGGAGTGTCAACGACTCCGGTAGTGATTTCCGGGTATTCAGACCCGAAAATCGCACAAAGAACGCTCTGATTCGCAAACGATCTCGACCGCTCGCTTGGTATCCATGAAAATCCGACGACCTACACATCTCGCTTCGATTTTGTGAATTCTCAATGAAGAGAGTGAAGGATTTTATATATATATTGAGAGAGGCGGTCAAAATAGTTTTCAGAGTTTGATTTGGAATCGGGGGGTGGGGGAGCACACGGTTTCTTTTATGCTGATGTGGACAAAACGACACTGAGGTTATGTATGAAACGGCAGGGGGTTTTAAGGGGGACTTTCCTGGGGGTTTTACTTTTTAGAGTTTCGGTTGGCGCGTCTTATCTGGTATGCCGCGGACTACGGTTTTTGGGAGGCTTTGTTTGTTTTTTAAGCATTCAAGTTCAAGTGGGAGTTGTTTTGTGTTTTTATTTTTTTAAAGCTGGGGCAACTTGAGTGACAAATTCAATGAAAGTGGTCTTGAGTTTGGTCGAAATTTAAACAGGAAAATAAACTAAGCAATAACACATGACAGAAGCACAATAATTTAATCCTTTTATTTCATAATTAAGAGTTAAGTAAACTTGACTTCATGAAATGAATACAACTTTTTTTTTTTTTGCTAAAACTATTATCTAGTTCATAAACCAACAAACCAGAAAATAAAAAGTATCATTAATTTATCTCCCTAAACTTACAAAAGAAGCTCTTAAACAGTTAAACCCTTCAAAGTTAGAGGAGCTACAAGATCTAAAATTGTCTTCATCTTTGAGAGTAGCCATTTAGTTGACAAGGAATCTTTCTAGCTGGCATAACAATCTATTCAACTTGTTAACCTTATCAAGTATGGGCAAATTTTTCAATTCTGTTAAGGACATAACTTGTTGAAGTGACAAGTTGTGATTGATAAACAATCACTTTTAAAGGAGGATTCACCATTGACACACTTTTATTATCTACCAATCACAATTTATTATTTTAATAAGTTGTAAAAAGAGTTGTAGTCTTAGAATATTTGCGAATTTATAGGTTAGTAGTTATAGGAAAAAAAGGTGTGCCTCCTAAGTGATCTGTGGGCTGTAGAGCTGGGAGGAGACTAGCCTCTCTCTTTTTGGGTTGGAGAAATAGCACTTTATTTATGGTCGATCAATCAATGGACTGTGCTTGGGTTCAATAGAAAAGTTGTAACCCTTTTTCTTTTTGAACCCAATATAACCCAAAGTAGTTCTTGAGTCTTGGGCAGGTATGGGCCTCAGCCTGGGTCCTCAGTATACTCTTACGGTTTGGATTTCAAAAGTAGGCTGAATGGCCCAAAAGAATAAAAAGATAGTAGCGGATGACTTGAACTATCCATGGGCCATTAGTCACTGATCCGACATCGAATATAAGATAAATGTCAAATTAAAAACCTCTTCTTCTTTTTTTGGTTTCCTTAATCCTTAGATAATTATTGGGCTTATGACTTATGAGTTACATAATGAGTTTTTTTAGTTAATGACATAATAGAAAGTGAATCTCTCTCTCAAACTGCTCATTTGTTGGTATAGACAAAATTTATTTCAATTTATATGTATAATAACAATTGATTTTTTTTTTTATAAGAATATAACAATTGATTTTTTCATCAGAAGTATTCGACACTTTTTCATTCAGTTGTATAATAACAATTAAGGACATTTTTGGTATGGGTGCTACATACATTGTGTTGTAGTGATTTGAAATTGACACAAAGGAGTGTAATATTAGTGGAGAATATTTTTAGATGGAAAACATTTGAAATTCGAGCACGCGGGCTGAACCGCTGAAGTCCTGAACCATTCATTCCTATTTTTCTTTCCTTATCAATTTATTATGCATCAACAAGTTGTGTGATTGTGTCACAATTTTGGTTGCATCAATGGGCTTGTGACCGGCCAACTTGACTTTACCTCATAATAAAGTGCGTAAAGTGGAAATCTTTTAAGAATATTTTGTTCATTTCGTTGGTTAGGAGTTTAAGTATGAGAGAATGAAATGTGTATAAATTAAAAAGAAACACTTATTCCTCAAAATCTCCATAATGCTCTATTATGTTTTACAAATTTCTTGTAATATTTCTCTCCTATTATTTACCTCACTTTTACTCATTTCATGTATGTTCTCTCCCTCTCTCTCATATAATAACAATAGATAAATGACAACCGTTTATTATTTATAAAATGAAAAGTATAATAATAATTTTGTTATATATAATAAATCATTTTCATTCATTTTTCTCGTACTCTAAAAAAAATATTACTTATTTTATTCATTTCTTTAGAAATATCTAAACAAAATAGCTTAGTTTTATTCCATTCCCAATATTCATTCTATTTTATTTTTATAATCTATTTATTTCATTCTATTTCTTAAAAAACTCTAAAGAGTACTGAATATGAGACACAAATCACAATTGCTGATTTTTTTTTTTTCCCACTAGTCATTATATAGTTGCCATGGTACGTTACGTCGCAATAAGGTTCTAGAATCATAGAAAAGGAAGAGTTATATGATACACACTCGGCCACGGGTCACTAGCACCGAACCATATTTGGTTTGATGCTAATTATTTCCGTCTCTCTCTAATGGGAATTAGAAAGAGTGCAGGTTCAAATAACCAGGGCGTGGTCCCCTAGCTAGCAATAACTTTTTAGTAGCCAAAAAACACATTCACACACTACACACGGATCACTTTGAGTTATTAGTGGGGTCACGTGCATTGTCCTGTCGTGATTTTGTATTTCTACATCAACAATACAAAGTTGAATGAAAAACAAAAAAAGAATCCGCCTCATAATAAGATAAGGTTAATATTTTGAAGTATTTTCAAAGTATCAATGATTAGACGATACAATTAATAATTTAAATCGCGGAACTTAGATTACGACATATAGACATATGGTGATATAGATCAAAGACTAACATCACGTTTTGACCTACTAGAATGTATTATTTTTTTTATGAATAAAAAAAAAGGGCTCACTGATATGCTCACGGTCCTGGTCCACTTAAATCCAGACATTCCCATATGGCGTGGGGCACAATTAGGCAGCAATGAAGTACGTCACTACTCGAACCCACAACATGGAGAGGTAATGAGTCTTTCGCTGTACCAATCACTAGGCCATTGCCCTAATTAGCAATCTACTAGAATGTAAAAATCTATCACATTAGACTAGTCAATGTACCTAAATTTATGAAATATTGGTACGATTTTTTTATTTGAATAAAGTATTTTTTATTTTTTTGGGTCCTGTGTTAGTGTTTGTGATATTTTCACGAACTGATCAATGTACCCAAAAGGTATTTCAGTTAGGTTTGGTTTATACAATTGATTTATTTATGCACTGTTGGTAATTTGGTACGATTTTTTCTTGCTGTCTAATCTTTTTCCTTATTTGAAATTGGAAAGCATGCAAAAACATACCCTACCAAGAAGAATGGTGTTAGAGAAGCCAACACATCAAAAGCATAATATATATAGCCTACCAAAGTTGCAGGGTCCATCTTAGCCAAAATTATTCTGCACATGAGTACCAAATTAGAAGTCAGCCTCAAGTCAAAAGTGAGTGGCTCATATTGGCCTCAATATCTGCACACGAAAATTGCCTTTGCTTTGCAATCGCATTCTATGCTTTCTCAAGAGGCTACAAGGACTATTTGTCCTTTAGCTAGGTCGACTTCCACTTAGCCTTGAATAGATGTATTTCACTCTAAGTAAAATTATAAAGAGAATAAGAGAATTCATTTTAGGATTTAGATTTTATTTCTTCTATTTAATAATGTACATGGTGTTACTAGATACTTGCGAATTAATTACTACTTTCAAAAGTTTCAGCCATCCTAAATTCCTAATGTTCATGTCCAAGGCTGACATACCCTGAAAGGTATACAAAATCGAATATATCCAAGGCTTTGGCTTTCCAAGTGATCTGAATGAAAAGGAAAAAGAAAACGATGGGAATTATATAATAATTATGTATGATGAGCTCGAGGTATATTAACTCTTTCTGCATAAAGTGCTTTCTCAAAGAATTCTCAAAATCATGCCTTTGTCTAGACTATTGAAGATTAGCAATGAAAGGTTTTGGATGGTTTCTGAAAATTTTCAATTTCTATATTTCTTTCATCCCAAAGATCCAATATTGATCATCCACATCTTCTTTCAAATCATAAATGAACGATAGAGATTGTGTCAAAATCACGTGGTGGTGTAGGCCACAATTGGTTTGTGCTTGGTGCATGTGCCCAGAGCATGATCATTTTCATTGATTGGAGAAGTCAGCATTCACACCCCACCACTAACCCGACAAGCACTCCATGTAGTATTTGTTCGTTTTTACTTTTTCTTCTGTCCTTTTTGGGTCTTGTTGTTAACGACATAAATCATGGTTATTTTTCTTATTTTTCTCCTACGAAATCATAAACCTTTTGCGTTCTCATTAATAAATGATGGTTAAGCTAGATAAAGCATAGTGATGGTTCCTTTCTACTAAGAAATCATAAACCTTTGCGTTCTCATTAATTATTGATGGTTACATTACAGGTTGATCTAATGAGGTTTTTTATTGTGATTTTTTAAGTTTAAAGAGTCAAGAACTCATTCATTGAAAAAAAAAAAAGTGTCAAGAAATTATGTTTACAAAGCATAAGCCAACGCGTGGATTCGAAATCCTATACCATAATAATCTATCTATAAAAAACTTATGCTTTATCTAATTATGCAAAAGTTTAATTATTTTAGTCTTTTCATAATGGAAACTGAACTAGTAGAAGAATAAGTCAAAAAGGACAACAAAATCAATAGTAAATTACATAACAATTGATCGTGACAGATTGTGATTGGTGGACAGTAAAAAATATATAAGTGATAATTTCATATAAAATATCTACTAGTAAAAAGTAGGAATTTAGGCTATATGTATGAGTGATTTCGAGGTGCTGTATATATGTCAAATTCAAATCATATAACATATAGTTGAGAGAGAATCTCCTTTACTTTTCGTAAGAAAAATAACCATTGATGATTTGATGTTATTGTTTTGATATTTAGGCACCCTTCTATGATCATTAACAGGGTCAAGGTTTTGATTCCTTCTAACGCGGCGTGATAAAAAAATTTGTTTTACAACTTACTTTAAAGGTTCTACAAAACTTAATTTTCCAAATAAAGATAATCCTAAACAAATTCTAATGAACAAAGAATCAAATTTGACTAAAATACTCATAAAAAAAAAAAAAAAAAACCTTACACTAAAAAATTATGAAAAGTACATATATAATAGGAAAATTCCTCCCAAAACTGTGTACAAACGTCCTATATCACACATTATATGGAAATTAGAGATGGCAAAAATTCCCACCCATTCTGCCCACGTGGGTTTTCTATGCCCCTAAGAGGTGATGAGGTGGAAAAATACCTCTAATCTACCTCGTCCCTGACTTACCCCCGCTCACGTCTCGTATGAGTTTTCCCCATCCTACATCGTTGCCATTGATCCCTACATGAAATTTTTAATTTTTAATGTAAGGTAGAATGGAGGCGGTATATAGTGTTCAAATTCAAAACCATTCATTTTGATACCATAATAATTATCATTGATAAGAAATAGTGAATTTCATCATTTTAATATTTGAATAAGATTTTTGTCCAATACTCTAGTTTATTAGACGAGATACAAGACTAATACTTAAACCGTTCACATATCCATCATAGTGAAACAAGGGAGGTCAGCCAAACCCTTAATCTTGTGGTCTTTTCCTAATGAGTAAAAAGGGAAAATTTATGTACATATTACACAGTTAGTTCATCGTACTACAGATGCGAAATCATATGACACATAATTGAGAGAGAATCTCATTGACTTTTCATCAGCAATATTTTGCAAATAATAACCACTCAATGTTTTTTTCCGCACCAATCATTTTCTCACTCTATTGGATGCCTGACCGACGTAGCTGCAGCAGCTTACAGTGCGCCAAAGGTCTGAGTTAAACCCACTCTATATAGAAAGAACCTCTCCTACCACAATCCACAAACATTATCATAACCACCCCAAAGAGGAGAAATAAAGAGATAGGTCAATGATAAGATCAGCTGCCTAGTCATACTATGACTAACCCCTGTGAAGTAATCTCTCACAGTTATACCTGTTATAAGTATTTGCCATTCAGTGCCATATACCTCTATAACCAGCACTTTTTCTCTCCTAAAGTGTTTAACAAATCTAAAATCTTTCTGATTTGTTACTTTTTGTAAGTGCATGAAACAAAATAGATTATTATAACTGAGATATTTTCTCTGTTAGGTCTAATTATTAGTGTCAAGTTGAACTTACTGCTGGCTAGCTAGTATATAATATTGTGGAGGATATCCTGT
The DNA here is from genome assembly GCA_907173295.1 of Fagus sylvatica. NCBI lineage: Eukaryota > Viridiplantae > Streptophyta > Magnoliopsida > Fagales > Fagaceae > Fagus > Fagus sylvatica. The sequence continues at coordinate 1,113,661 of OU015764.1, read as the reverse complement.
CTGGTCATTAATTTGAGGGGTCATTGCAAGCTGTGTGTACTCAATAAATTGAAGAAAGCCAAAAAGAGGCACATACTGCTTCTGGGGTTGTCTAGTTCACTGTAAAGGTTTTGAATGATCGGTTAAAAGAAGACAAAGTACCAATTGCCAACTTGTTCTATTGCATGGTATTTGTAAAATTGTAGTCCACCTTTGAAGCTAGAAAACAAACACATATACAAAAAGAAACAAAGGTAAAGTCCATGCATGGAAATTAACACCACCTCTTTTTATAAAATCTGTCATATATATCTATATCCTTGGCTCATCATATATATCATGCTTTGTTTCAAAGTTTCAGAATTTAGTTGTTTTTTCTTCTAACATAGAGTTCTGTTTTTTAGTGTTACAGACAATTTCTTTAGGAGCTATGAACATGGCAGAATCAAAAGAAAAGAAAGAGATTAGTGAGAGAGAAGAGATGGAAGGACCAATATCAGTGGAATCTGAGGGTTCAAAGAGAATCCAGCAGCCATGGACAAAGCAGATAACAATAAGAGGAATGGTTGTAAGCATTATGATTGGAACCATGTACAGTGTGATAGCTATGAAGTTGAACCTCACTACCGGGCTGGTTCCAAATCTAAATGTCTCTGCTGCCCTTATTGCTTTTGTATTTATCCGTACATGGACAAAGATGCTCACAAAAGCTGGGTTTGTCTCAAAGCCTTTCACTAAGCAAGAGAATACCATGATACAAACATGTGCAGTTGCATGCTATAGCATAGCTGTTGGAGGTGAGGCTTTTAATATTTTTGCATATTAATTAAAATCTCACTTTTTTACTTTTTTTTTTCCTCTTTAGTTTTCAAGGAACTTTTGTGTATGACATATCTTTTTTTCTCTTTTGGGGTGAAGGTGGATTTGCTTCTTATCTCTTGGCATTAAACAAGAAGACATATGAGATGTCAGGGGTCAACAACGAGGGGAACTCAATAAAGGGTGTCAAGGAGCCTGGATTTGGGTGGATGACTGGCTACCTCTTTTTAGTTTGCTTTGTTGGCCTTTTTGCCTTGGTTCCCCTGAGGAAGGTATTGGTCTCTTTGATCTTCTTCCTTGAAAAATTACAAAGTGTTCTGTTTACTTTTTTTCCAACACTAGGAGTTTTAGTTACTTTTTGAAGATTTTCTTTCTTCTTATTGCTGACTGTTTCAACTTTAATTGTGTTTCAACTCATTCATTATAGTAAAGCCATGATGAGTTAATATATATTGAAATCAGCAATTTTCTTTTGGGTGGGAGAGGGGATGCCTTTGGGAAATAATATATTAATTTTATGCTTATTGCAAATTCAATAGATTTACCTCCCACCATGATTTTTTCTCTACCCTTTTTTGACCCACTATAAAGATCTCTCATCTTCCTGATTGTATATATATTTTATTCTCATTGTTTAACAGATCATGATAGTAGACCTCAAATTAACTTATCCAAGTGGCATGGCAACTGCGGTTCTCATTAATGGCTTCCACGGTCAGGGGGATAAGATGGCTAGGTACACCTCTTTTTAGTATCTTTGATTTTGGTAGGACAAAAATATTCCTAACATTTTAGGGACATAATATTTTTCAAAACTGTTGACATAATCTGGAACAATATTATTTTCATTTTAATCCTTTATTGAAACCACTTTTATTATGGACTAATCACAATAAACCACGTAGTATAAAAAAAATAGATGAAAAATTATTGTGCACTAAGATTTATTTAATTCAAATCTCAAACAAGAATTTTTTTTTTTTTTTTCTTTTTTTTCTTCAGGAATCAAGTGAGAGGGTTCACGAAATATTTTTCAATCAGTTTCTTGTGGGGTTTCTTTAAGTGGTTTTTCAGTGGGAAAGACGCATGTGGATTCGCTCAGTTCCCTACCTTTGGATTGAAAGCGTGGAACCATACGTACGTATATATTTGCTTTCTTCTCTGCCTTTTTCAACTGAATATGTTAGTGATACTATTTGGTTTGTTATCGGTTTTTGCAGATTCTACTTCGATTTTGGCTTGACTTATGTTGGAGCTGGGATGATTTGTTCCCACCTTGTAAACTTGTCTTTGCTTCTTGGAGCTGTGCTTTCCCATGGAATAATGTGGCCACTCATTAGTCGGCTTAAAGGACAATGGTTCTCTGAGAGTTTGAAAGAAAGTGACATGAAGAGTTTGTATGGTTACAAGGTCTCTCTCTCTTTCTCTCTCAAAATATTCCTATCGACTTCTGCTACCCATGGTCGTCCATTTACTCTGTAATTTCTTGGTTTGCAGGTTTTCATATCCGTTGCTCTAATCCTAGGTGATGGGATTTACAATTTCATCAAGATATTGGCATGCACAATCATTAGCATGCATCGCAGATTCAAGAACAAGGATGCCAACATGGGTAATATAAGCAGCAGCCTTGGAATTTTCCTTTTTGTGTGCTACTTTTTTAGTTTTCCACCAATCTTAAAAGTTTGATGATTCCGGTGACTCAATGCATCTCTAGACTCAATGAATTGGTTTCTAGAACACAAGAGGAATTAAAAGCCTCATTGGAAGTGGCAATTGGCAAACTAACTTAGTAAAATTTGTTATGAAATCACTCCACTCCCCTCTCCCTGCAAAATTGCATTCTGCCCTGCGTGCAGTACACCCAGAACACTCACAATCATTAAGCAAAGACTTCTTGGTGTTGAAAATGATACTAATTTACGTGTTAATACTTCTAAGTTCTAACATTTTATCTTCGTATATCCTGCAGCTGTGGATGACCAAGGGAAGCCCATTGAAGTTTTGAAACAGAACGAAGTTTTCGTGAGAGAAAACATACCCATGTGGCTTGCACTCTCTGGCTACATCCTCTTCTCCATCCTGTCCATAATTGTGATCCCATTGATGTTCCCTCAACTTAAATGGTACTACGTTGTCGTAGCCTATTTTCTTGCTCCATCTCTAGCATTCTGCAATGCTTATGGAGCTGGACTCACAGATCTGAACATGGCCTATAATTATGGGAAAATAGCCCTTTTCATCCTGGCTGCATTGAGTGGAAAAGAAGACGGTTTGGTGGCAGGGCTTGTTGGGTGTGGTCTAATAAAATCTGTTGTTTCTGTGGCTTGCACTCTGATGCAAGATTTCAAAACAGCCCAATTGACTCTCACTTCCCCTAGAGCAATGTTCTTGTCCCAAGCAATTGGCACGGTTTTAGGCTGCATTACGGCTCCCCTTAGCTTCTTCCTTTTCTACAAGGCATTTGATGTGGGAAACCCAAACGGAGAATACAAAGCTCCTTATGCGTTGATCTACAGAAACATGGCCATTCTAGGTGTTCAAGGCTTCTCAGCACTCCCTCTCCACTGCCTGCAACTCTGTTATGGCTTCTTTGCCTTTGCAATACTAGTAAACGTAGTGAGAGATCTTTCACCGCAAAAGATCGGAAAATATATGCCACTACCTATGGTCATGGCAATCCCTTTCTTAGTTGGGGCATACTTTGCAATTGATATGGGCCTTGGAAGTTTGATTGTGTTTGTGTGGCATAAGCTTAACTCAAAGAAGGCCGAGTTGATGGTTCCTGCAGTTGCTTCTGGATTAATTTGTGGGGAAGGACTTTGGACACTTCCTGCTGCGGTTCTTGCTTTGGCCAAAATAAATCCTCCCATCTGTATGAAATTTGTACGTTCCTAGAAAAAGCAGTAAAAAATAGTTGTAGGGAGAATAACAACATTATAGGGCACAGGCTATTCTCAAACTTGTTAGTTGTTAGTGCTATATGCAACAAACATCATACCACTGCAATATGCAAAATGTGGAACAGATTGTATCCATTCTCAAACGACAATAACAAATGCATCTTATTTCTTTCCAGTTTCCATTGTCTTGGCTAGCTGATCCCCCCAGTATCTCATGTGATTGCCCTTTCTATTTTCTCTTTTTCCACGGGGCTATGGCTCATAGATTTGAAGATTATAGCACCAGAAACAAAAAAAAGTGAGAAAAGGATGGGGAGAAGAAGTTTTTTGCTTTCTTCTTTCTTAATGAAGAAAAAGAGGGAGGATGTGAACTTTCTCAAACACTTCAAGGAAAAGCTTGCTTGGATTAAGGTTTACTTCCTGCAAAAGATAAAGATTGATTGATGGAATTTGAATCAAGGTGGAGATTTGTTAGAGACTATTTCAAATTCTTAATTTAACTTTTTTTTTTTTTTTTTTTTTTTTTTTTGGGGTGAATGAAACAATCTTCCTTGGTGTCGAAGAAACTGATTTTTTTTGTTACGGAATGCAAGTTCTTTATTAAAGAAGTGAGAATTCCTTGTCCATCAAAGAATAGAATTGAGAGAGAAGAAAGAAGATCAAAAGCACACGTGGATGCATAGTTATATATATATATTATATATATTATATATTATTAGGGAAAAGTACACTTTACCTACCTGTGGTTTGGTCCATTTACATGTTGCCTATCTGTGGTTTGAAAACTAACAGTTTGCTTACCTATGGTTCACTCCGTTAGCAACCTTAACCTACATCCACTTTACCATTAAAAAAAAAAAAAAAAACAGAACAAACCATGAAAAAAAATACAAAATTAAAAATCAAAACCCCTCTTTCTCCCTTTTCCTTGAGACTTTTATAAGAAACATATTTAGAGTCTCAACACAAAAGATCAAGGCCAACTTCATGGCTTCGTTGAAGAAATCCCAACTCCATCAAAATCCCCAAAGAAGATCAAGGCCAACTGGCCCTCAAACATGCTCTCATATCAAGCACATCTAGAAATTTGTTTTGACAAAGAAAACATTATCTGAACAATCACCAAACAAAAAATATATTTTACATTTGTAAGATCCACTTACACAGATCAACATCCTCAAAGCATTTAGCAAATACAAATGATATAACAGCCATCAAACAATGTCGGAGAAAATAGAGGAATAAGAAAAGAAAAAAATGCCACTTCTCTCTCCCTAAAAAACAAGAAAACAAACCACCAAATAATAACAGATTTTCCATCAACCATAAAAAAGAAAGAAAAAAAAAATCTATGAAAAGATGAAATTATCAAAACCACACGCTACTAAAATGATAGAAATTTAGTTATGGTTTTGAGGAATACCCATTGAATAAAAAAGATCAGGGACTAATTCAAAGTACCAATCTCTATAACAAAATAAGCCGAAACAATCATAAACCAATCAAAACCCAGTAAATTCCTTGGATATTGGATCCTAGACTAGCTAGTAAAGTCTCAAAGATTTGGAGCTTGGGAAATCATTTCATAAAACTAGTAAGAAATTCGCAGTGAGGATTGGCAACTACGAATCAAGCTGGGTAATGTGTGTAGAAAGAAAAAGAAACAACTAAGTCTTCTCTATTGGCAACCATGAATCCATTTATTCTTCTCCCCCAATCTAAGAAGTAAAACGGAAAAAGAAAAAGAAGAAACCTTTCGATGAAAAAAGAGAGAGAATTGTTTTTGGTCTGTAAAGCTAAATGTGGTAAAATTATAATTTCCCATCATTAATAGTTGTATATTTTTAATTATTTTGCTGAGTCTCAAAATGTGTTTTTGTTTTTAAGTTTTAAGAAAAAGAGAGAAAGAGGGGTTTTGATTTTTAATTTTGTGTTTTTTTTTAATGGCGGCGTGGATGTGGGTTAAGGTAGCTAACGGAGTAAACCACAAGTGGGCAAAGTGTTAGTTTTCAAACCACAGGTAGGTAACATATAAATGGGTCAAACCACATGTGGGTAAAATGTATTTTTCCCTTTTTTTTATATAATTGTTCCATAAGATGAAGGTGATCATAAACATAGAAAATTATAAGATGCATAGTTAAGCTATTTCAGCAAGAAGACATGATACAAACCATTTCCTTGGATTAGAAAACCCAATCATCAATACTAGCAGACTTTCTTAATTAATGGAGATCCGTAAAAACAACAAAAGTATAACATCTAGTGTGAGAACTAGAAAACTAAATATAGGTAGTTACAAGTTACAACTGCTCAATGTTTTATTCGGCAACAATTGCCAAATAAGATTGGCATTTAAGCATTAATAGCTTATTCTTTATTTTATTTCCCTCTAATGTGGGTGTGGAGCACTTTAATTAAAAAACTTGAATAATTCCTGGATGTATGTAATCCTCCATCTTCTGCGATTAAGTAATTAAAAAAAAAAAAAAATTTACTGATGCAAGATGTTGTTTAAGAGACTTGAAACCACTTAATAAAAGCCTGAAGAATTAAGATGAAGCATGAAGGGCAGAAGCAGCTGTATAAAACATTGGTTCAAATGGAAAACAAAATTAATAAAAGCGATCATGCCTTACTGTAACTCAATAATCAACTTTGACATGATTAAGATAAAAGACTCATGCAAGTCAACCATAAGCAAGACCAATAAATAATAAATAACAAATAAAAAAATATATGTAACTAAACCTTTCAAAATTCTTTTTCCAATATAACAGGTTCTTTGCAACAGTTACGAATCAAAGAATTAAAAAAAAAAAAAAAAACCCTCCTAATCAAAATAATATTCTACGTTTCAAGCTCTTAACAGAGGCTTTAGAAACCAAAAAGCCCAACCCAAAACACATGACCCAAATCCCCATGTCAACGGCCCATCTCTCTCCTTCTATCTCAGTCACCGTACAATCCTCCTCCAAATCTCCACCGTCCGATCCACTCTCCACCTCTCCACAACAACAACAGCCGTCCGATTCAGTCTCCTCCTTTTCTTCCTCTATTTCCTCGGGAATCTCTTCTAGTCTTCCACATTCTCTCAAACACTTCCTTCTTTTCTTAATCACCATCTCCACCTTCTCATTTATCGTCGCCGCCGCTACGTGTCCCTCCACCGCCACGCAAACCTCCGCCTCTATAACCTTAACCTCGCTCTCGCTCTCACTCTCACTCTCAATCGCGCACTTACACTCCAGTTTCCACTCGCTGCCCTCGCCTTTTCTGAAAACGCCTTTCAACACCTTCTCGTCCCTCAGGTACACCTCGAAACGCACCGCTTCGTTGGCCCGTACTCGTTCCCTGCTCCCGAACATCACGTCGCCTTCATTAACCGACTTCGCATTCACGACCCGGTGGAGCGTGACGAACGCGGGTGACTCGGGTCGGATCTTCGACCCGTCAACCTCGAGCACGTTGTCGTTGATACGCGGGAGGTAGTGGAGTGTCAACGACTCCGGTAATGGTTTCCGGGTATTCAGACCCGAAAATCGCACAAAGAACGCTCTGATTCGCAAACGATCTCGGCCGCTCGCTTGGTATCCATGATAATCCGACGACCTACACATCTCGCTTCGATTTTGTAAATTCTCGATAGAGAGAGAGAGAGAGAGTGAAGGATTTTATATATATATTGAAAGAGGCGGCTAAAATAGTTTTCAGAGTTTGATTTGGAATCGGGGGGTAGGGGGAGCACACGGTTTCTTTTATGCTGATGTGGACAAAACGACACTGAGGTTATGCATGAAACGGCAGGGGGTTTTACTTTTTAGAGTTTCAGTTGGCGCGTCTTATCTGGTACGCCGCGGACTACGGTTTTTGGGAGGCTTTGTTTGTTTTTTAAGCGTTCAAGTTCAAGAGGGAGTTGTTTTTGTGTTTTTATTTTTTTTATTTTTTTACAGCTGGGGCAACTTGAGTGACAAATAGAACGAAAGTGGTCTTTAGTTTGGTCGAAATTTAAACAGGAAAACAAACTAACACATGACAGAAGCACAATAATTTAATCCTTTTATTTCATCTAATACTATTAAAAGGATTCATGGTCTCATATCCATTTTAATATACTATCAAAAATACCTTTCGTATTTTCAAATATTCCTAATTTAATCAATGACTTCAAATTATAATGTATGTTAGCAAAAAGGGTATAATAGTCGCATTCAAATATAGAAAAATATTCATATTAGTGCACAAACTAAAATACCCCTAAAGTCACACACACGTATATTTTGAAGATCCCGAGAATCAAACCCACAACCTCATAGAGGGGATTTTTTTGGGGAGGGAATTACTACTGGACCGAATACATTTAAGTTCCATATTTAAAATCAATTGTCTTGCTTTTAAAATAAAAAATAAAGGTTAAAAAAGTAATCTACTTATCTACTCAAATTCAAAAGTTAAAATGATCACAATTTCACGTTCATGTTTTACAATTTTTTTTTTTTTTGTTTTTTAAGTCTCCCTTTTTCTTTTTCTTTTTTTCTCTTTTACATCTCCCTTATCTACTCCACTTTCTAATTTCCAACTTCCCACTAACTTCACAACTCCTCATTTACTCGACTTTAATCATTATTCAAAACAATCCTAACTCATCTCTCATTCCCTCAAAATAAATAAATTAATTTAAAAAAAAAACCTTCCTACTAACCCACGTTCAAATTTGTCTCTCGTTATATAGTTTTAGTGTCGGTTACATTTTCAGATCCAAATTGTGAGTGAAAGAATTAAAGAGAGAAACAATGAAGAAGCAACATTACTGAGTCCGATCTCCCGCCATATTTGTTGTTCTATTTACTATTTAGCTAAAGAGACTTTGGTGAAGTCCCTCTAACTCTAAGGCTCTAAGTGCTAATTATAGCAATTTTCAATCTTGATATCTTTTATTTTTGGTAAAGTAGTCTCTCATCAGCTTTCTAAAGAGACTTTACATCTTTTCTTCATATATATGTCATTGTGAAGTTTGAATTTTTATGAGATATTTTGTGGGATCAGATCTTTGGTGCTTTTCTTAGATCTGTATGGAATTGTCAATGTATTTGTATTTGGATTATTATTTTTTTTTTCTTTGTAATTATATTCTAGTACGTATTTTGTGTTAACTTCTCCAACCTAATAATTTTTGTGATAAACTTAAGAAATTTTTTATTTTTTGAAACGATACAAGGGAGGACTTCAAGCAAACAACACAACAAAAAGTGAGTTGATAGGGTATGGCTTCCTAATGAAGCCTTCACGTGTGTAAATTATTGACCAAGATGAATTAATTGGAGTAGAAGTCTTTGTAGTCTAATTTTTTTTTTTTTAATTGTTGTTTGTTGATTTTAATTAAAAATATTAAATTAAAATATATTTTGTACACGGTGTGGTTGTTGTTTCCATCCAAATCTATACATGTAGGGTCATAATTCAAATAGAATTTTGTAATTATTTTATAAAATAGCTACATGTAAAATTGTGTGAAATTTTAACAAAATATTAAAATTGACTGACAAATTTTTTAAGGAGAATATCTATATCTAGACTGTTAATTGGAGTAAAGTCTTCTATAGTCACACGTGACAGACAAATTGTGTTTCTTCACTTCAGTAGGGTCATAATTCAAATAGAATTTTGTAATTATTTTATAAAATAGCTACATGTAAAATTGTGTGAAATTTTAACAAAATATTAAAACTGACGGGCAAATTTTTTAAGAGAATATCTATATCTTGACCCTTAATTGGAGTAGAAGTCTTCTATAGTTTTTTTTTTTCTTTTTCTTTTTCTTTTTATTGTTGTTTGTTGATAATAATTCAAAAAAAAAAACACCTTTTTGTACATGGTGACAAACAAATTTTTGAAGAGAATATCTTGATCTAGACTCTTAATTAGAGTAGAAGTCTTTTCTGGGATTGCATGGATTCCTACCTTCTTTGTGTTTCTTCACTTCAGTAGGGTCATAATTCAAATAGAATTTTGTAATTATTTTATAAAATAGCTACATGTAAAATTGTGTGAAATTTTAACAAAATATTAAAACTGAAGGGCAAATTTTTGAAGAGAATATCTATATCTAGACTCTTAATTGGAGTAGAAGTCTTCTATAGTTTTTTTTTTTTTTTTTTTTTTTTTTGTTTTGATTTAAAAAAAAAAAAAAAAAAACACCCTTTTGTACACGGTGACAAACAAATTTTTGAAGAGAATATCTTAATCTAGACTCTTAATTAGAGTAGAAGTCTTTTCCGGGATTGCATGGATTCCTACCTTCTTCTTTGTGTTTCTTCACTTCAGATTTTGTGATAAGATTACCATAAAAAAAAATAATAATAATAAAAAATCATTGTAATTCAAATAGAAAGCGACAATTGAAGCTATGTTAGTAAGTTTGGAACCAACCTTTTATATTTTGCCTTCGCTAACATGACAGATTTTGGACATGCTGCGTATAATGTGTAGACTATAAAAAATTAGTAAAAAAAACATGTTAATGATTTGAAAAATAAAAAAATGGATTAATGATTTTGGACATGCTGCGTATAATGTGTTTCTTAATGAAAGTTTTAAAATGGATAATTTTTTTTGGGAACCTATTCACAAACAAAAAAGACAATTGTATTCTTCAATATTAAATTAATATTAATTTTGTAAATATGTACAATTTAGGATAATTGTATACCCATATAAGTCTTCAATCTTTTTGCCGTATTTATATAATTTTCATAAAATTGCCTTTGACTAAATTCTACACACACAATTCTACTATTTGTATGTAGGAATGAATTCTACAAATAGACCTACGAATCTTAGCAATGAAAGAGAACGCCAATGAGAACGATGGAGAAATTATGCATGACAAAGAAGACAAAGACAACAAAATGATTTTAGAAATGAACGATTAGAAAGATGTCGTGACAATTCCTCATGGCAAAGGCACGAAATTGCCTAAGGCGCAAATACTTTAGAGGGAAATCAAATCATTTCAGATAAAGTCACTACGCATTCTAATGCAACAACAGAATACCCATTACTAATACCACCTAATGGAGATCTCAGAAGATGAAGCCGACTTACAAATATCTGTAGTTCAGCATGAAATATATTAATTGATCAGAATTCTTTACAACACACTAATGGTGATTATACATTTTTTTTTTCCAAATGTTATTGCTTCTATTTAAAAAAAATAAAAATAGAAATTGTTTTATATCATTTCAAGAACTTCTTCCTTTGTTCCATTTTTTTTCTATAAATGATCATTCTTATAGGTGAATCAAGTAATAACAGAAGTTGAAATAAAATTATTGTAGCAAAAAAAAAATAAAAATTGAATTCTTAACAATACATTTTTTAAGGTACCTAGAATTTAGGTACATTTCTTAAGTGTAGAACATTAGATTTAATTAAATTCAAATAAAGACGTGCATTCAATTTAATTATTCTTGAAAAATATAATATTATTTGTATTTTATTGGTAAATGGCTAAATGCAACCAAGTTATATTAGGAATTTAATATATTGCATCTAAGGAACTGTACCTAGGTTTTACCCTCTCCCATCTTTACTGTTTGATGTATTGCATTAAGGCTTTGCAGACAAGTTTCAACATATCTATCTAAATGGTATACCCATTCAAAAAATAGAAAAACCTTCCGAATACGTGAGGGGCACGTGTGAAGATGTGGAAAAATTGAATAAATAAATTAAAAATTAAAAGTGATAAAAATGAAAACCCTCTGAACACGGGCGTAGCGCATGTGAAGAGAATAGTAATTATTAAGAGTTAAGTAAACTTGACTTCATGAAATGAATACAACTTTTTTTTTTTTTTGCTAAATCTATTATCTAGTTCATAAACCAACAAACCAGAAGATAAAAGTATCATTAATTTATCTCCCTAAACTTACAAAAGAAGCTTTTAAACAGTTAAACCTTCATAGTTAGAGGAGCTACAAGATCTAAAATTGTCTTCATCTTTGAGAGGAGCCACTTAGTTGACAAGGAATCTTTCTAGCTGGCATAACAATCTATTCAACTTGTTAACCTCATCAAGTATTGGCAGATTTTTTTAATTCTGTTAGGGACATAACTTTGTTCATAATTTGTTGAAGTGACAAGTTGTGATCAATAAACAATCACTTTTAAAGGAAGACTCACTACTGACATACTTTTATTATATATCAATCACAATTTATCATTTTAACAAGTTGTGAAAAGAGTTGTAGTCTTAGAATATTTGCGAATTTATAGGTTAGTAGTTATAGGAAAAAAAAGGTGTGCCTCCTAAGTGATCTGTGGGCTGTAGAGCTGGGAGGAGACTAGCCTCTCTCTTTTTGGGTTGGAGAAATAGCATATGGTCGATCAATCAATGGACTGTGCTTGGGTTCAATAGAAAAGTTGTAACCCTTTTTCTTTTTGAACCCAATATAACCCAAAGTAGTTCTTGAGTCTTGGGCAGGTATGGGCCTCAGCCTGGGTCCTCAGTATACTCTTACGGTTTGGATTTCAAAAGTAGGCTGAATGGCCCAAAAGAATAAAAAGATAGTAGCGGATGACTTGAACTATCCATGGGCCATTAGTCACTGATCCGACATCGAATATAAGATAAATGTCAAATTAAAAACCTCTTCTTCTTTTTTTGGTTTCCTTAATCCTTAGATAATTATTGGGCTTATGACTTATGAGTTACATAATGAGTTTTTTTAGTTAATGACATAATAGAGAGTGAATCTCTCTCTCAAACTGCTCATTTGTTGGTATAGACAAAATTTATTTCAAGTTATATGTATAATAACAATTGATTTTTTCATCAGAAGTATTTGATACTTTTTCATTCAGTTGTATAATAACAACTAAGGACATTTTTGGTATGGGTGCTACATACATTGTGTTGTAGTGATTTGTAATTGACACAAAGGAGTATAATATTAGTGGAGAATATTTTTAGATGGAAAACATTTGAAATTCGAGTACCCGGGTTGAACCGCTGAAGTCCTGAACCATTCATTCCTATTTTCTTTCCTTATCAATTTATTATGCATCAACAAGTTGTGTGATTGTGTCACAATTTTGGTTGCATCAATGGGCTTGTGACCGGCCAACTTGACTTTACCTCATAATAAAGTACATAAAAGTGGAAATCTTTTAAGAATATTTTGTTCATTTCGTTGGTTAGAAGTTTAAGTATGAGAGAATGAAATGTGTATAAATTAAAAAAAAAAACACTTATTCCTTGAAATCTCCATAATGCTCTATTATGTTTTACAAATTTCTTGTAATATTTCTCTCCTATTATTTACCTCACTTTTACTCATTTCATGTATGTTCTCTCCCTCTCTCTCATATAATAACAATAGATAAATGACAACCGTTTATTATTTATAAAATGAAAAGTATAATAATAATTTTGTTATATATAATAAATCATTTTCATTCATTTTTCTCAAACTCTAAAAAAAAATTTCTTATTTTATTCATTTCTTCATAAATATCTAAACAAAATAGCTTAGTTTTATTCCATTCCCAATATTCATTCTATTTTATTTTTATAATCTATTTATTTCATTCTATTTCTTAAAAAACTCTAAAGAGTACTGAATATGAGACACTATTGCTGATTTTTTTTCCCACTAGTCATTATATAGTTGTCATGGTACGTTACGTCGAAATAAGGTTTTTTTTTTTTCCTTTTTTAGGGGCTTAAGGTTTTAGAATCATAGAAAAGGAAGAGTTATATGATACAGAAAATTATTAGGTATTCCGGGAGTACATTAAATGCGTACTCCCTCCTCTCACAGAAATAGTGGGTTCCATCATGAATTTAATTAGTGGGACTTACAACTAGTAGGTCAAAATGTGATGTTAGTCTTTGAAATTATACTATACTCCCTCCTCTCCCGGAATATAATATAATTATCCTGTAAATAAATAAATAAAAAATACATTCTAGTAGGTCAAAACGTGATGTTAGTCTTTGATCTATATCACACTCGGCCACGGGTCACTAGCACCGAGCCGTATTTGGTTTGATGCTAATTATTTCCGTCTCTCTCTAATGGGGATTAGAAAGAGTGCAGGTTCAAATAACCAGGGCGTGGTCCCCTAGCTAGCAATAACTTTTTAGTAGCCAAAAAACACATTCACACACTACACACGGATCACTTTGAGTTATTAGTGGGGTCACATGCATTGTCCTGTCATGATTTTGTATTTCTACATCAGCAATACAAAGTTGAATGAAAAACAAAAAAAGAATCCGCCTCATATCAATGATTACACGATACGATTAATAATTTAGATCGCGGAACTTAAATTACGACATATAGACATATGGTGATATAGATCAAAGACTAACATTACGTTTTGACCTACTAGAATGTATTTTTATTTATTTATTTATTTTTATGAATAAAATAAAATGACTTATCGATGTGCTCACGGCCTTGGTCCACTTAAATCTAGACATTCCCATATGACGTAGGGCGGTGGGGCGCAACTAGGCAGTAATAGAGTACGTCATTACTAGAACCCATAATATGGAGGGGTGATGGATCTTTCGCTGTACCAACCACTAAGCCATCGCCCTAGTTGGCAACCTACTAGAATGTAAAAATCTTAGACTAGTCAATGTACCTAAATTTATGAAATATCGGTACGATTTTTTTATTTGAATAAAGTATGTTTTTTTTTTTGGGTCCTGTGTTAGTGTTTGTGATATTTTCACGAACTGATCAATGATCAATGTACCCAAAAGGTATTTCAGTTAGGTTTGGTTTATACAATTGATTTATTTATGCACCATTGGTAATTTGGTACGATTTTTTCTTGCTGTCTAATCTTTTTCCTTATTTGAAATTGGAAAGCATGCAAAAACAAACCCTACCAAGAAGAATGGTGTTAGAGAAGCCAACCCATCAAAAGCAATATATAGCCTACCAAAGTTGCAGGGTCCATCTTAGCCAAAATTATTCTGCACATGAGTACCAAATTAGAACTCAGCCTCAAAAGTGAGTGGCTCATATTGGCCTTAATATCTGCACACGAAAATTGCCTTTGCTTTGCAATCGCATTCTATGCTTCTCAAGAGGCTACAAGGACTATTTGTCCTTTAGCTAGGTCGACTTCCACTTAGCCTTGAATAGATGTATTTCACTCTAAGTAAAATTATAAAGAGATTACACAGCATAAGCTAACGCGTGGATTCGAAATCCTATACCATAATAATATCTATCAAAAACTTATGCTCTATCTAATTATGCAAAAGTTTAATTATTTTAACTGATGGACAGTAAAAAGTGATATAAGTGATAATTTCATATAAAAGTATCTCCTAGTAAAAAGTACAAATTTAGGCTATATGTATGAGTGATTTCGAGGTGCTATAGTATATATGTCAAATTCAAATCATATAACATATAGTTGAGAGAGAATCTCCTTTACTTTTCGTAAGAAATAACCATTGATGATTTGATGTTATTGTTTTGATATTTAGGCACCCTTCTATGATCATTAACAGGGTCAAGGTTTTGATTCCTTCTAACGCGGCGTGATAAAAAAATTTGTTTTACAACTTACTTTAAAGGTTCTACAAAACTTAATTTCCAAATAAAGATAATCCTAAACAAATTCTAATCAACATCCTATCATATAAAGAATCAAATTTGACTAAAATACTCATAAAAAATTATGAAAAGTACATATATAATAGGAAAATTCCTCCCAAAACTGTGTACAAACGTCCTATATCACATATTATATGGAAATTAGAGATGACAAAAATTCCCGCCCATTCTGCCCACGTGGGTTTTCTATGCCCCTAAGAGGTGATGAGGTGGAAAAATACCTCTAATCTACCTCGTCCCGGACATACCCCCGCTCACATCTCGTATGAGTTTTCCCCGCCCTACATCGTTGCCATTGATCCCTACGTGAAATTTTTAATTTTTAATGCAAGGTAGAATGGAGACGGTATATAGTGTTCAAATTCAAAACCATTTATTTTGATACCATAATAATTTATCATCGATAAAAAATAGTGAATTTCATCATTTTAATATTTGAATAAGACTTCTGTCCAGTACTCCAATGCATTAGACGAGATACAAGACTAATATTTAAACCGTTCACATATCCATCATAGTGAAACAAGGGAGGTCAGCCAAACCCTTAATCTTGTGGTCTTTTCCTAATGAGTAAAAAGGGAAAATTTATGTATATATTACAGTGAGTTCATCGTACTGTAGATGCCAAATCATATAACACATAATTGAGAGAGAATCTCATTGACTTTTCATCACCACTATTTTGCAAGTAATAACCACTCAATGTTTTTCTCCGCACCAATCATTTTCTCACTCTATTAAATGCCTGACCCACGTAGCTGCAGCAGCTTACAGTGCGCCAAAGGTCTGAGTTAAACCCACTTCTATATAGAAAGAATCTCTCCTACCACAATTCACAAGCATTATCATAACCACCCCATAGAGGAGAAATAAAGAGATAGGTCAATGATAAGGTCAGCTGCCTAGTCATACTATGACTAACCCCTGTGAAGTAATCTCTCAGTTATACCTGTTATAAGTATTTGTCATTCAGTGCCATATACCTCTATATAAGCACTTTTTCTCTCCTATAGTGTTTAACAAATCTAAAATCTTTCTTCTCTGTTAGGTCTAATTATCAGTGTCAAGTTGAACTTACTGCTGGCTAGCTAGTATATAATATTGTGGAGAATATCCAGTCTGGTCATTAATTTGAGGGGTCATTGCAAGCTGTGTGTACTCAATAAATTGAAGAAAGCCAAAAAGAGGTACATACTGCTTCTGGGGTTGTCTAGTTCACTATAAAGGTTTTGAATAATCGGTTAAAAGAAGACAAAGTACCAATTGCCAACTTGTTCTATTGCATGGTATTTGTAAAATTGTAGTCCACCTTTGAAGCTAGAAAACAAACACATATACAAAAAGAAACAAAGGTAAAGTCCATGCATGGAAATTAACATCACCTCTTTTTATTAAATCTGTCATATATATCTATATCCTTGGCTCATCATATATCATGCTTTGTTTCAAAGTTTCAGAATTTAGATGTTTTTTCTTCTAACATAGAGTACTGTTTTTTAGTGTTACAGACAATTTCTTTAGGAGCTATGAACATGGAAGAAGCAAAAGAAAAGAAAGAGATTAGTGAGAGAGAAGACATGGAAGGACCAATATCAGTGGTGGAAGGACCAATATCAGTGGAACCTGAGGGGTCAAAGAGAATCCAGCAGCCATGGACAAAGCAGATAACAATAAGAGGAATGGTTGTAAGCATTATGATTGGAACCATGTACAGTGTGATAGCTATGAAGTTGAACCTCACTACCGGGCTGGTTCCAAATCTAAATGTCTCTGCTGCCCTTATTGCTTTTGTATTTATCCGTACATGGACAAAGATGCTCACAAAAGCTGGGTTTGTCTCAAAGCCTTTCACTAAGCAAGAGAATACCATGATACAAACATGTGCAGTTGCATGCTATAGCATAGCTGTTGGAGGTGAGGCTTTTAATATTTTTGCATATTAATTAAAATCTCACTTTTTTACTTTTTTTTTTCCTCTTTAGTTTTCAAGGAACTTTTGTGTATGACATATCTTTTTTTTTTTTTTTTCCTCTTTTGGGGTGAAGGTGGATTTGCTTCTTATCTCTTGGCATTAAACAAGAAGACATATGAGATGTCAGGGGTCAACAACGAGGGGAACTCAATAAAGGGTGTCAAGGAGCCTGGATTTGGGTGGATGACTGGCTACCTCTTTGTAGTTTGCTTTGTTGGCCTTTTTGCCTTGGTTCCCATGAGGAAGGTATTGGTCTCTTTGATCTTCTTCCCAAGGGTGGCCTTGGGCAAGGGCGAAGTGGGCAACCGTCCTAGGCCTCACCTCAAAATTAGGTCTCATCCCAAAATTTTTTAAGACTCTTATTGAAAGGCTTCAATATATTTATATATAAAAAAAATTAAAAAGGCTCATATATTTAAAACAAGTCTTTAAATTAAGCCTAATAATAATTTATTTCTCTAACTCAAGTATGTATGAGAACAATTTTTGGTATTTATTTGATGTGAAGAAGCTAATTTCACTAAATTATGATAATTTGAAAAAGTATTATGTTAATCTTGAAGGTTTTTTAAAACCTGATAATTTTTTTGATCTTGATGGTATTGATTTATTTTCAGACTTAAAAGTCTTACAAGAGATTTTACCAAAAAAGAAAAAAAAGACAGCGACAAATATATTTAATTTTATCAAGGAATCGAATTGTTCAAAATGCATCTATTGCATATAGAATATTATTGACTATACTTGTCACAGTCGCATCTGTTAAAAGAAATTTTTCAAAGTTAAAATTATAAAGATCTTACTTACGTTCAATTATGTCACAAAAAAATTAAATGGATTAGCCATATTATCTATCGAACAAGATTTGTTAGAAAATATTAAATATAAAAGTTTAATTAGTAATTTTGTAACAGAAACTATATGTAAAGTCATTTTTCAATTTTTTTTTTAAAAGATAGAAGGTCCTCATTTTTTTGCACCGTCCCCAGATCTCATAATTCCTAGGACCGACCCTGCTTCTTCCTTGAAAAATTACATGCAAAGTGTTTTGTTTATTATTATTTTTTTTTTATCATTAAGTGTTTTGTTTACTTTTTTCCAACACTAGGAGTTTTAATTACTTTTTGAAGATTTTCTTTCTTCTTATTGCTGACTATTTCAACTTTACTTGTGTTTCAACTCATTCAGTATAGTAAAAAGCTATGATGAGTTTATATATATTGAAATCAGCAATTTTCTTTTGGGTGGGAGAGGGGATGCCTTTGGGAAATAATATATTAATTTTATGCTCATTGCAAATTCAATGGATTTACCTCCCACCATGATTTTTTCTCTACCCTTTTTTGACCCACTATAAAGATCTCTTTTTCCTGATTGTATATATATTTTATTCTCATTGTTCAACAGATCATGATAGTAGACCTCAAATTAACTTATCCAAGTGGCATGGCAACTGCGGTTCTCATTAATGGCTTCCACAGTCAGGGGGATAAGATGGCTAGGTACACCTCTTTCTTAGTATCTTTGATTTTGGTAGGACAAAAATATTCCTAACATTTTAGCGACACACTATTTTTCAGAACTGTTGACATAATCTGGAACAATATTATTTTCATCTTAGTCTTTTATTGAAACCACTTTTATTATGAACTAATCACAATAAACCACGTCAACTACTAAAAAAAAAAATAAAAAAATAAAATAAAAAGATGAAAAATTATTGTGCACTAAGATTTATTTAATTCAAATCTCAAAAAAGATTTTTTTTTTCTTTTTTTTCTTCAGGAAGCAAGTGAGAGGGTTCATGAAATATTTTTCAATCAGTTTCTTGTGGGGTTTCTTTAAGTGGTTTTTCAGTGGGAAAGACACATGTGGATTCGCTCAGTTCCCTACCTTTGGATTGAAAGCGTGGAACCATACGTACGTATATATTTGCTTTCTTCTCTGCTTTTTTCAACTGAATATGTTAGTAATACTATTTGGTTTGTTATCGGTTTTTGCAGATTCTACTTCGATTTTGGCATGACTTATGTTGGAGCTGGGATGATTTGTTCCCACCTTGTAAACTTGTCTTTGCTTCTTGGAGCTGTGCTTTCCCATGGAATAATGTGGCCACTCATTAGTCGGCTTAAAGGACAATGGTTCTCTGAGGGTTTGAAAGAAAGTGACATGAAGAGTTTGTATGGTTACAAGGTCTCTCTCTCTCTCTCTCTCTCTCTCTCAAAATATTCCTATCGACTTCTGCCACCCATGGTCGTCCATTTACTCTGTAATTTCTTGGTTTGCAGGTTTTCATATCCGTTGCTCTAATCCTAGGTGATGGGATTTACAATTTCATCAAGATATTGGCATGCACAATCATTAGCATGCATCGCAGATTCAAGAACAAGGATGCCAACATGGGTAATATAAGCAGCAGCCTTGGAATTTTCCTTTTTGTGTGCTACTTTTTTAGTTTTCCACCAATCTTAAAAGTTTGATGATTCCGGTGACTCAATGCATCTCTAGACTCAATGAATTGGTTTCTAGAACACAAGAGGAATTAAAAGCCTCATTGGAAGTGGCAAACCAACTTAGTAAAATTTGTTATGAAATCACTCCACTCCCCTCTCCCTGCAAAATTGCATTCTGCCCTGCGTGCAGTACACCCAGAACACTCACAATCATTAAGCAAAGACTTCTTGGTGTTGAAAATGATACTAATTTACGTGTTAATACTTCTAAGTTCTAACATTTTATCTTCGTATTTCCTGCAGCTGTGGATGACCAAGGGAAGCCCATTGAAGTTTTGAAACAGAACGAAGTTTTCGTGAGAGAAAACATACCCATGTGGCTTGCACTCTCTGGCTACATCCTATTCTCCATCCTGTCCATAATTGTGATCCCATTGATGTTCCCTCAACTTAAATGGTACTACGTTGTCGTAGCCTATTTTCTTGCTCCATCTCTAGCATTCTGCAATGCTTATGGAGCTGGACTCACAGATCTGAACATGGCCTATAATTATGGGAAAATAGCCCTTTTCATCCTGGCTGCATTGAGTGGAAAAGAAGACGGTTTGGTGGCAGGGCTTGTTGGGTGTGGTCTAATAAAATCTGTTGTTTCTGTGGCTTGCACTCTGATGCAAGATTTCAAAACAGCCCAATTGACTCTCACTTCCCCTAGAGCAATGTTCTTGTCCCAAGCAATTGGCACGGTTTTAGGCTGCATTACGGCTCCCCTTAGCTTCTTCCTTTTCTACAAGGCATTTGATGTGGGAAACCCAAACGGAGAATACAAAGCTCCTTATGCGTTGATCTACAGAAACATGGCCATTCTAGGTGTTCAAGGCTTCTCAGCACTCCCTCTCCACTGCCTGCAACTCTGTTATGGCTTCTTTGCCTTTGCAATACTAGTAAACGTAGTGAGAGATCTTTCACCGCAAAAGATCGGAAAATATATGCCACTACCTATGGTCATGGCAATCCCTTTCTTAGTTGGGGCATACTTTGCAATTGATATGGGCCTTGGAAGTTTGATTGTGTTTGTGTGGCATAAGCTTAACTCAAAGAAGGCCGAGTTGATGGTTCCTGCAGTTGCTTCTGGATTAATTTGTGGGGAAGGACTTTGGACACTTCCTGCTGCGGTTCTTGCTTTGGCCAAAATAAATCCTCCCATCTGTATGAAATTTGTACGTTCCTAGAAAAAGCAGTAAAAAATAGTTGTAGGGAGAATAACAACATTATAGGGCACAGGCTATTCTCAAACTTGTTAGTTGTTAGTGCTATATGCAACAAACATCATACCACTGCAATATGCAAAATGTGGAACAGATTGTATCCATTCTCAAACGACAATAACAAATGCATCTTATTTCTTTCCAGTTTCCATTGTCTTGGCTAGCTGATCCCCCCAGTATCTCATGTGATTGCCCTTTCTATTTTCTCTTTTTCCACGGGGCTATGGCTCATAGATTTGAAGTTCATAGCACCAGCAACAAAAAAGTGAGAAAAGGATGGGGAGAAGAAGTTTTTTGCTTTCTTCTTTCTTAAAGAAGAAAAAGAGGGAGGATGTGAACTTTCTCAAACACTTCAAGGAAAGCTTGCTTGGATTAAGGTTTACTTCCTGCAAAAGATAAAGATCGATTGATGGAATTTGAATCAAAGGTGGAGATTTGTTAGAGACTGTTTCAAATTCTTAATTTAACTTTTTTTTTTTTTTTTTTGGGGTGAATGAAACAATCTTCCTTGGTGTCGAAGAAACTGATTTTTTTTTTTTGTTACGGGATGCAAGTTCTTTATTAAAGAAGTGAGAATTCCTTGTCCATCAAAGAATAGAATTGAGAGAGAAGAAGACTCTTGAGAGTCCTACCAAATTGAGAGAGAAGAAGACTCTTAGAATTGAAGTTCTATTTATGGTTGGTGATGTTTGGTTGAGTGTGGCTGTAATCCATCTTGTTTGTTAAAAGTCAGTGAATTTGGTTTGCAATGTTTGGTTGAGTGTGATTGTAATTCATATTGTTTGATAGTGGAATTTTGTTGACGCTACCTATCGATAGAGGCTTGGAATTGGCCGAACGTTATCTCCATATATGTTTGAACTTCGAATTTCAAACATTTATGTCACAGGTCAATTTTTTTATTATTATTTATTAATAAGTTATACACAAAGTCGTGAAAAAGACGCCAATCCTATCCACAACATGTGCTAATTTTTTTTTTTGATAAGTAAGGAAAATTTTATTAAAAAAGGTCCCAGTATACTAGAAGTATACAAAAGGACAAAGAAATCAAAGAATACAATAGTCCAGCAACTCTACAAGAGAGCTGATGGAAAAGATACCCAAGCCCTTAACCCACTCAAATAATAATTGAAAAAATCAGGCTCTTCAAGTCCGGAATGGATGTCTCAATATCCTCGAAATGCCGAGTGTTTCTTTCCCCCCATATACACCAAAACACACAGTGGGGCACAACCCTCCACACCATTTTGGTCCTTCTACTACCACAAGACCCCTGCCAACTAGAGAAGAGATCAAGGACAGTTTCCAGCATGACCCACTGAACCCCAAACAAAACAAACACCAAGTTCCACAATTCCCTCCAAACACTAAAACACACAACATGTGCTAATTACTCACTTCAAATAAAAATATGCTAGGATTCTATAAAAGGAGTGAGAGCTAAGAATAATAGGCTATATCAAACAAACGAAAAGTACAACCCGCTGAATAATTGAGCAAGCCAAACTGATAATGCCGAGAAAATTGGTTTAAACATGAGACTGTCCCACAAAAAATTATAATATACAATAGCTTCATTCTAGCAACCAAATGTCAATACATTAATTGTTAATCACCTCAACAAAAACATTGCACTGATAGCACATCGAATGAATATGATCAGCCAGTTATTATACCTGCCAGAACATCACTCTTACCACGTGCATAGATTGTGTAAACTAGACGGATTGCATCAAGCCATCCATCCAGGGATTCCCACGAGTCAGCAACCTGTAAAAGCAATGAGGAAATAGTAAATTCACGGGGGTCCAATTTAAAAATCCAGTGCTTCAATCCACATTTTTCATTTGAATAAAGATCATCATATGAATAGAGACCATACTGATTCATTGAAGAACGATAAAACAAATCTAAAAAAATATATTGTTTTCATCTCCCTTATCTTCTTGGTAGTAAATTTTTTGCAAGAGAAAATTCAACATCAGAAGAAAAAGGTTCATATAATGGCATCTTATATGCTTAAGATATAAAGACCAGTATGCAGAAAGACAAGCAAGCTTCAATTATTTCTTAAAACCTGCAAGCTTGCCCAAAAACGAAAACAAATGGAAAGCATGATGCATCCTAATCCCTGACATCAAGGTCGCTTGACACTTAATCTGAGCCTGATCACAGATTCCATCCATATAATATGTAACATGTATAGCATGAGTGCACAACCGAACAATCCAACTAATAAAAATTAGGAAGGATAAATTTCAAGTTCCCCCACAGAGTAAGCGTCAAAATGGCATAATTTTGTATTCATCCTGACTTTAATCTTTAATTTGTTGCTCCAAGTGTTTTAAAGAGTAATTGAATTGCAGTGTCCTACAATTTGACACATACTACAGTACTAACCATAACATGCAAATGCAAAGATAATCTTTGAATGGCCAAGAATTATCATGTTTGCCATGCTAATGTGCTACAGTGACATTCATAGTATAAAACTCCTAATCATAGTATGCAAATGCAGAGATCTTTGGATGGCTAAGAATTATCAGGTTTGAACTTCTTTTTTTATAAGTAGCTCTAACTTACAATGCAAGACAATATAAATATATAATTCTCATCGAAAAACAAACCATAATGCTTACCATAAAAACTTGCCCATGAATCGTATCAATGCAGAGTCCTGCACCTGGTGGTAAAGTCAGATCAGCACATGCTGATACGGAAACTATATCAGGGACGTCAACTCCGATGGTCTTTTTGTCCATATTCAATGTATCTCCCGATCTTCCAGAGAGGCTTTGTGATGCTTGTTTTTGCTCAACTTTGTTTATCTGATTGGGGGAAAACAAAGAAAGATTGATGCTTCAGTACAAATGTACAATGCAGATAATCTTATTATTTTTAACATACAACAAGGAAACATATCAAAGTTTACCTGATGAAGCCCTTCATGATTCAAAAAAAATTGTGACCGTTTCCAATCACTATGAGGTGCAACTGGTTTTCCAACAGGTGGTGCAGTCAGATACCCAACTTTAAGATGTGGCAAAGGCAGCTGTCAAGAGTTGAGTTCTGTCAATTTTATTATATAAAGAATGATTCCCTCAACCAACACCATTGAAACATACACAGAGACTTGCTATCGTTTGGATTGAGGAACTAATCTAATTTCATTAGGTACACTAAATGTACCATTGGGTAACATCCGAAGATACCATTGGGTTACCATTACTTATAAAAAGAAAAGAATGGCCTTATAGTTGAAACTTTAATAAGGGTCAGAACATCACTTGCCAGCCACACAAAAACATGTGCCAAATTTATTGGCATATATCTCAGCCAAATATAGAACAAATTAAGAAAAATAAATGCTAGAAACTGATCTCACAAGTCACAACTGACCATACCCTATTATATGTAGCCAGCCACAGATTTATAAATTGGTCTCTTGACTTTCAAAACTTGCAATTTACACCATCGACTAGTGCAATGATGTCAATGTGCCCGTTCTTTTATTTTTGTAGCTAAAAACGACACCTTTTTTTTTCCTGTTCAAAATGACGTCGTTTTTGGGTGGGTTTATGGCTAGATTCTAATTGATGGTGACGGATGGCCACAATGACATTGTTGTAATACTTATTGATTGTAAATTGCAAGTTTTCATAGTCAAGGGATCGATTTAGAAACAACCCTAAACTTAGGGGGTGTAAATAGTATTTTAGATAAACAAATATATAACTTTTGAGGATGAAATAGCTCCAAAATTATTATTCCCAAAAGTAAATACTAACCATGGAACGCACCAGCCGCAAGGCACTGCTGTAAACCTAAATAAAACATCATTAGAATAGTCAGAGGAAAAATGAAACCAATGTATACATCAACAGAACATCGAAAAGTAAGGGCAAAGAAAGATGTTTATTGCAAGACCCTTTAAATCTCACTCCAGATAAGTATTTCTTTTTCTACCTTAGGATTTCTTGACTGGTTCATGTTTAAATTGGAGACAAATTGTTGTTACCTAAGTACTACACACAATAATGTTAAAAACAAAAATACATAATACTTACTGAGTAACTTGGTTTCAAGGCATGAGCAGCTGCAATGTAGATAGCAGATTGGCTATACAACTCATTAGGTGAAACTTCTTTAGCATTGACCGATCCCCCAATTCGTAATGTGTCCTCCGCTAATCCATACTGCAAATAATCACACTATGAGTTTGGGATTTATACTTCACTCAATTTGCATGAGAAGCTGCGGGAAGCCAATGAAATCTTTCAAGATGAGTATGTTTGATCTGTATGCTAGCTTGAGGGGAGTGTCAGAGCTACTTGTTATTTTTTATATTAGCATGTTATTTTACATTAGCACAAGGGTATTGTAATCATGCCATAAACCCTGATTGACGTAGCCCTAACACCTTTTCTCAAATCTCTCTCTCTCTGCATTCTTTTTTTCTCTTTTTCTCTCTGTCAACTCTCTAATATCTCATATTTTACAACTCGACTATTACAAATATAAAATCATAATATAGAATATGGAATGATAAGCTAGGAACTGACCAAAACAGTTCCAAGGTTGTAAATTGCCCGATGGAAGTCATACTGCAACCGTATTGCTGCACGGAACTGCATTTGAAGACCAGATGAAGATATCATAAGAGTAGAACACATTGTGGAAATTATTCCTAGACATATCAGATGTATAATCATCCAAGCACTTTGATCTCTCCAATAATATTTGTACCTTACTAATTGCAGTTCTTACAATTGTTTGCTTTTCTCGTGCAGGAACAATTGCACTGAGTTCCTAAATTCCACATTAAAACATAAAATCAATCAAACTTCACAGCATAAACACAGGTACTATAATATATGTAAAAATGTTGAAATACTCTCGGCACAGGGAACAAAAATAAGATGTGAACTTTAAATATTAAAAAAAAAAAAAAAAATGAAGCTAATTTTCAAGGAAATGTCAATGTAACTAAAATACCTGCAGAGCAAGTCCCCAGTTATTAAGTGCCTGAAATAGATTTCACATGGAGTTAGTACCAAAAAATCCAAACAGAAACATAAATTATTTTCATTGTGCTTTTTGATACATTGAAAGGGTTTCGGAAAAGAACCGCAGAATTGGTAAGGAAAGAAGGGTGGACCTAAATAAAGATGCTGAAGTACCCCATATGAAATCATAATACAAAGTTAACAAGCCAAGAGCCTTATGACTTAATGGCAGTACCCGATTCTCCCCATGGGGAGAACCTGGGTTCAAATCCCTCTCTCCCATTTGTTGTAAGCAAAGAAAAATACTAGCTTAAAAAGTTCTTCATAGATACCTGGGGACTGTTCCAGTTGAGTTGGACAGCTTTTTCATAGTTGTTCGTAGCCTGCAAAATCAAATTAAGCAAAAAGCACTGTTATGAGCATTATGCTTTGTTTAGAAAAAAAATTGGTTTTGCTCTTTATTTAAAGAGAAAGCGTAAATATTTTCATATGCCATATGGTTTTTATTAATCTAGAGAAAGTGTGAAATAGAATACCTAGATGAGGTGGGTTTTAAAAATGAAAAGAGTTTCTCTAAAGTATATTAAGGTGAATAAGGATATGTATGATGGAGCTGTAACTAGTGTGAGAACAAATGGAGCTATCACAAATGAGTTCATATCACAATAGGTTCGCATCAAGGATTAGCTTTAAGTTCACATCTCTTTGCATTGGCAATAAATGAAGATACTAGATAGATTCAAGATGAAGCTCTTGGTGTATGTTTTTTTGAAGATGACATTGTTTTAGTGGATGACCCTAGATGTGGAGTTGACGCCAAATTAGAAATCAGGTTGGATGCTTTAGAATCTAAAGATTTTAGGGTTAAGTAGGTCTAAAAGACTAAAACTGAGTACATAGAGTGTAAGTTTAGTACAAGGAAAAACAAAGATGGAGGATTGTAAAGCTTGATGGTCAAGACATACCAATGAGTGATTGCTGTCGACATCTTTGATCAACAATTCATAAGGATAGAGAGATTGAATAGGATGTGAAACATAGAAGAAGAGTAAGGGGAACACCTAGCTAAATAAAGATGTTAAGATGGATAAGTGGAAGTACAAGGAAAGATAGGATATGAAATGAAGAAATTTGTTTAAAGATAGGAGTGGCCTTTATTGATGAAAAGATGAGGGAGAGTTGCTTGAGATGATTTGGTCAAGTGCAAAGAAGAGCAAGTAATGCACCGGTGAGAAAGAGTAATTCTATTCAAGTTGAGGGAACAAAAAGAGATAGAGAAACACCTAAAACAACACTAGTAGTAGTAAAAAAGACATGTAAATTAAGGAAGTAATAGAGGGTATGATTTTGGATTGTATAGAATGGCGGAGAAGAATACATGACCCAATTAGTCTATTGAAAATATATAGCCACCCCCAACCCCAAAGTTTTGAGACCAACGACTAGTTTTTTTTTTAAGAAGAATAAATAGGATAAAAACCTTAAATGGTAGACAAGAATGTTGAAAAGAAGGAAGAGGGAATTTGTGTCAAGCATTACTAATGCCTTTTACGGTAACTAGAGGGTTACTTTTAATCCAGAATACTTTTTTGTGTGGGTGTGTGTACCAAATGAAAAACACAGTCATATTCTCTTCCAACTATTATATCCATATCCAGCTGCCAAAAGTCAGCTTGAACCACAGCAGCAGGCAAAAAACTACAGAAGGACAATGGATTTTTCAAAATATGGTATACAAAAATTTGACTGACTACTAAGATCATATAATCAAACCTGCTTCCATAGTTCTTCAGCCTCCTTTGTACGACCACGCATTTTTGCCCGATCAGAGATTGCTATAGCCCAATTATAGAAAGCCTTGCAGGTGAGATAACGTATTACTTTCACATGATATAGATCATAAATAGATATTTATAGACAAATCCATTTGCATACAAACATGAAAAATCTGATCTGCAAAGTATGTGAATTGTAAGGTGCTCCTTTTTAGCAAATGAATCCCCTTACATTTCACCAAGAAGAGTACTATATATATATAGCAAAGTGGCAATCCAAAGAGCCAACTGACCACAGATTACATGGTCATAGATATCCACAGGGTCTCGCATAATTGCCAAAAGAGAAACTCAAAGCATCCTCTGGTTCTCCTCCCACTTGGGTCCCGAGCCCAAGTTTGTTAAGTGGCATGGATTTTGTACACAGTTATTGTGCTGGTAGCTAATACTACTTCTCATTTCTCAAATCCCATTTTCACCAGTCATTTATAAGATTATCAAGAACAAGGTTCTTTTAATATTTATTTTTTGCCATATATAACTCATTAGTATTTAAAGCATATATTCATAAAAATATATAAGTAAATTTATTTAGTAAAAGCTCTCTTTCTTTTCCAAAAAAAAAAAAAAAACTCTTTTATTTTGCATTTAGGGAGTTAGGGATATAGGGATACATTTTTTATTTTATTTTACATTGTATATGTTAAGGCATATAAAAGTAAAACTCAATATTTAATTTATCTGCAATTAATTTATTTGTCTACATTTTATGTTTTCTAAAACTATTATTGTACTCTAATGTGTAATCTTCAATTTATAACAAAAAAATCTTGATTTTAAGATGTTAAAGAATATTAATTTTGATTAATAAATTTAAAAGATAATTACGAATGACTTAATGAAAGAAAATATTTTTTTTGAATTATATAAAACCGACTTGATGAAATTTTCTTTTATACAAGAAAATATGTGTGTGTGTGTGTGTGTGTGTGGATTTAAAAAATTGCTGATATAATTAGCTTGCCCCCCTAGAAAAAAAAATTCTAGCCTAGCCACTGGTCACGAATATAAGGAGTTGTGAACATACATCATGAAGTGTAGGGCAGAGATGGGTAGCCTCATCATACTTCTTACAAGCTTCCTCAAGCAAAGCATCTTTAGAAGGTGAAGAAGAATCTTGACTAACATTATCTGCACTTTCCTGCATGTCATATGAGGATCATGAGGCAAAAGTAAAATGCGCTCTGATGCACTTTTGAGTAAATACAATGCACATAAAATAACAGTAGCACACAGACTGTTTCCATCACGATAAACAGAGAAACTGACACATTTTACAGCAAATAATTGGATGAAATACCCCAAATGTCAAATACCATTTCACGTTCCATGTTAAATATATTATCCCCATTTCAGGCAAATTGTAAAATTTTAATTATGGACATCTACTGTTACATGATGTTCACCTCTTCAGAAATCATCACATAAATAACCACATTAAAAAAATGCCTATTCTCACTATAATGTGCCCCAAAACACTCTTGAAATAAATAATGGTCATGAATTTATTCCAGATAATGAGTTAAGTGGATAACACCAAAGCCATCTGGTTGAAGTTTTAGTAGAGTGAGGGAATAATTAAATCCATTGATAGAATCAAATGAGATGGTATTTCAGACCTGAAGAACCAATGCCCAATTGTATAGTGCATCATAATCTTCTGGATTTCTCTCTATTGCAGAAGCATACCTACAAAATTCAAGTACAGATAAAAAAAATTGGAAAAGCAAGATTCTGAAACATCTTACGATCTGATTTCATATAGATTTCCAAGTGTAAGCCAGTTCTTAGACAAATTATAGATCACATAAGAATTTCTGCGGGATACAGTGAAGGCAACCAATTAAAACTTTTGTTAACAGTGAAAAGAAGGTATAAATAGGACAAATGTCGTCCAAGCTGAGGATTAAGATGACAGTACCTCCTGGCAGCATATGTAAGAATCCGTTGGCGAGACCGACCTTCCTCATCTACACCTGTGACACTATTAATTAAGTCCATGGCAGCATCATTTTGATCCGCATGTTGCTGTGGGCTTTCTTGACTAAACGATCAAAAAGCACAGAGTAAAAAACGAAGTTTTTGTAGAAGAAAATAAGTACAAGACAGATGTGATTCTGTTACTTCTTTTCTAGATTCTCTACACTTCTCTTCATACACATCTTCTTTGTAATTCATCACTACTGTTGTGTCCATGCTTTATGTACACAAAGTAGTTTTTTTTCATCAATAAAGTGCTTTATAACTTAACAAAAAAAAAGAAAATAAGAATAAGACAGAAATTTAAGACTTCATACTTATATATGAGTTCGAGAAGAGAACTACCACAGGATAACGTTTTAAATATATATATATATATATATATATATAACAAAGAGGCAACCCATCTAATCAGCATTGTAGTTTCAGTAGTAATTGATGGTTTATTGGATATTTCGAACCTGATACCAACTCAGATTCTATGCATATAAAGATAGGACTGCATAGGCTTGTAGTGTCGGGCACCCAAAAATGAATCATAAGGAAAGCCACAAATTCTGATTCTGTTACACAAAAACCATTGATCACAGAAAAAGGTCTGAGAGGATAACGTAAACATTGGAATACCCCCACAGTGTCATAAATCAATGGCTTATTATTATCGTGACTTTATTCAATCACACAATGGCCAAAGTGATCCACTAAAATAACCCCAGAAATTTCCAATTGTTTCGATAGGAAATGTGAATCAAAGGAAATTTTCACCTGGCACAGTCAGCCATTTACTCCCATTTTTTTTCGCAAGCAGTAATCTCGTGTCATTGAAAATTCAGTAGGATCTAGAGATTGCACATATACATTTCTATATAATTGTCGTCAGCTATACTTAACTAGACGCGGCGAAGCCTATTTTTGACAAAACAACCAAAAACAAGTCAATCAAAGCAGCAATCTGGCGTCATTGCAAATTCAGTAGGATCTAGAGATTGCACATATACTGTTCATATAGTTTTCATCAGCTACACTTAACTGCCGAGAGCCTTGTAGCTCAACTGGCATTGACTTGCTTTAAGTAGACACGGCAAAGCCTAGGATCTAGAGATTGTTGCCTATACTAAACTAGACGCGGCGAAGCATATTTTTGACAAAACAACCGAAAACAATTCAAGTAAAGCAGCAATATCGCGTCGTTGCAAATTCAGTATGATCTAGAGATTGCACACATATACTGTTCTATATCATTTTTGTCAGCTATACTTAACTAGACGTGACGAAGCCTAATTTTAATGAGAAATCAATCAGAATTCAAATTTCAACAAAAACATAGCGATTGAATTTGAATGAATCTGATTTCAACTGATTCCTATACATGAGATCTATCATTTCCATCCTATTAGCTAAATTAAGCATGTATTGGTGTTGAATTTGAAAGTGTTAATCGGAAAGCTGACCTGTATGGTGACGTGGCATCTGGTTCGTCGGTTTTCAAACCGTGGAGCAACTCTCTCATCGTGAATGTTCGGCTCCCTTCGTCTTTGCGCAGCTCCGGATGTGAAATTTGAGCGTCTTTGGCTGCGTTATCGGATCCATTGGATTGGATCGGGTTTGGTGTCGGGTCGTTGAGCTTGGGATCTGCATCGGTTACCGCTGGTTCTGGTTCTGGTTCTGGCTTCGGTTCCGGTGCTTCTGGTTCTGGTTCCGATTCAGGTTGGGGCAGTGGCTCTGATGGTTTAGGTTCTGGTTGTGGTTCTGATTCGGATTCGGATTTCGACTTTGGTTCTGGTTCGACTCCGTTTTGCAATTCGGGTTCTTCGGGGATTGTGGACATTGTGATTTGTGAGTGGATTTTTCTCTCTGGAAATTATGCCAATTAGAACGTATGATAGAAGTTACGTTAGGATTCGAAGACTGGCTCGACTGGAAAGAAAAGAGAGAGGGAGAGATACAATGCAAAGGGAGAGAGCTATTTCGTTGTAAGTAGCGGTAAACCTTAACAAATTAGGACCAAAATGAGAAAAATAATTAAATATCCTAAAAATATTCATAAAAATATAATGTCGAAATATGAATCGATTTTTATTGTTGTGTGTATTATATATCAATGAACACTATAAAATCTAAAAATAAAAATAAAAAATCTTAGAATATAATGTATATTTTTTATAAATGTAGTTAATATATGTTAGTTAGAAATGAATTCATAATATTTAAAATCGAATTGATCGCATTTAATATTATATTTGGGCTGTGTTGTTGTGATCCCATGATTCTCATGAGTTTTCATTAAAAAAAAAAAAAAAATTCTCATTAGTTTTTCAAGTGGAAAGTAAAAGGGAGATAATAAAATAAAAGTTATGAAGAGAAATAATCCAAAAGACTATTTTAAATAAAATGTGTATACCTATTACAAGCCAAATGAATCAATATAACAGTCTTTATAGCAATCTTTCATAATTTCATTATTATCTATATATAACTTCGTCTCTCTTTCTCTATCAATCCTAATTTATCTTGGGCATTATCTTTTTATGTTACACCTCTTTTCTTGATATTCCTTCAAATTTGTCTTTTTTCGTCAATAAGAAGAATTGTGTTACTCTGAATCCCAACCATTATTAATGATGGGTATGTTTACATTCACAAATAGGGAAATTCTTCTTTCCTTAGAAGCATGTTTAGGTTGAGATGAAAATTTGCAACTTTATATATATGTTCTTCTTTTCGTATTAATATTATTTGTTATTGTTGCATGCCATATGTTAATAAAAATTCCTTTTTGACGTGACGTGATATCTTAATACTATTTTTTCCCCTTAGCCTATTATAAATTTGCATATGCAATGCACACATTATTAGGTATGATTTGTAAAATATGTTAATGTAAATGATTTGTTAATTTTTGAAAAGAACAATCTGAGTACTTAAATCTAAATTGAGGGAATCCTTGTTCTTGTTGACCACATAATATTAATCGTGCCCTTATTTTCTTTAATTTTTTATGATCGTGCGATAAACATATGAAAATTACACAAATTAGAGGTTGAGTGATCAAATTAAAGTTTATAGAAAGACATTGCAAATCACCTTAGTTTATGAAGACTGAAAATACAATTTTACCCTAATTCTAAGAAACTAAATTAAAAAGTCGCCACCATCACTCAAATGAGCCCTCGAGTGCGGGCATGCATTATAATCCCATAATTTACTACTCATCGCTGAAATAGCCCATTAGACGCTAGTATCAAGGAGTGTGAAGCAACCTGAAGATCCCATTGTTTTAAAAGGGATCCTTCACAGTTGCAACAAACAAATTATGTTATAAATGAAACGGGAATCCAAGGAAGACTGAAGAAAAGAAGGCCTACGCATTGGAGATGGGTTTCCCTAAATCTTGTCATGAAGGTTGACCACCAAATCATGAGCATCATCTAGAAGCTTCCAAACATCTATACGGCCCGCCATGCTATTGCACTCCCTCATAATTTCGTCCATGCAGCTGTACTTCTCTATTATCAGCTTCCTCTTTTGCAGCACACAGGCTGATATGGCATAAAGCAACAAATCATCATTAGGAGGAGCTTTAAGCCTTATTCTACCCCAAGTAGACCTGGCAATCCCTGCTCTAATTGCAGCCTGATCAGCCCAAATTACCTCCCAGAGGCATAGTGTCTGCTCAAAGCTTAATTCCCTCCTGAAGAGAACAATCACCATTCTGTACACAAAAAAGCAATCCTCAGCTTGAAGCTTCTCCAGGTGCCTGTAGAGATGAATATCCTTGCATTGGATAATCTTGGAAACAATTTTCAGCTGCCTCTGAATTCCCACCTCATCAAGTCGAAAATTATGCCGAGCTTTTCTCATGAATCCCACGAAGCACCAGAAAGCTTCATGGTCCTCCTCAAACACTGTGATTATTGGATCAAGTAGATCACTCATACCCTGGCAGTAACCAATCTCAGGATCATGAAGTGCATAGGCTTCCAAGATAGCAACCATTCGTGCAGCATGGAAAACCCGGCACGGCTCCAAGTGATTATATTCCTTCAACCCGAACACTCTCTGCTAACTCGTGAGCTTTGATCTCTGACACTGCAGCCTGAGATGTTGAGTAGGGAATCCATTCATCATTTGCCCGCAAAGCATCAAGACGCATGATTCTTTGCCATTTGGCAAAATTTTCAGCATTGAATGATTTGGACTTGTTTTCAGTGTTGAAGGGAGACTTGTTTTCTAAATCGGTGGAAGATGAATTCTCCTTGGCAGACTCATCAAGATAATTTTCTTCAGTTCCTTTGGTGGCAAGTAAAGGTTGCATGTCTTCAGGTTCATCCGAGGAGTCAGAATCAGTTGACTCTGTATCACCAGCAGAGGCATCTTCACAGGTTAGTCCACTCTTATCACCATCTTCTTCCAATATCGAAGAGAATTGAATGGCTTGATCCCAGAAAGGGGGTTCTGGATCCTCAGACAATGTGCTTCCGATGGTCAAAGGGGACCTACCAGCACTGACCATGTCTTCTGAGCAAGAAGAATCTAAAACCTGACCAAAATCCCCGCTGCTCTCGTTGCTGCTGTTCCCAGAAGTTTCCTTCAACTTTATGCTCTTTTCACTGCGTTTTAAAATTTGCTTGCACTGCTTCCGCAGGCTATCATATTCTCGTCTGCATTAAAGTGAACAATAACCAGGGGGAAATAAGAAAAGAGGGAGGGACAAAGGGGAGGGGGTGGAAAACATAAGAACAAATATGTTCTACAAATATAAAATGATAACTACTGATTAATTGCATAGGAGAGCCCTAACAAATGTAATGACAATAACATACCTTTTCTGTTCTTTGACCAAATCTCTTTCTTCCTGAGAGCTGTTCATGTCATAGCTGTTGCACAAGAGCAAATTCAGGTCAAGACAAGCAAGAAGATCCCGAACAATTTGGCCATTAAAAGAATGCCCAGCATCCAATGAACAAGAGAAATCCAATAGCATAGACAAAAACACTATTAAATAGCAATCTTTATGTCTGTTTTCACTATGTGAGAAGAAGAATTCCTCAACATAAGTCGATTTACATAACACTAGCAGCCATAATGGCGGGTGCTGGAAGCTTACTTCTTAAGGCTTCTATACAAGCAAACTAGCATCAACACATGAGTTTTCCCAAAAAAGTAGTTACATTAAAAGTTTTATTACAAGAGCTCCTAAATTTACATTGTCAGACAGGGAAGCAATTATTTGAAAGTCAGCAATTAGTTCCCCGGCCCTCTCGTTTTTCCCATATGACAAACATTAGACACTTGGATGTTTATGAGAAGTATATATATTTATCCAGATTTCGAGTCTATAAGCCAAGAATGAAGGATCCAGGTCAAGGGTCAGAAAAGAATATTGCAAATTGATAAGACCAGGCTAACAGGTGAGTTATGACTAAAAATGTAACAAAAGGTTCTCATCTCTCAGAGGTAGCAAAATCTATCTAAAATTCTAAAATCAAAGAGAATGGAGGTAAATAAAGTATATGCGAATACATACACACACAAACATTCATATAGAAAGATGCAGTGATGGAAATGCTTACACTCCAAGAAGAAATGGCCAAACCTCCGTTCTAATACTTGGATCAACACCCTGGATCAGAGATATAAGGAATCAAATCCTCACAACGGTAACAAGGGAAAAACAGAAGCAACCAAAAAGGAAAGAAAAAAATAAAACTCTGAAATTAAATTTGACAAAAGAGCATAAACAAGGTCTGAGAAAAATCAATAACATACTCCACTGCGAACTTTCTTCAGAAACCTGGCACCACCATCACTGAGCCTTCCATCTGGTGTAAAGAATCTCCTCTTCCATTGTTTGGGCAGAAGGGCATGTTTTCTCCTCCTACGTGACCAAGGTGATTTAAGACTACCCCTGAATAACAGAAGAAACAAATTAAATACTTTTCCCAGGTGCGGGAAACAAAAAACAAACGACACTCCAACTCAAAAATGGAAAATTTAGTCACAAACAAGACAAAAACATTTATATGCATCCGAAAACAATTAACTCTTAAATAAAAAGCAAATGCATCAGTGTAACTAAACAATCCTAAAAAAAAAAAAAAAAATATATATCCCTATATGAATGCATCGAAAAGTGAACAGAAAGTTGTGACACATTCAACCAGGCTACTGAAAATGAAATCAGCTTCTATCGGATTGTGCAAACATTAAATATTTATAGACTAATTTTGATGAGCACAAAAAACACATCGAATCCAAAAGCAATACATTTCCAATAATTTAAGAAAAGAAAACCCACACTGAAGAGCTTATTCTATCACACTATGCACTAGAGACATCCTCTCATCAATGCTTACATATATAGAAGGTAATAATGAGGCCTGAAGTTCATTTCTAACATTTTCACGCTCGAATTAAAAACTATATATAATTGAGAAAAACACACAAAATATAAAAACAATATCACAATCACAACTTAAAAAACTGAGGGAAACACAGAATGAAAAACAAAATCTACTATCACAATCACTGTATAACTAGCCGTATAAGCTAAGTTATTAGAATCTGAATCTAACACAATGAGAGAGAGCTCCTACTAACAATTAGTTAAACGGTGACGTTTTTGGACACTGGAATCAGAGAAATACAAATTGAGTACTGTACAGATCGGGATCTGGAGAGAAAAATAGTAGCGAAAGTGAATGAAACGGAAAAAGAAATTGTGTTTTTTGTGGAAATCAGGAACTCACCGATCAGTGGGAGCTGGTGAGAATGATGATGATGACTGTGACTGTGACGACGAGGGTGACGATGACGATGAAGAAGCAACGACTAACAAAACCGATCGCAAATGAATCCACGAAGATGAAGATGACGAAGACGATGATGGTGAAGATGAATTTGACGACGGTGAAGATGTTTGACTTCGCCGTAGGGCTCTCATTACCGGTTTCTCTTCCGAAATCATCAATTTCAATCTATCTCTCTATCTCTATATCTAATTCTAAAACCAAATGAGAAATCGATAAAGTAAAAAGCACTTTTCTAGGGTTTCCGTGGCGAACATGAAATGGAAATCAGCTTAGATCGATTTTCGATTTCTTTTTTTGGTTTTGGTTTTGGTTTTTTTACCTACGAGAGTAGACAACAGTGGCGGCCAAGGCAATTCCGGCCATGGCCGTCACGGCGAAGGCTATTCCGACATTGGAAGCCACCGCCGAAGCCCAGCCACCTCCGGCACCGCCGTTTCTGCTAGCTTCAACGAACAAGATCCATCTCTTACCATTACCACCACCACCACCACCGCCTCCACCGGTGGACAGAAATAGCATCAACGAGAAGAGACACCGTGAAATTACCGTTAAGCCCTCGTTAATACAACCACCACCACCACTAGTAGTCTCTGCTTCTTTCTTCAACGTCGTCGTTTTCGTCGTCACGCGCGATATGGACAACACCATTACACACACACTATCTATCTATCTATCTATCTATATATCTTCATTTGTTTTCTTCGACTGCTTTTTTAGAGAGCTGAGCAGAGCTCTCTTTCCCTGAAACGCAATAATTATGGAAAAAGCATCTAAAATATTTCGTTGATTCGTTTCTTTTCTTTTCTTTTCTTTTCTTTTTTTGTTATATTATTATTATCTCTATTTTTTTTAAGACTTTGGGACTGTGAGAAAGAAAGGTAGTTCCAATCGAAGACTTGGAGTGTCCGGCCCATTTTCTTTTCTTAATTCATGCAACTTGTTATTTCGGAAAATGGATCCAAATATTGTCAAAGATTTGAGCAAATTAAAAAAAAAGTCAAATGTGACAAAGATGGAAGTTTTTTTTAAAAAAAATATATGAGTAGTGATAGATGCACCGTTTAACAAAAAAATATGGGAATTAAAGATAATATTTTAATAATATAATTTAAAATAAATAATGAAACTCTTTTAAATATTTTGAGAATTAACAATTAATTAGAGTAGTATTTTTTTGATTTTTTTTTTAAACTTTGGTAACAAAATTCATCTTCTACAACTTATAATATTTACATTGAGTCACATAATATAAGCCCAACGTGTAAAACTCAACTATTATTATTATTAATAGTAATTAACGGTGATAACATAAGCTTATATAATATGTATTTTATTGTGAATGTTTTGGTGATAATAACTAAATACTTTATTATTATATAACTTCACAATTTTTATATATGTCAATGATCTTGTAGTTTCACATTAAATGATTTGTCTTTAGATAACTTTTAGTCACGATTTATATGAATTTTTGTTACTTTCAGTCAATAGAGACTCAACGATAAGCTATAGTATAATTGAAAACTTTTTTAAATTAAGGTTTAATTTGAAATCATCCCAAACTATAATAAAATTATATAATTTATACAAATCTTTAATAAATGATAATTACTTGACGTGTAACCATTGCAGCACAAAGAA
This sequence comes from Fagus sylvatica, assembly GCA_907173295.1. Classification (NCBI taxonomy): domain Eukaryota; kingdom Viridiplantae; phylum Streptophyta; class Magnoliopsida; order Fagales; family Fagaceae; genus Fagus; species Fagus sylvatica. The sequence goes on along the minus strand of OU015764.1, from coordinate 1,075,342 downwards.
TATAGACACTTGGGCATAATCACCCTTTCTAATACCAAAATTTTATTATAGGGTATAGTTATGATAGTAGGAAATGATTTTGGTTCTTAGAAAAGTTTGATTTAACATTATTATTAAGTATGTATATTGTCAATAAAAAAAACATTATTATATTGTTCACGTATTTAGATTTTAGAACGTGACCAATCTCAGCTGTTGATACGCTGACCAACGGCTAAGATTGAGCATCTATCTAATCTTGACTGTACACTTTTACTTTCCCCAAAGAACAAATACAACCACTACTTTTCTTAGGATGTGGTTCATCGGTGACCTCACCTTTACCTTCGTAAATGTGAGAAAGATTAGGAAAAGAACAAAAATAAAATAAATATAAAAAAGATGAAACAAAAGTCAAAAGGCAAATGAGGTTTCTATATGGTGGAATAAGATAGAATTTATCACATGGGACACTAGCTAATATGCGAATGGAAGAGTATATAGTATGACATGGGAAGACAAAACACTCAATCATGCCGGACCACATGCTTTTGCTTTGCTCTGCACTCCAATCTAAAAGTGGTCACATGAAGTAAGAGAACACATCTTTAGTTTTTATATTTTTGTATGTCAATTTGGTCTCATCGTATCTTCGTATCATTTCCTTGCACTATTTTTATTTCTGTGAGTCTACTAAATAATGAAAACAAAAATGAGAATTGCTAAAAGCCTAAAATGAAGCTTAGCAAAATCAGATGAAGGGTTTGGAAAGTTGAATACAAAATGTCAACAATGTTGGAAAATCAATGACAATGGTAGCGCCACTTGGAATGATCATTAGTATGACCTTGATCATGTCTAAGATGAATGTCCTCAAATGAGGGTCCAAAAGAACCAGAAAACATCATGACTGAACTGGCCCACCAGTCATTATAGGTTGGGCCCATATTGAATCATTAGATTGTTCGTTGGGAGATCTAGTTGTCCATAACATCTATGTGTACCTTTCTTGCTTTTGTGCCGAGGGTCATTATGAATTGCGGTTAGGGTTGAGAATTGGACGGATTCGGCTGGATTGATGCTCAATCCACCGCCTGGTCTGACAAGATTGAGTTATTAGTCGGAGTTAGTTGGTTTTGTGGAGTGTGGGAGCATTGCCGCCGACGAGGAAGGGAAGCACAACGACGCACAATAAGGCAACATAAGAGAAGGGATAATGATGCGTGATGAGGCATGGCAATGCTAGATATGGCCTCCCACGAGCATGATTTTGCCCTCCCTTTGCCCTCCCACAATGGAGGTAATGGGCGGCGCAACAAGGTCAAAACTAGTCAAACCTTGTCAAGTCAACATGGGTCAGAAGGGGGGTTCAAGTACCACGGGTGATCACGCTAATTATAATGTGACATAGGGGCAACTAATGCTCCATTTATTTCGATGAAAAATATATTCTATAAATTGAATCGGTTTCTGGAAAATATTTATTAGAACTTTTTTTCCTTACGTTTGATTGCAACCCTGAAAATGAGCTAGAAAACATTTTATACTGTCTTAACTCGTATGGAAAGTCATTAATATCTATTGTAATTCCAAATAATTACATAAACAAAACCCAAAATAGGACGAAATATTTATATTTTTTAGGCCATTTGGAAGCCTCAAATGGGAAAACAAGCCCTGAATTTGGAATCTAAGTCGCAAAGTGATTGGTTTGAACACATAATGTCATTTAGAAAAAGTTAATAGTTGATCAATGATAGTCAATAGTTAGTATGTGAGAGAGAGGGCGCAAAGAGAGAGAGGTTACTATTGTGAGAGTTTTTTTTTAGTAGTGGTGTCAAGTTTATTTGTGGTGGCTTGTTAAGTATGTGACGTTTCGAAAAACATTTTCTACTCCTAAAATGTAGAAAGCATTTTTATTTTTCACTTTATTGGGTTTGCTTCCATTGACTAGCGTTTTTTGTCGTACCAAACACACGAAAATGAGGAAATGTTTCTTGCTGAAAGAAATGAAACATTAATATTAATATTATTTTATACATAAAAATATCAATAGTATTTCTTAATATTTTTTTTTTAGGTAAAGGATTTAAGGGAAATATCCCTCGGATTTGAATCTAAACACTCTCTATATAAGAGGGTTGGATATGCCGTTTGAAGGTTCTAGTAAAGAAACACACAAGAGTAAGCTTACTCAATTTTTGGACTCATGCTCGTAGGGTTAGTTTAAAAAAAGGGGGGAACATATATAGGGAAGTTGAGACGAGAGTTGAATGTTTTATCTCCCCTCATCCAAATATAGGTTTAGATCCGGGTTCTCTAAACCTATAACTAAACCTATGAAAAAAAAAAAATACTTGAAATGTAGATCTAATTATAGACTTTGAGAAAAATTATTTAAACTTTATGTACGACAACATCATTTATGAATATTTCTAAAATGAGCACGTGAATTGGTAGCGGAAGGATATTTCACATAGATTTTTGTCTCATGCTTTAATAGTTTTATGGTAAGTTTGGGAAGGAGGGAGAGGAGAAGGTCTTATCTCCCTTCATCCAAATATAAGTTAGATCCAAGTCCTCTAACGTCGTGAGAAAATTTATATGTATATATATAGAGAGAGAGAGAGAGGAGAATGTCTTATCTCCCTTCATCCAAACATAAGTTAGATCCAAGTCCTCTAACGTTGTGAGAATTTTTTTTTTTTTATATATATATTAATCAAGACTTTGAGATGAAAAAAATTGATAATAATATATTTTTTTCACTTGGTTGCAAGGTTGGGCTTCTCTATCTCCCTCCTAAGATGAAAAATTTCCCATGTTCTATTCCTTTATGGGTTTTACTTTCGCTTTAGATTCTTCATTGTCTTTGTTTACAATTACAAAAAATGTATGATACTTAGAACTAAGGCATGCTACATAAATCGAATAAAAATGTACTAATAGAGTTTAGTAGCATACCTCTTGAAATTCTTGAATAATTCCTCATTGAGAGATAACCCAAAACACAGTTGCACACACATAAATGTTTTTCTCATTCTCACTATAAGGTTCCCCCTGGCCAAGATATTTTTCTGTATATCTCAAGGGACGAAAAGGAGAGCTACCAACACACTGTATGTATCTAAATATAAGGCCTAACCTTGTTTGTTCAAATGTTATATTCACTCATATATGGAAATAATAATGGTATAGACATGCACAATAAATTTTTTAACTATTTTAGTGTGACAGATTAAGATTAGTGTAACTTCACTTTCATATAGGACAACTATTCACATTATTTCTATTATACACTAATTATGATTTGTCACCCCAAACAGTTGTAAAAAAAAGAGACGAGAAATTTATTATAAACTAGTTTCAAACTTGTGCAATGCATAGAAAATGAATTAAAATTAAATCAAAAATTATTAGGTCTAATATGATTTTATTGTCTTTTATATTTTATCTAAATTGAAAATTGATAATTAAAAAGACATTTATTATTATTGTGTTTATATATAAAATATATTATAGTATTAGCATTTATTATGATTGTGTTTATATATATGGAATAATATATTATTTCTATTAAAGAAAATATAATATGTCAAGATTCTAATGAAGATGTTTAATTATAGAATAAAATTTAAATTCCAATTAAAATATATATATATATGAGGGGGGTCTCAAAAGCTTATGTGTAAACACCAAAGACGCGTATTTTTTAACTCACAAAAGTCTTATCTAATAAGTTCAGTTATCACAAAATTGTATTAGGGTCCAAATACCTATTAATCAGACTACATAAGTACATATTCAATAAGTTTTTATGATAGTCCAATTAATATAAGCTCGGTAAATATACATCTAATGAAAGTCCAATTAATATCAATCCAATGTAGGAAATAATTTAAAAATCAATATAGTTTGAAGGAAAAGAAGAGAGAAGAGAAGATTCGGAAGTTGATATATTGAAAAATAAAGACCCTATGATTCACAAAGTAATGAAACAAGTGAATATAAATCTTCTATCCCACTTTTTGTGTTGTACTTTATACTCCACTAATTATAACTCATCACATGTTTTAAAATAAAAGTGATATAGTGTCATTTTACAAAACCTCAAAAGAGGTTACGATAACTTATCCAAAAAGTTTATGTTGCAAGCTAAAGAAGTATGGAAATGTCGAGTCCCGATTGAGTTGGGATGGAGATATTGTAACAATTTTGATTAGAAAAAAAAATATATAAAAAATGATAAACCCATGGCCAATTCTTTTGAGTTTTCTTGAGCATGTAACATTTTTTACTAAAAAAAAAAAAAACCCTGAAATTCACGGCATCCTACTTTGCCAAAACATTAATGGCAGTATATAGTATTAGAAATTTGATAGTTAGTGCTTCCTTTTGATGATTTTATAGTTGGGAAATGATGGATTTGAATCATGGATCTTCTCATAAATGAAGCCAAATAATACCATTTAAGCTAAAAAGCTATTAAGTATGAATTTTAATATCTATCTAATTATGTTTATTTTTAAATGCACAAATGCGTATGTGTGAGGTTATAAGCTAATATATACTTAAATTGAGTCTCATTCTTACGAACTTATTCACAAACACATGCATTATTATAATTGAGCTTAGCTTGTTTAGATAGTGGAGTCTAATCTTAGGTTTGAGTTTAATTCATTTGCTAGATAAACCGAGATAGACAAACCCTTTTTTCTCTTTTTATGACCAAACTTGAGTCGTTCATCAACAACTAATTCATTTAACCAAAATCTTTTCAAAGTTGTTAGAAATTTGATGATTTGCGCTTCCTAACACTGGACTTCATTTGTTCCAAGAATAACCTTTTGACTACTTGGCATCTTTGAACCATTACCAAAATCAATTTCAAACTTGTCTCCTTTTCAAATTAAACATAGTAACACAACCAAAGACGCCAAAACTTGTGTGTTTGGCTAACTTATGTATTGTTAACTTATTTGCTTAGGTCTACCTCACCTTTAAAATAAGCTATGAGCCTATACACAAGCTAGTAATGAAAATTATTCTTTTCCAAAAATGTATACAATATAGGTGAATCTTGAATACACCGACAAATACCTACACGTTTGGTGAACCACTCTCTTGAATAAGTCCATTTAGCTCAACCTCTCCAACCAACCACCTCCGAACCCTAGTCTATGCCATGCATGATCATATATTTATATATTTGATCATACAGTTTTCCATTCCTCAACACAAACCCATCAAGAATTTGTTGTGGGAAAACTCAAAATGGCTAGCGTTGTTACATCACGGGATCGGGACGAGCGTGCTGGGGCAGAGATTGTGTATGGCCCCGAAGAATGTTACCGCCAATCCATAGAGCTCTTGGAAGAGATAGGTTTCCCCAAAGGTGTTCTTCCATTGCAGGACCTTGAAGAGTGTGGAAGAAATAGAGAAACTGGGTTTGTTTGGATGAAACAAAAAGCCCCATATGAGCATTTCTTTGTTGGGACCAATACCCGTGTGAGTTATGCCATAGAGGTGACTGGATACGTAGAGAAATTCAAGATGAAGAAGATGACTGGAATTAAGAGCAAGCAAGTGTTTTTGTGGGTGCCTATAAGTGAGATGAGCATAGATGACCCTGCAAGTAAGAAAATACATTTCAAGACACCTATGGGGATTGGAAAGTCTTTCCCACTTACAGCTTTCATGACTGAGGAGGAGAAGCAGAAGTATTTGGAGAAGGTCAATAGTGAATGAATTAAACTTGTTCATGGGAGATCTTGTTTTGATTGCTTATATGTTGATCAGAGTTAACATAAGCATCTAAGAGGTCTTCGAGCACTTAATTATTCACCGGATGGGTGTAACCTATAGATTTTACTTTTGTTATTGTTTTAATTACCTACTATTATTTCTTATGTGACTCTCTTTTGATCATTTTTCATCAACTGCATTAAAGAGTTCATCTTTATAGTGGACCATAATAATTAAGAATAATCACTATCTATCATCTTGTTTGCGTGTTCTCTAAGTTTCGTCTCTATTTTATTGTCCTGGTAGTGGTAACAAACTAGACCACGTAGACCAGTGTTCTTTGCCACAACATTTCAAAATGATATGATTTAAATTCAAATTTCCTATTGGGATGGATATAGGTTATGGCTAATATTTAAGAATTTAGAGTATGGCAATAATTGAGACGAGCATAGATATGACCCTGCAATTGCAAGTAACAAAATTTCATCAGTTATAAAAATTATGGCAATAATTGTAACAACGACTAGCTAGATGGTGATCGCGACGACAATAGGACAATTGACAATGCCAATAGATGGTGGTGGTGGTACGATAATGGTGATGGCTTCACTGGGGATCATAGTGATGGTAGACTCATAGTGATAATATGAATAGTAGTAATTTTGGAAGGATTTGTAAATGTCCACACGGAAAATGAATTTGGGATTTGAATGCTTAAATATCCCAAATTCAAAAATAAGGAATTTTGAAATGCCTTCTTGTAAAGCCAAACAAATGAAATCAATTGTGGGAATTTCCAAATTATAACGCAAGTAAAATTTCACCTTAAAAAAAAAAAAAAAAAAAAAAAAATCCAAACACAACATTAACATTGAGAAATTAGTGATATTAAAGAGGTTATTCATTAATCATTTTTGAATCATTAACAAGTAATGGATGAAAGATTCAAACATTAGTTTTTTTTCCTCTTAAAGAAAAGTAAATAATATCACTGAATTACAAAACTCTTGTGATTTTACCATGACTTTTAAATTTAACAATATAGTTTACCCTCTAATTATCGGGGTGGTGAAATAATTAACTTTTCATTCTTATCTGGTGGGGTATGTGAAAGAACTATTAAGGATACTTAATTTTCATCTGATAATTATAGTAGTTTCATTTACATGGGAAAACATGGTAACTCAATATGCCATTTCTAGGACAAAGTTTCCAAACATAGATGCACTGCCAGCACATTGTCCAATTGAATCACGTATTTTCTTCTCCTTGCCAAGATTGGATTTATTTGCCAAACTATATCCCGAGCATCGCACATGATCCGTCACGTGTTTCACCTTGAAAATCACTTCTACAAACATCTCTGTTTCTAGCACAAAACACCACAAACTGACAAGCGTCGTTATAAAAAGAGTTTCAAGACCAATCAAACAAATACCCTTTGCTTTGCTGCAACGGAAATTCGCTACTTAAAACCACGTAATCTCTCGTACCGTAGATATTTTATTATTCTTTACGTGTATCAGCCACTCATCAGCTATTATCCCCATTCCCACCAAAAAAAACAAACATATATTTATAAAAACGCGCCCACAAATGGCGACTGCCTCTCCTCTCACCTCCCTCCGCCATTGCGGACCAGTCACTTTCACACCAAATTACTTTCCTTCCCCATTCAAAACCTCCAAAATCTCTGCCCTCCACGTCACCACCACCACCACCACAACAATGTCAACTCCCCCTCATCCATCTCTCGAAATCATCGGCGGAGCAACCGACTCAATCCTCCCACTCCTCAACTCAACCCACCTGACCCGTCCGTACGACCCGTTTCCTCTCATCGGTTGGAACTGCCACATGGAGACCATCTACGCATCCTTCTATCGTTCCCTCCCTGACGTCAGACTCCGCCGTGAGTGCCTCCGCACCAAAGATAACGGCTCCGTCTCCCTCGATTGGGTCTCCGGCGACGACCATCACTTGCCCTCCGACTCTCCCCTCCTCATTTTACTGGTTCGTCTCCTTTTCACTCTGTTTTCTAAAACGGTATTCAATCCAATTCATATACTATATAATTCATGTCACCAATAAATTGAATTGCAGCCAGGTTTGACTGGAGGGAGTGGGGACACGTACGTGAGGCACATGTTGGTTAGAGCGAGGAACAAAGGTTGGCGTGTGGTGGTGTTCAATAGCCGAGGTTGTGGCGATAGCCCTGTCACTACTCCTCAGGTACTGATTCTTTTGAGAGGCTTCTACTAATGTATAATGTGGTTAGTTAGTTAGTTAATTAGTTGTTTTATGATTCTCTGTTGGTGTAGTTCTATTCGGCTTCGTTTATCGGAGACATGCGCGAAGTGGTGGCGCATGTTGCGGCTAGGTACCCGAAAGCTAATTTATATGCTGCTGGTTGGTCTCTTGGGGCCAACATTCTTGTTCGTTATTTGGGTGAGGTAGGATAATCCATAACTTTTGTAACTCTGTTTTGTTGGACCATGTTGTCCATATACATTGTGTTTAGCTGAGTTTTTTCAATAATTTATATTCTTATGCAGATTTGGTTTTAATTTTTGCATAATGCTAGCTTGTGAGTTTGAAATTGAATATGGTGATACGTTCATATTGTTTTGATATCTAGTTGTTTTCTGCTTTACCCAACTCATCAATGCCTTAAAAATCCAAACAACGAGGTGGAATACATGAATCGAATTGTTTTTCTCCATTACATCATTGGCCAATCTGTCTTTTTCTCTATGCCTTGATTTTTTCCTCTTTTCCTTGTAGTGCATTCACTTGTTCTGTGTCACATATTTGAAAGCTATCCGATTCATTGATGTTACTCCATTGTATGTTTATATTAATGCCACATATCTGTTCTGAGTCAAATACTGTTCAATTTGGAAGCTCTAAAGGACAAGGGAAAAGTCAATAAGGAGTTTCGGGTAGTAGAAAACCATTTCACAATTTTAGATTTAGCAGAATATTGTAAATTGGATAAGAAATTTGATATCGTTTTCTGGTTGGTCTGGTTGTCAGGAGTCACTCTAGGAATGGATTGTTTTTTTTTTTTATTGCTTCTTTGCACTCTACTGTAAATCTGCTTCAGTTTCATTTATATGTTTTCTTTATTATGTGTTTACTTGCAGGAATCTCATAGTTGCCCTCTTTCTGGTGCTGTGTCAATGTGTAATCCTTTCAATTTGGTCATTGCTGATGAGGACTTCCGTAAGGGCTTTAACAATGTCTATGACAAAGCTCTTGCAAGTGCTCTCTGCAAAATTTTCAAGAAGTAATGCATTGTTCTATTGATTTTCTGTTCTTGCTACTTATTTACGTTTGAAGTTGATTTATATGTTTGTAGAAAGTATCACCTGAAATCTTTTGTTTTTGCAGGCATGCTCTTCTTTTTGAAGACATGGGTGGTGAGTACAATATCCCATTGGCTGCCAATGCAAAGTCTGTTAGGGATTTTGATAAAGGACTAACCCGTGGTATGTGTTTCTTGTACTTGAGAGTAAATTGTTGTTTATGGATATAAATGGTATGTCCTGATCTTACATCACCTTTAAAACTTTGCAGTTTCATTTGGTTTCAAGTCAGTGGATGACTACTACTCCAATTCTAGTAGTTCAGACTCAATAAAGCATGTCCACATACCTTTGCTTTGCATTCAGGTAATTTTTTTACCACTTATTGTACACTTCTAAAAAAACATATTTCCTGAACCCCATGTAATGTTGAACTGTATGAGCATTTCTGGCAGATCAAATTTTTTCAGTTTAGACTTTGGTCATCATTTGGTGCACATCTGGATTTTATACAACAAATATATAGTTTTTTTCCCCCTGATAGGTAAATACATAAATCATGCATCTGCATGATATTCAACCAAGGCCTCACCCTCTATGCTTGATCGGTTTTGGCTTACTTTTTATAAATGGATTTCTGAGGCATGAGTTATAGAGAAATTTAAGAATCATGTTGAGTGATCTTCAGCATATGCTATAGATTTACATGTTCAGTGGTTTGCAGGCAGCAAATGATCCAATTGCTCCATCTAGAGGAATCCCTCGTGAAGATATCAAGGTTTGTGGCTTACTCCTTAGTCTCTTAAGTCATATACTAATTTGATTCATTATGTACCAAATTATGTTTATCTCTCAAGCCACAATTGTTCCATCTTCCTAGAATGGCTAACTACTTTTGTCCAGTTTATTGATCGACTAAACTACACAATTTTTTTTTTCCTAATTGGTAAGTTACACAAGCACCCAGTGGATCTTGAATCAAGGCCTCACCCTCCACATTGCTCTTCAGGGGGTGGGGGGATGCCATTTGAGCTTTAGCTCATTGGCCACAAGGCCTTTTCCTTATGACTTAAGGTCTCCTGCAAAATCTTGTTCTCCACATTTAAATTCGTGCCTTCATCTAGGTTCTTATTTTATTCAAATTTATAAGTTAGAAGTTACTTTTATTCACTTAATACTACTTAGCCCCTAGGCCCCGTTTACAACCACAATAGTTCATAATCCTAGAAGTTATTTAATCATCCCTTTGTTGATCAGCTGGGAATGCAATCAAAATCTCCAGGTTTGGAGATTGTTTATCACTTTATTCTGCGTTTAGTTTAGATAAGGTGCTGCAAGTCCTTGTCTGGAATAACTTGACCATTCTGACATCTCCTCTCGATTACAAAAGTTAAAATAACCCCAATTCCATGTACTTCCTACCATCCCAAAACTAGATTATAGGATCCAAAAAACTGTAATAGATATTGCCAAATTATTGTTTATACTTGCTGGGATTTGTTTTTAACTCTTTACGATATGATAAAATAACTTGGGAATATTTTGGTGATTTCCTGACTGAGTAACATTTTAGTAACCTCCTCTCCTTAATCCTGGAACTTCAAAAAGAACTTCTAAATGATTTGATATGTACAAGCTCCATTTCTTAGGAATAAAACATTCAAAAGCACTCAAAGCTCGTAAAGCATATCAAGTTTTCAATGTGTTCTCCCACAGCAATCTTCGATCCTATGTAAATCTCTCTTTCTCTCTCTCTTCTTGATTCATTACGCCTTTGGGGAGAATAACCTTGAGGGGTCTATTTCAAACTTACAAGAAGAAGATAAAAGTGGCCATGGAGACCTTGATAAGGCTCCTATATGATATTGAGCCTGCTCCATGTGGTTGAGATTTGGAGGAGAAAAAGAAAGAAATAAGGTTGGTGTTTTCTGGGCTGTTTCTTGATTAAGTGTAACTATTTTAGAGTTTGCTGCAAGTTCCCCTTGCAACATGGTTAAGCTATAAAGAAGCTCTTTAAAAATGTGGAGAAAAAAGGAAGGCAAAATAGACCTATGCTGGGGTTCAAATTGTCACCTGTAAAATTAAGGACTGCCACCTTGTTATTTGCTATGTTTCATGATTCTCTTAGTTTATGGATTAATTCTTTTGAAAACTTTGACTTAAAAGATATTTCTCTTGATCGCATGAACCTAACCAGGCTTGCATTTTGCCCAACACTTAAAAAGAATGCATTTTTTTTTTCTCCTCTTTCTGATTCCCATTTTTCCCCTTCTTTATTATCTCCATTGCTGTTGTTGTAGGAAAATCCAAACTGTTTGTTGATAGTAACACCCAAAGGTGGCCATCTAGGGTGGGTTGCTGGCGTTGAAGCTCCACGTGGGGCTCCTTGGACGGATCCTGTTGTTATGGATTACCTTGAGCATCTAGAGAGAGGAGCATTAAAAGGCCTTACACCTTGTAGTAATTCTGTAGATGTGCAGCAATGTACAGAGGGCTTGCACAGCCTAAAAGTTTAGCAGGCAGATGCTTAGCATTCTTTGCATATATATAAAACTATTCATTTAGAGATCATGCTTTCATAGTTGTGTAGAATAAAGTTCAATGAATAAGTTAATGTCATCAAATTCTTTTCAGTTGTGTACTGTAACTGGACCCTAGCAAACCCAAGAGCATTGGGCCATTTTTTCAAAAATTTGATGAATAAACTGAAACGAATGAACTAAAGAGATAGTGTCATCCATATTATGCAATATGACACTTGATGGTATATTAGGATTTTTCAAAGAATTACTTTTGGGGTATATGGTGACTAGTGCTATTGTATTTTTTTTTTGCTGAATAGGGTATATGATGTAAACAGTTTGGTTTTTCTCTGGAATAGTAACTACTTGTCATTGACAGCAGCATTGTTAAATGTGTTAGTGATTGTGGTGTAATTATATTCACAAATGTTATTTTTTTGGCATTCTCATTTATGAGCTTCACACTAGTGCACAGATGCAAGCAGTATTCTGAAATGTGTTTGCTAAAAGATTTTTGGGAATATAATTACAAGAATAATTTTCTTCAAGATTGGCGGCTACCCCTTCATATCATACCATAGAATAGTTTTGGGGATGAAGCTTATTTTAAAGCTAACAATTTGTGCGTAAGCCATCTGTAACAATTTGTGTATATATATATATATATATGCAGCTATCATCTGTTGTAGTCATTTGTAGACGAGCAAAGAATAAGAAAATTTTGCCTCTTTTGTATTTGACTATTTGTATTGACTGTTTGTTCATAGCTAAGATATACGATAGAATAACTCAGTTTTTTAATAACTCAGTTTTTTTTTTTTTTACTTATAATAACTTAATTCATCTCATTAAAACTTATGCTATAGTATGTATAAGTTAGTTAATAGTAAGTTAGAATTTAGAAGTAGTTCAGAACCTTGTAATTGGGTTCAAATTAAGAATTGGCTATCCCACTTTGCTTAAAAGCATTTTTTTTTTTTTTCATCGTGGATAAATCACGTTTCATTGGTGCAATTGGTTCACTATATAATTGCAGTCAAACAATCCAGCTGTTCCACAAACTTCTACCCTTTATTTGTCAAACAAAATAATATAATGTAGGCTATGTAGCACAATATTGATGGTATCCCATTTCTTATCAACCGACATCTTTTGGACGGTTACAAAACCATTTAAACGGAATGACCTTGTATTTAAGATTTAATATAAATTAATTCCCCAAAAAGAAACTAAACAAAGATATGCTTGTTGAAGAAAAATATCCAATTTCCTTTCGGTAAGTAAATTTTATCTATTTCAAGTCAATAAAAACTGAAATTCTACTATAGAAATTCATTACTTTCAGAAACACGTCTATTCGTCAATGATTTCCCAACTTAATACAAACATTTTTCACATTTTAAATATGTGTGGTCGGTGAAGTCCTTAGTCAATATCTTTGGTTGGTGAATTTATATTAGGGGGAGAAAAAGGAAGGTTACTCAATATGTAATTCCCCAAAAAGAGCTGCACAGCCAGCACATTGTCCAATTCATTCATGGCTGTTCCCATTTGCCAAATCATATGCCAAAAGTTTTCATTTATAACACCAAATACATGATCCTGTGACACATTTAAACCATATATAATCTCTGTTTCTTTCTAGCGCAAAACACCGTAAGCGACTAAACGATATTTCTCTCCGTGCTTTCGCAGCGAAGAGAATTCGCTATTTATAACCGCGGGTCTGTTTCCCACCAAAAATATAAAAAGCGCTGTTACAAAATGGCGAGGGTCCCACCTGTTACTCCCTTCCACCATCACCAACCTATCACATTCACTCCAACTCCAACTCAATTACTCTCCCGAAGCAAAAGCAAAAGCAAAAACCCCAAAATCTCAGCCTTCCACGTCACCACCACCACCACCACAGACACAGCAATGCCAAGTCAGCACCACGAGGCAACTCATCCGTCCCTGGAAATCATCGGCGGGGAGCAAAGCACTCAATCCTCCCAGTTCTCAAGTCGTACCTGACCCGTCCGTACAACCCGTTTCCTTTGCTCGGGTGGAACTGCCACGTGGAAACCATCTACGCCGCGTACTTTCGGTCCCTCCCTGACGTCAGGCTCCACCGTGAGTGCATCCGTACAGAAGATAACAGGCTCCGATAACGGCTCCGTCGCCATCGATTGGGTCTACGGTGACGACCGTCACTTGCCGCCAGACTCTCCGCTCCTCATTGTACTGGTCAGTATATCGCAAAATACACGTATATACATATTTATAATTGTTTATTGTGCCAACTGAGAACTTATATTATATTTTTAATTAGAATATTGGATTTATTTATTTGATCAAAATACACGTGACGGCTAGGAGGATTCTAAACCTATTTGATCAAACAATTATTAGGTTCTAAAGTCCTCATTATTAGGTCGGTATGATACATTAAAAAAAGAAGTTTAGCTACGATAATCTAGTTTATAGCAATCTCCTACAATCTATTCTTATATAATTTTAATCACATGAACTATTTAATGAGTCATACGACCTGTTTACATAATGCATGTAAATAATCTTATGAGTTGTCATATAGTGGATTGTAAGAAGATTGTTACAAACTGATTTGTTGCTAAACTTCGTCCTTAATATGTAATTGCATTGAACACAACAAGTTTGATCTCCCCCACGACGATTAAATTCAATTATGTGACTCATTGGCTAATGTAGCTACATGGTTGAATAAAGTTAGGAAACCTAAGGACTAAGCTATGACTTTAATGAATTGTACTTAAGTTTTGTCCATGAAATTGACAGCGTAAAGCAAGAAAAGAAGGGAAAAACCACAGGCACAAGCCACCATCTTCTCCTTCATATTTTTTCGTCTGAATTAAAGATGGAAAACTTATTAAAAAAAGCGTAAAGAAAAACATTAAAATTGGATAATTTTCGGTCTCATTTTATTATGGATAAACTATGATTTTCATCTTTAAACTATATATCAAAGTTTTATTTTGTTGCTTAATTGTCCCTTGATTTCAATGAAATTGTTTGAAAGAGTTAAAGATTTATAAGATTTCATAATTTACTTTCAGCTTTGACACATAATTGAGAGATCAAAATTGAAGTTTGGCATTTAATTATTTAGCTTTTATGGTTGTAATGGACGGTTACAGCCAGGTTTATCAGGAGGGAGTGAGAACACTTATGTGAGGCACATGTTGGTTAGAGCACGAAGTAAAGGTTGGCGTGTGGTGGTGTTCAATAGCCGAGGTTGTGGCAATAGCCCTGTCACCACTCCTAAGGTATTACTTGCAGTGCAAGACTCTATTTTTTTTTTTGCTTCTCTGAGCTTGAAATTATACAAACAATATTTGATTTCTGAGAGGCTTCTACCAAAGTATATGTGATTACTTTATCACTCTGTTGGTGCAGTTATATTCAGCTTCGTTTACAGGAGACATGCGTGAAGTAGTGGCACATGTTTCTGCTCGGTACCCAAAAGCTAATTTATATGCTGTTGGTTGGTCTATGGGGGCCAACATTCTTGTTCGTTATTTGGGCGAGGTAGGATAATCAATGTAACTCCCTTTTTTTGGGTGACCATGTTGTCCATATACCTTCCGTTTAGCTAAGTGTTCTCAATAAGTTTATATTCTTGTACCAAGTGTTTTGCTTTCTTTAACTACTTCTCTATATTTTATTCCATGACTAATTACTTAACAAAAAATGTAAATTCAGTTTTAATTTTGCATAATGCTAGCTTGTGAGCCTAAGCTTGAATATGGTAACAAGTTCAGATTGTTGTAAAATTCTGTTGTTTTCTGCTCTACTAAACTCATCAATACACTAAAAATCCAAACAACCAGGTGGAATACACGAATCTTTATTTTCTTTGGTCCAATTATGCTCTAACTAAGGCCATATTCTCCATTAGATCGTAGCCCAATCTGTTCTTTTCTCACTTCCTTAATTTGTTCCTCTTTTCCTTTTGGTGCATTTGACTTGTCTTCTTGTCACATATTTGATAACTATTCCATTCATTAATTATACTGTATTGTATATTTACACTTATGCCACAAATCTGTTCTGAGTCAAATATTGTTCAATTTGGTGGCTCTGAAGAACAGGGGAAAAGTCAACAAGGAGTTCTGGGTTGTGGAAAATGACTTCACAATTTTAGATTTAGCAGTATGTTGTTTCATATTATATACTGGTCAAGAAATCTGATATTGTGGGGCCTTTGAAGATAATTAAAAATGTTGAGTTTTGATTTGAGCTAATTCAACTCTCTCGTAGGACTTTGAATACCACCGGGGTAAAGTTATTATTTTTTGGAGAAGAATATTATATTTTATTGGTCTGGTTGTAAGGAGTCACTCTTGGACTGGATTGATTTTGCTTGCTTCTTTCCACCTTACTGCAAATCTACTTCTGTTTCATTTACATTTTTATTACGTGTTACTTGCAGGAATCTCATACATGCCCTCTTTCTGGTGCTGTGTCCTTGTGTAATCCTTTCGATCTGGTCAATTCAGGTGAGGACTTCCGTTATGGCCTCTATGACAAAGCTCTTGCAAGTGCTCTCCGCAAAAATTTCAAGAAGTAATACTTTGTTATATTTCTTTTAAGTTCTCCCTATTTATATACGCTTGAAGTTGATTTCTATGTTTGTAGAAAGTATCACCTGAAATCTCTTGTTTTGCAGGCATGCTCTTCTCTTTGAAGACATGGGTGGTGAATACAATATCCCACTGGCAGCCAATGCAAAGTATGTTAGGGAGTTTGATGATGGACTAACCCGTGGTATGTGTTTCTTTTACATGAGAGTGAATTTTCCTTTATGGATATAATGGTATGTCATGATCTTATGCCACCCCTTCTAAACCTTGCAGTTTCATTTGGTTTTAAGTCAGTGGATGACTACTACTCCGATTCTAGTAGTTCAAAGTCAGTAAAGCATGTTCGCATACCTTTGCTTTGCATTCAGGTAATTTCTTTACCACTTATCATACACCTCTAAAAACATAATTCCTGAACCTCATGTGTAATGTTGAACTGTATAAGCTTTTTTGGCTGATCAAATTTTTGCACTTTTTTGGTCATCTTTGGGTGAACATTTGAATTTTATTTAATAATAAAAAAATAAAATAAAATTCTGATAGGCAAATATATAACTCATGCACCTATTATAATGGCTAAGTCATATGGATATGGGAGGAGGAGATGCCTTTTGAAACGGTGAATTTATTTTAATGCAAAAGGCTGATTCTTCTTATGTTTGGATTTCTGATGCATGATTTATTGAAATTTTTAAGAATCATGTTAAGTGATTTTCAGCATGTGCTATATATTTACATGTTCAGTGGTTTGCAGGCAGCAAATGATCCAGTTGCTCCATCTAGGGGAATCCCTCGTGAAGATATCAAGGTTTGTGGGTTGCTTCTTAGCCTTTTAAGCCATATATACTAATCTACCAAATTATATTAATCTCTCAAGGTTTGTTGGTTGCTTCTTAGCCTTTTAAGCCTTTTCCTTATGACTTGGGTCTCCTGCAAAATCTTGTTTTCAACATTTAGCTTCATGCTTCATCTAGGGTCATATTTTATTCAAATTACTTTTGTAGAAAAGTTACTTTATTCCACTTATCAAAAAAAAAAAAGAAGTTACTTTATTCCTTTAATACTACATAGCCCTTAGGCTCTCTTTCCAACCACATTAGTTCATTATCCTAAGAAGTTATTCAATCATCCTTTGGTTGATTAGTTGGGAATGTAACCATAATTTCCACCTTTGGTGGGGATTGTTAATCACTTTATTCTGCTTGTAATTTAGATAAAATGTTGCATTCCCCCCCGTCAATGAGCTTTAACTCAAATACATCTCCTCCCTTGTAAGAACAACTGAACAAGGTGGTAGGGGAAGTCATGGTTCAAGACCATCAGATGCGTGTGTTACTTACCAATAAACAACAACTAAGCCTTAGTCCCAAAATGTTTGGGGTCGGTTATGGATCCTTAACAGACTAATCAGGGTCGGCCATATGTATCCTTTTTGCCATTCTATTACCAATCCAAAAAAAAAAAAAAACTTCATTCCTTCTCCAAATCAACTTCACCGTGCTGGTATTCCTCTGGATTATAAAAACTAAAATAACTTAATATATATTTTTCCAAATTATTGTTTATATTTGCTGGGATTTATTTTCACTCCATATGATTTACTAAAGTAATTTTAAATATGTTAGTGATTTCCTGACCAAGGAACATTTTACAACCTCCTCGGTATTCAGAAACTTCAAAAAGAACTTCCAAATGATTTGACATGTATAAGCTCCATTTCATGGGAATAAAACATTTGCAAGCACTCAAAGTTCATAAAGCATATCAAGTATTCAACACATTCTCATGCAGGAGCATTTCATTCTATGTAATCTCCCTCTCTGCTTGATTTGTTACTCTTGGAGTGCATTATTTAAAAACTAACAAAACAACTTTTGTTTGGGGAGAATAACCTTGAAGATAAAATTGGCCACGGTGACCTTGAAAAAGCTCCTATATGATATTTAGCCTGCCCCAGTCGTTGAAAGCAAAAAAAGAGGTTGGAGGTGTATTGAGGGGCTCTTCTTGATTAACTATTTTACAGTTTGCTGTATTTGAAGTTCCCAATGCAACATGGTTAAGCCATAAAGAAACTATTGAACAATGGAAAAAATGAGGGATAGTCCTATGCTGGGGTTTGAATTGTCACTTGTAAAATTGAGGACTGCCACCTTGTTGTTTGCTTTATACCATGATTCTGTCAATTTATTGGTTAGTACTTTGAAATCTTTGATTTAAAAGATATTTCCCTTGATCACATGAACCTACCCAGGATTGCCCTTCCCTGTTAGCGCCACTTGAAAAGAATACAAATTTTCTGTGCTTTTCTCATCCTTCCATATCCTTTATTATTATTTTCTTATATTAAGCATATCCATTGCTATTGTTGTAGGAAAATCCGAACTGTTTGTTGATAGTGACACCCAAAGGTGGCCATCTGGGGTGGGTTGCTGGTGATGAAGCTCCGTTTGGGGCTCCTTGGACTGATCCTGTTGTGATGGATTACCTTCAACATCTAGAGAGAGTAGCAGTTAAAGGCCTTGCATGTCATAGTAATTCGGTAGATGCACAGCAATGTACAGAGAGCTTGCACAGTCTAGAAGTGTAGCTGGCAGATGCGTAGCATTCTTTAAACACACACACACACACAAACACAATATATATATATATATATATATATATTATGTGTATTTAATCTATTCATATATAGTCTTGCTATCATAATTGTGTGCAAGAAGTTTAATGAACAAGTTAATGTCATCAAATTCTTTCTAGTTGCATATTTTTTAAATGAATTTACAGAAATGAATGAACTAAAGATATAGCATAGTTCAGATTATCATCTATCTTACCAATTTGCATTCACCTTGAGAGCATAGCTAGATATGATGCTACAAAGTATACTTCCTAGTATATTAGGTGAGACATCTTGCTGCAATAGGAAGATCTCATCAATGTAAAAATGTTGAATTCTTTTTCGTCTTTAAGGTAGCGTTCGTTTACAAATTCACACCACACCCAGGGGCTGTATTTACAGAGATCTTGAAGTCTACTTATGCATTTTTTTCTGCACTGTTGTAAACAATGAGCATGATACAGTATTTCCAACCAAACAGTTTCTTCTCTTACCATTGGATGGAAATTCTGCCTACAAATCCTGTATTTAGTATGAGAGTGATCTTTTTGAGAGATTAAGGTGATGTGATTTCATAACATGCTTTACTCTATAACTTGTTATTTTTGGATGAGTGATATTTTGGCCATAAGAGGGAGAGATTAGAATTAATGAGTTTTCAGCTGATTGTGCTATCGCTTAGAATAAAATTATCACCATTTTTACTTCTATTTGATATAAAATCTACACCGTCAATGATGCTAGGGACGTTTCTGGCTTGTCCTTAGATTTCAAGGAATAAACTGTTGCTTTCCCTGATACCCTTTGGGACGTGAGTTTTTTGTTCTTTTATTGAGTCAGAATTGGATAGGGATTCTTCTTTAATAGTGAGCCTTTCCCTTAGTTTTCTGGTCTGCTTATAGTTATAGGAGTGGTATATTATATAATTATTATCCACAAGATAATCTCACATCCTTGTCTGCCATCCTTGCATATGGTATTCTTTAATACAGTTCA
This sequence comes from Fagus sylvatica, assembly GCA_907173295.1. Lineage (NCBI taxonomy): Eukaryota > Viridiplantae > Streptophyta > Magnoliopsida > Fagales > Fagaceae > Fagus > Fagus sylvatica. The sequence goes on along the minus strand of OU015764.1, from coordinate 1,055,571 downwards.
CCTGGTTGTTCTTATTTATATATTGTTATTTTTTGATTGGCCAACAAACTGATTGTACTCGCATTTGAATGGTAGGACATAAAGTGACTTGTCATGCTCTAGCCGCCTCCACCATTATGTGTTTTGGTCAAGGTCACTCAATCAATGACATTATTATTTGTTATCAGTCAATCACTGACATTATAGTCTTTAAAAAAGATAATCCCTAAGAGGCTAAGAATAGTATGAGAATTACTTGTATCTGAGTCATCTGACCAGGATACCTGATTGGATCATAATGAAGATAATTTCTGGGAAGTAAGTAATCCGAAATGTGGGAACTTTGACAGAAAATTATGTTGGAAATATTGGCATGCCCGGCTCTACCTTTAAGCAAGATAAGTTATTGCTTGATGCCCCAATAAGCAAGGCTTCATTTTTATTTTTAAGTAGATAAAATATATATATATATATATATATATAATATCTATATATTTTTTTTAATATGTTCTTAAGTGGTCAAAATTCCTCTAACGTGTTTCTTTCTTTCTTTGTTTTACAATTCCCACAATTTATTTTTGTTTTGACCATGTCTATTTTTTTTTTGTTAAAAAGAGATTGTAAAAGGCCCTAATTTATATATATATTGTTTTTATCTCCTCTTCCCAACAATTCTCGCTCTCCAAGGCCCCTCTCTCCTTTTCTCCAGGGTCCAATTTTTTTTTCTCTCTCTTCTATGTAATAGACTAATAGTTGCTACCCTTCTCTCTCTTTCTCTCTCTCCTGTAAGTTTTTTAAATGGGTTTCTTTCTCTTCTCAAATTTTATCTTTCTGTTTCAATAAAAATCCATCTAATAAAAAAAAAAGATAATTCTTTGATAAATTTGTTTGTGATAAAAGATATTTTATCTTAAAGTATACAATAAAATTTGTGCCTGAAGTCAAGTGAAATTTGATATGTAGATGAAGTTATGACCTTTGAGAAGAATAATTTACCCACCATTATTGAGCATTAATGTGTACATTTTGTGCAGTTGGGATCATCCTTAAAATATTGCAAAAAAAAAAATAAAAATCATTACTTATATTAAAAAAAAAAAAAAGCCTCATTTTGAGATTTTATTGAGGCCCCTAAAATAATTGGGCCGGCCGTGAATATTGGTTGCTTTGATTTTTCTTTGTTCCCGTTTAGCTTAATATTTACACCAAATCTGGAATTGAATCTTTAATATTTTATTTTTTACAATTAACTCGGTATGTTAATTTGACTTAATGAAGTTGATTTTATAGTATATATCACTTTTCTTTTATGTGGATGCTTGTCTCACCTGAGAGATTGATGACATGAGGACCAAATTTCATGTTAATTAAAAATTATTCATATTAATTTTGAAATTTCCCATATTGAAAAAATAGTAAATGATTCTTTTCTATGCTAATATTTCACCCAATTTACAATGTCCTTCTAAACTTTCGATTGGATTTGTTTACCCCATAATTTGAAAGAATTGCTATAATATGCTCCCTACCATCTAAATTTGGTGTTAAGTTGGATGAAAAATGGTGCATGTGCAAATTACATGACTTGTGAGCTTACATATCACAGGTCAAGTGTTTAGCACGTAACTAACTTTTTCGTGAAAAATTAACCCTAATTCAGACGGCAAAGGGGACAATGGAGCAACTTTCTCAAATTTGGAAATGAATTGATCAAATCAAAAAGTTTGTAAGCTATTGTAGATTGGATGAAAGTTTAGAGTGAAAAAGTCCCCAAAAAAAAAAATCTCGAATTTCATTGTAATAAAATCTCCCAACATCTCAAGAGCAATTCAAGACCGTACAGATAGTGGGTAAGGCATCATGGTCTAGTTTGTGACCCATAATTTATACTTGAAAACCATGTTTTTCCGTCTACTTAAAGGATAACTTGGATGGATGCAAACGTGGTGGGGCCCAAGATTGGAATGGGAGGGGTGGTCATGAAAAACATGCCCCCGGACCCAAAAACAAAATCCCAAGTGTGGCCCACAGGGATCACTTGTGGGGCCTAGTGATTTCTTTGTGACAGTGGAGCCTACTGATCATGTGGATTGTGGAGTTTGGCAGTGCACACGTCATTCCTTCATTGTCATCCAAAATCAGAAGAGAATCCTACACTTTTTGAAGATGATGATAAGGGGAGGATGGCCCTTATCAAAATACTAATTAGGACAAACATGATTAGAATAGTAAGGATTAGTAAGGATGAGGATGAACATGGAGTCCCAAATTTTAGAACTTTCCTCGAGTCCTCATCTGCTTCCTATTTGTACTTTGCAATTTAGCAAGAGGGTATTGTTTCTATACTAACTAGTCGTAAATTCGTGCGATGCACGAAAAATAAATTAAAATTAAATCTAAAAATTATTGGTCTAACTATGATTTTTATTGTCTTTTATATTTTATCTAAATATGAAAATCGATAATTATTAAAAGACATTTATTATTATTGTGTTTATATATAAAATATATTATAGTATTAGGTATTTATTAGGATTGTGTTTATATATATGGAATAATATATTATTTCTATTAAAGAAAATATAATATGTCAAGATTCTAATGAGATGTTTAATTATAGAATAAAATTTAAATTCAATTAAAAAATATATATTAAAATAATGAGATGTAAAATTGTGAGAACTCAAAAGCTTATGTGGCGCAATATTATGAAGTCAACCAAAAATAAAAAAAACTTCGATTTTACATTATAGTATAGATTAGCATGTGAGAATTCAAGTTAAAGATCCAATTACTTGCCATACTCTTTTAACGATAAGATTTAATCATGATCTTTGTTAAATGAAAAAGAGAGTTACCATCAGCATGGTAATGAGAGAGCATGATAAGTAATTAAAACTCACTTATCAAAAAAAAGTAATTAAAACTCGAATAATAATAAGAAAAATAAAATTGAAATATATTTCTACTTGCTTTTTTTTATATATAAATATAATAAAAATATAATTTATGACGTTTATATCATGATAATTACTATTTCTAATGGGTCAATACACTAATGAGTTTATTTTTATATAAATGATTAAATCCCAAATCATATATTTGATAACAGAAGAATTTACTGGTTAAAAGTTAAAAGTTAAAAGCGAGAAATGATGGGTACCCACGGCTTGAGATTTCAAGATAATCTTGTTTTTCTTTCTTATGATAATTAGTTGTTAATCACTATTTTTGCTTTCTCTTGTAAAACATTTATGATTTTTGCTTTTTCTTTCTAATTACACGTTTTCTAAATGCAATTAAAAGTAAGAGCACGTGCATAAGACCATTTCACACCAAACCTACTGCAAATAATTGGTGTTCCCATGGCCAAAAATTAGTTGTCCCATACACTTCTCCTTCTGTCCTTCTAAAAATATCATTTGTTATATCATCTTTAGGAGGGGATGTGGTTGCTAGTTATTTTATTTTATTTATTTTATGAACAGAAAAGATTTTATTCAACAACACAAAGGCTAAATTACAACATACAGACACAACTTAACAAAGAAAAACACAAAACACCAAACATGATGTCAAATATACAAACACAGAAACCAACAACAAATACACAACAAACAAACCACAACAAGCAACAAAACAAAACACGGATCTAGAAGATTATTATGTGATTTGACTAATTGCAAAGAGTCCTTTTCACCCAAGAAAAAAAAAAAGGGAAAAAATCACTAATGTGTCATGTGACTAACAAAAAGTAAGGCAATAAAATGCATGTATCTATTATCTACAATATTTGGTTTAATAGAATGAACTGCGGATATACCCAAAAAAAAAAAAAAAAAAAAAAAAAAAAAAAAAAGGAAAAAAGAAATAAAGAAAGGAAAGAGTGGGATTTGTGTGGTGGGTTCTGCCTTATCCAATGGGACCATGTATGCAAGATAATGATGGTTGGGGCTATTGCGCATAAAGGATGTACAGCAATATTTCACTGTCATGGTTTAAAGCCTAGGAAAAATATGTATGCAAATGCAATTTCTCTTTAATTTCTTTGAGAAGTCAATAAATAAATCATATGAAGAACAGAAGCTGTTTGTAACTTTATATCCAGATAATATATAAGGAGCAGGTTCTTACAGGTCCAAACTGCTATTATTATCGTGCCAACGTAATTGAGTTCCCATTCATTTGGACGTCATAATCAATAAGGAATATGCCAGAGATCACTCCGCAATTTGCTTTGTGAAAGTTGAATAGTATGTCTTGGGATCTACCGGATAAGGGCTATTATTTATTGCTGCAATAGTTTGACAAGGATTTTTTGAATAGTTGCAAGCAGAAAATGATAAATGTCAATCTAGCAAAAGAAGATAAGCTTCAAAGGCATGTTTGTGTGGTATATTATATTCCAAATTGGAAATGTACTTCATGTGGGCATGCTTGGTTAAAGTTATAAACAACGACACTATATATGCTTGATGCTATGTACAGTTTTTTTTTTTCTTTATTTTTTTTTTTTAGGGGGTGATATGAACCTTAGGCAACAAAACTTTAGTAATTAGTATCTTTTTTGCTAAAGAGATTGGCATCTAATACTTATCATTTGAGCTAAGTTCTAGAGGCACTAATCAATTGCATTGATTTTTACAAGAAATGCATATATATGGAGTACTAAAGAAGAGGAAGAAGAAGAAAAAAAATGTATATTTTATAATTTTATAATTTTTTTGGTTTAAAACTCTTTTATGAATTTTTAAACTGATCGTAACTAGTAAATTTAAAGCATCTAATTTCAAAATCAATTGGTAATGGATAGAGATGCCCATAATTTATTATTTAGAGATGTAATGTTTTAATTTTGAATGCCCAAATTAACACTTTTCATTCTCAAATATCACACTGTTACTATGCAAGAGTTTTATGAAATTGTTTCTTAACATAATTAATTTCACTTTCATAGACAATATTTTATCTTTTTGGATAAGAACATTCTGGATTATGCACATATATAGATGACAACAATGATGACAAAGCAAATATAATAAATAAATCATACATGCCACCTGACTCATCCACACAAACGCATGTGTGCATGCATGCAAATAAACCATCAATTGCAACATCAAAGAGACTAGTAGTACTGCTCGCCCTGCAACATAACTACTAATTCTCTCTCTATGGTTCCACAAAGAACAATAACACAAAAGCTGTGCATCAAAGGTTAATTAGCCTCCTATCCTAATAATTAATTGATTTCAAATCTTGGTTTGAAACTATTTGTCAACTATCTCTTTTTTTTTTTTTGGTAATTAACTATTTGTCAGTTATCATGGCAGCCAAAAGTATGCATCAGTAAAGTTTCTAATCCTTAATGAAGAATTTAAGAAATGGAAGATGATTATCTCCCTACACTAAATTATTATCTAAGAGTTAAAAGTATTGTAACTCAATTAATATTTATTGATATTTTTTATTTAAAAAATCAAGATTCAAATCTTCTTATCCCTTTCTTCTTCATCTATCAAATTGTGAAAAATATTATCCTTATACTTATTGATAGTCTTAGAATTGATACGTTTATATAAATGATGCTGGTAATTAGACACCTTTCGTTTGTTCTGTACGAAGTCTAAAATGTCTTACACTACTATACTAAAACCATGACCAAATGTCACTTGGGTATTCGGCTCAGTGGTAATCCTCTTCCCCAAAAAGTCTTACTCCTCTATGAGGGAGTGGGTTCAATCTCGGGATCTTCAAAATATACGTGTGTGTGAGTTTATATTAAAATTTCTATCATATATATATAAAAAAAAAAAAAAAAAAAAAAAAACCATGACCGAACGTAGCGATTTAGATCGTGTGGCAAACTGGCACGTGAGTTAATATCTAAAAAGAAACACAAACACTTTCACCGTGTGAAGTTAACATTGCCTCTAAAATGACGAAGTAAATAACTAAATACACAATTTACAAATAGACTAGTAAAAGGAAAAAAAACTAACTAACAAAAATCAAAATCATATCCATCCACACACTCACTTCGTTAAAGAACAAAAATTCTATCTTACATTATTTAAATTCTCTACAATTGAGGACCATCCTTAATTGGTTGCCAGGATGTGTTGATGCATTGTAAATATACACGAAGTTTCAGGACCTACAATGGGATACTACGATGACATGTTACCCATATCAAAATAGACTAGGATAATAATTTTTCACTTTTTTTTTTTTACAATTGTTGATGTCATTTGTTGTGAGTTTGTCAGAATTATAATTAGAAAAATTTCACTTTTACATAGATGGTAAAAATATTTTCCCTAAACTTATTGATATCAATAACATCACCAACAAGTACATTTACAACATTTTTCACTAACTTGATGACGTGTCTTGTTATTATATCTTTGGATGTGAAACTGATGTTTTTTGCTAAACCATCTGAAACGGATTTTTTTTTTATAAGAATATCTGAAACGTTATGAAGAAGATTACCAATTTGACTTCTCCTAAATCTCTTTTCCATTATTTATTAGTAGAAACATTAGGAATTTGGACCCCAAATTAGTGTTAATCCGTAATTCTACAAAAATGACACGAGAGTTGATATGCACAACACCTATTTCATAGTCTTAAAGGCAGAAAGTCAACTATCCTATCTGTTGTAAACTTGTACTTGAGGATATATATATATATATATATATATATATATATATAAATTTGGTATTTATATTATATTATTATACCATTTGACCATAATCCATAAGCAAAATATACCATGTTAAGTAAAGAGAAAGTAAAGAAGAAATAGAAGATAAAATTGTTTAGATAAGTGTGCAAATTGTTTACGGCTGTTCAAATCGTTAGAGAGCAGAATTTTCCTCCCTTTTTTGAGGGAATGAATAGAGGGCTGATTTCTTTGACTATAATTTTGGCATGGCATATTATGAAGGGTTAATTAATCTAAATTCACCTTCTCAAAATGCACATAATGGAGAGGCTGGTCTTAGGTCGATAGGTCCACAACCAATTCATGATCAAGTGGCTACTTGACCTTTCCAATTTGTGCTTGAATCGGGACATGTTATGGGGCAAATTACACTAGCTGATTTTTCTTTTTATTTTTATTCTAAAACCAAATTAAAAGTAATAAATAACACTTCCAATTCCAACTAGGACCAAAGATTGACTTTTGCATGGCAACAAGAAGTAACCAACCCTTTCATTCCATCCACAATTCCATAAATTGATCAAATTTCCCGTTTTTCCGTCCCATGCAGAAAATTACAGATTTTATCCTCTCCTCTCAAAATGTGACCAGGTTCACTGTACCTTCAACGCCCATTCTGATCAAATTTCTTTGGAAATTGTGGAGGAATTGATTAATTTTATGGTAATAAAAATTTGATATCGTTACTAAATCTTTAAATTCATATAGTAACACCTTATTAACACATTGTTTGGTCTAACATAATTTTCACACATGTCAGCATTGATACAAATGTTTTACACTTCAATCACTATATACAATTTATATACCCCATCAATCAATTGTGAAAAAAAAAAATGTAAGTTACTAGATTTTTTTCCTTATTTAATGGAATAAAATCTTAAATTACTTAATATGATATTCACCTTTAAAAAAAAAAAAAAAAAAAAAACACCACACCCCTCTTCTCGTTTTGTATTTAAACCCTTCCCATACATAGCTAAGCCTCTCACAATATCCATTGCTCTCTAAGAACACCCCTTTTTTCGTGTTGAATCCCAAACCCAATTCTCTCATGGCTGAGACCAAAACCAATAATTTCGTAATCTCGGACAAGAAACGACCTGGTTCCGATGATTTGGTGGACAACGAAAACACCTTCAATCCCTCAAAGAAATCAATGCTAGTATCATCCGCCACGTGGGACGGTCCAGCCGCGGCTCTAGCCGCAGCCCGCCACGAGTTTGGCGAGCACGGCGGTGTCAACATGTCAATCGAAGCCTCCGCCACTTTCACCGTCATGGAGCCAGAAACCATGCGCCGCATGTTCTCCGGCGAGCTTGGTCCAGACCGTGACTTCTTCATCTATAGCCGTCACTTCAACCCAACCGTGTTGAATCTCGGCCGTCAGATGGCGGCTCTCGAAGCCACCGAAGCCGCTTACTGCACATCGAGCGGCATGTCAGCAATCAGCTCGGTTTTATTAAACCTTGTCAGCAGTGGGGACCACATCGTCGCTTCTAGAGCTCTCTACGGTGGGACCCACGCCTTGCTGACTCACTTCCTCCCTAGAGCTTGCAACATTACGACGACGTTTGTGGACGTGAATGATTTGGAGATGGTGAAGAATGCCATGGTTGAAGGACGCACTAAAGTGTTGTACTTCGAGTCCATCTCTAATCCAACGCTTGCAGTCGCTAAAATACCTGAGCTAAGCCGTATAGCTCATGACAAAGATGTTAAGGTTGTCGTCGACAACACTTTCGCTCCTATGGTTATCTCTCCGGCTCGGCTCGGCGCTGACGTTGTCGTTCATAGTATCTCCAAGTTCATTAGCGGTGGGGCCGACATTATTGCAGGTACGTTAAAGTTAAAACGGTTTTTTGTTTTGCCTTATCTATAAAATTTAATTATAGATAAAGTATATTAATTTATTCAATTGACATGTATTTATTACTTGAAAATATAACCTCTTGATTTTTCACAACTCACTAATTAGAGAGAGAGGTTGAGTTTTGTCATTATTGGTCATTACAAAAAAAAAAAAAAAAAAAAAAAAAAAAAAATTGTGAAAAAGTTACCATATTTATTGCGTAAAAATTATTATTAATTTTGGACGGTTGAAATTAAAGTGCATTTAATCTAATATTAAATGATTTATATGTAAATATTACAGAAAATAAATTGTGGAGGAGTGTATAGTTTTTATTCGAGTGAACAAGATATTTTATTTTTTACTTTTTATTTCTGGGGTTAATAGAATCTGGGACATTGATTTCAGGGTTAAGTAAAAAGAGTTTGGGAAAGTGTGTAGTCTGTGTAATCTGACCTTTTCAATGATGCCTACGGTACATTTTGGGATTCATGTGATTCAGCTAGTTTAGCTCGTGAATGATGGTGTCTAGCTTTACTTTGCGAACATGCCACATGGTTTTATCATTTATGCTGATTTTGTTTTATTTATTTTTGCTTGATCTTTATAGGGTATTTTAGGTTTAAGACTCTAAATGTTACAAATTTATATATCAAAACTGAGGTTAAATAATGATGTGTGGAGTGTGAACAAGTGTTTAGTAAACCATATCAAAGTACATTGGATACAAACTTTTCGAATATTTTATTTTTAAAACAAACTGTACCACCCCAAAATAAAGGGGTACAGGTCCTCGAATTCATGCCCTCCCTAATGGGAGAACATGGAGGTACATCTAGCTTTTGAGTAAGTGGTGTGTGTTACTTTTTCCTTTTGTTATTTTGTGGCAAGCTATAATTAAGAATACATGTCGCATACTCGCATGTGATGTGTGTTAAGAATTCTAACTTGGCTTTGTTTCTTTGTGGATTGGCCCTACGTATAGTCAGATTTGGGGTCACTTTTTTTTGGTAAATAGATTTGGGGTTACTTGGGTACGTGTCTTATCGGTTAAGAATATTCTTGAGAACTTTAAGTAACATATTGTAAAAGCAGTAGAAGTATTTGTCCCACTCAACATGGGTGGTTTAGGCTTTAGCTCTTTAAGATTTGATTTATCGAAAGCTTTTTGTAAAAAGAGATTCATCTGTATTGTTGTCATCTACAATCGTGATAAATAAGCACACTTAATTGAAAAGCACATATCTCAACAACCAGTAGTGTCCAGCATCTTGGTATCTTCGAGAGAATTCCCACGTAGGACCTAGTTAATTATTATTTATTAATATTAATGAATGTGACTTTATTTCTTGTCACAACTTATCATGGATGCAAATGATGTGATTATCAACTTGAAATATATAAATTTCTTGTGGATTATTAGCTTGCCATTCAAGCTGTGGTCCTTACTATGTGTAAGTTTCAGTTGTGGACCAAGGAAGGGTAAAAATTCCACTGCTCTTCACTGAAATGTATTGTCATATTTTTTCTTAGGAAAAGTAGCTTTTATGATGCAAAGGATAGCCAAGATGTTTGCTCCATTTTTCTTGTCTTTGATGTTTATTGTCTCCTTGATGTGCCAACCCAATATTAGTATTCCTATTTGTCCTTTTTTTCAATCAATAGAACTTATTCCTTAAAAAAAATTAAAAAAAGTTACATAAAAAGTATGTCATGCATTCGACACACGTAATATCTCTTTCACAACACGAGACTTTTATAATTATGGAGGCCACATATTATGAGAGGGATATTATGTATGTCCGGATCCACGAGATACCTCCTCATTCTTACTGAGTGTTAATGGATTCCAACATGCCAATGACAATTGACAGGAGCTGTGTGTGGACCTGCAAGTCTTGTGAACTCCATGATGGACCTTCACCAAGGGACCCTGATGCTTCTAGGGCCCACGATGAATGCCAAAGTTGCCTTTGAACTATCAGAGAGGATTCCTCACTTGGGCCTAAGAATGAAGGAGCATTGCAACCGAGCATTGGTTTTTGCCACAAGGATGAAAAAGCTGGGCCTTAAGGTCATCTACCCGGGCCTTGAAGATCACCCAGATCACAATGTTTTGAAGTCCTTTCACAATAAGGACTATGGGTTCGGTGGACTTCTCTGCCTTGACATGGAAACTGAGGAAAAGGCTAACCGGTTGATGAACCACTTGCAAAATACCACCCAGTTTGGGCTCATGGCAGTTAGCCTGGGATACTATGAGACCCTCATGTCTTGCTCTGGAAGCAGTACTAGTAGTGAACTGAATGCTGAGGAAAAGGCACTGGCTGGAATTTCACCAGGGTTGGTTAGGATGTCCATTGGATATATTGGGACATTGGAGCAGAAATGGAGCCAATTTGAAAAGGCACTTTCCAGAATGCAAGATTCGGGTTCATACAACAAATACTGACCAGTTTCTTGTGCCCATTGCTGGAATAATCTTGTCATGTAGTTTCTGTTGGTTGTTTCATGTAAGAATGGGTGCTTTTCAGTCTGCATTTCAGTTGTGGATGATAAATAATAGCTTATCCAGTGGACAGTATAATGTTTTATTAGATTGCCATGCACGTATTTCAATCAATCACATATAGTAATCGAGTTTCCCCAAACTTCATTTTATGGGCTTGAAACTGACCCGAGTGATGATCAGCAGTGTGCTGCTTGAACCCTATTGAAAGCCCACGGTGAAATGATTCTGATATCATATTAGAAAGAGAGAAAGATAGCAAAAATAAATTCTATATTCCTTATGTTAATATGTTAATTTGTACATGTAGAAGTCTATATTAGGCACACACTATGTACAAGAAACTAGAATGTTGCAGAAGTAATACTAACCGTCTGAAACTTTGGGCCTACAATTAATTAAGCTAACTAATATTCTTACATAAAATGTTTCCAAAGTCATACAATAACTGGTATTGTATAGGCATATAAGTGTCATGTTGGTTACTACCTAAGGATAGGTCTGAAAGATCCTGACTTAGTGAGAATTCTCGAAAAATAAAAATAAAAAAAAATTGTGGAATAGGAGCTTAATGTAGGTACCTAAATAAGAAGCTTGAAGAATAGAAAAGTGCTAACTAAATCAAAGCCAACCAATCTAATGGTATGTTTGGATGGAGGGAAATGACAAGAGAGTAGAGGAGAGGAGAAAAGAAGATGATCAGAATATACTAAAAATTAGTATATTCTGATCATCTTCTTTTCTCCTCTCCCTCCATCTCCCTCTATCCCAAACATACCATAAGGGACTGCTTTAAGCTCAAGTGACATTTGCCCTGTTAATAATAACTAAATTTCAGTTTAGTTTATTCTGAAAATTTTCCCAAGGGACATAAATGATGTGAGCTATGATGAGTAGGCCTCACTCACATGGTTTTTAATTTAATTGGCTGCAATAATTTGGGCTCAGGCTTAAAAAAAAAAAAAAAAAAAAAATGATCTGGGTTAGGAATGGTGGGCCGCTAAACACAACTTACAACGTCCACCGAGCATACTGGGCCAGCCCTTTGTCTCTCTACAAAAACAAATCAAATACTGGGCCAGTCTTTCTTTCTTTTTTGGGTAAGTGAAAATTGATTTAATCGTGACAATATCCTTAAAAATGATAACATTCCGATCATCATCAATTCATCATATTATCGCACAATGAAATGTACATTTTCATTTTTCTTCTCTATTGTACGTTTTGCATGGTGCATATAAATGAAACAACGTGATAATCTAACCACCCCACAAACCAAAGTCCCCGATTGAAAAAGATCAATTTGTCATGCATGGAGGTGCACACGATTTTTGAATTAATAATAAAGGCATAAGTAGCCCATCTTTTTTATTTTTTATACGATGAATAATAAGCCTAGTCTTTAGTTATGAGCTTGAACGTGGGAATCTAGGGGGCTTGGGCTTTTGACACTTACATTTCTAATGGTGCAGGCCAGCCCATGCCGGACCACATGACCTAGCAACGTGGCTCTTCACAGTTTTTCCCATTCTTTTTAGTTGATTGATCAAAATCATTATTTTCATTCTCCTAATAAATACCCTGAGACCACTTTGTTCCTGTAATTACCTCTGTTGTCAATATAACGATTCGAGATCATAGAATCGCACAATTTACAAGCATACACATCAAAATCAATCAGAATTGTACATGGGATAGAATCGTACAAAATTGCTTTTTTTATGCAATTTTTCTTTTATTATTTGTCATTTCTTCATGTATTTGTAATTTGGTACTTAGTGGTTAACACTTATTTTTCTTTATAAGTAATTTGTGTCAAAGTTTATCTTTTTCTAATAAGTCTTCAACTTTTTTTATTTAAGAAACGTATAATTTTACGATTCCCGATTCGATTATATGATCCATTTCATTCTATCCTTTCACTGATTTTATGTGAATTGTAGAATCTTGATTTTTACAAATTACTTGTGTGTGGATGAAACAGTTAAATAAGAGATTACTCACATGTTTTAAAAGATTTGAACATCCACATCATAAAAGAAATTAAAAATCAAAACAAAAATTCCTTGCAATATCTCTTCATAAAAAAAAAATATATATATATATATATATATTTGAGAAAAAGAAGCAGAAGCACTTCAGGTGTGTTTATTATAATATTCCCAAAACAAGAATCCTTCGTTAAGGAGGATATCTACCCTTTGGAATAATAGCCAGCACCTTGACTCTTCCACTTACAAGTCAAAATAAGAGCAACTTACGGAACAGAATCATTGCATTTATTCCTTTCCATTTTGAAACATAAACCATGACCAATTTAAGAATTTATCTAATAAGAAAATCTTTATCCTTAGGAACCGTATCATTCAGTCGGCAAAATTTCTGTTGAATATTCGATTACGCACTCCATTTTACAACATAATCATGACAAAATTAAGAAACCCTATCTAATTCTCTAATAAATAAAAATCCATTAGTCTTACAATGGTATTATTCAGTCAGCAAGATTTCTGTTGAATATTCCATCCAAATTACTATTTCCAATTTGACTGACAATCTTAAGTGGGAATCGTCACCCACAAGGCTGGGACATATTCTAGCATTTACAAACCAATATCACTCATGAACCCAATTTGCCCACCATTTTGATCTATTACATTATAAATTGGTTATTTTTACTTTTTAGTCCATAGGGCATTCTCAAAATAATTTAATTTTAAACTCTACGTCATACCATCAAATTTTATTCTGTGAAAGCATCTCCAAATGGCTTAATTTAGTTATTGAAAAATCTAATAATCATTTGCTTGTACCTTTCAAGAAACCCAAAAATCGCAAATGTAACTCCAACTTTCAAACTCAATCTTATGTACGTACGACCATGTGTTTGCCACATGAATATTATTATAAAAAAAAAGAAGGATTTATTTCATAATCAATTCTTATTAAGCTCTAGCTATTGCTTTTGGCATCCTCAAACTATATTCATCAATCATCATGATTATATATCCGATCATTATTCTAAGATTTTTTGAGATAGATTCCCTTTGACCGTACTAATTAGTGGTGCTAAATGAGTGTATTTAGCTTTAATGGAATGATACTTAGCTGAACTTTAGGCAAATAGAAAACCAACAAATAAAAATAAAAAATTAATATTGTTAGGTACCTATCCACTCAGAGGTTTGCTTACTCCAAAAATAGGGAAAATTATAATGGAAACAATTTCTTACCATTCGTCCACCCGCTTTTTAGGGGAAAAAAAAAAAAAATCATCTATGCAAAGACATGGGCCACATGGCAAAATTAATAAGCTTGGAAAATGAGTTAAAGTGCTAGAAGCCTAGAAGGACTAGTTGCAAACTTATAATTAAAGGTGTGATTCAACCTAACAATCCAATTAGCCTGACTTGATTTGACCCCTCTAATTAGTTTTTCGTGGGTTGAGTTGTATTTATTTATTTATTTTCCTTTTTTGAAGTTTGAGTTGGGATGGGTCGGAGATATTTCAACACAAAGCGATTGGGTTGGGTTTTAGAATATCTCAATCACAGCCCAACCCAATCCAATTCATGTAAACCCTTAATTACAATGTTAGCCATGGTATATTCTAGCTACCTCAAATATTTTGTTGGTCAATAAATGTACTAGAAGCTAGACACATCTTATAATCTTGAGGAGTAATTCAACTGATCCGGTCTTGGGTGTGATCCATAATAATCACTAATTCGAATCCTTTCAGAACCACCCATCCAAAACAAAGTCTCGCTCAACCAAGGCTATTAAAAAAAAGCTAGACACATCTTATCTGTAGTACACCTCTAATCTTCACCACAACTTAACCTGTACGACATTTCTAATCTTCATAAACTCTTTTTTTTGGTAACCACACTTAATTAACATTATCTGGATAGAATCTATCGATAATTCACGCATGGCAATATGGCATCAGCAAAGACGAATGCATGTGTCGTGTACATATGAAGATAACATATGCATTCAGAGATGTTTTCAAAATCTTACTAAATCTTATTAACAGAAAATTACATTTTAAAAAATCGATCTTTCATACTTGACACTTGGAGGGTGCAATCACGACAAATGCATGAAACTAAGCCAAAAGTACAATGATGATGCTAGAAAATGTTTTTTTGTTGTTATAATGGAATCCCGAAGGAGTTATTTTCCGCCTTGACTTTTGATTTGGACCTATCAAGATACCTCTTACAAAACAGACGCGTGATCCATCTATGTTGGGGGTAAAAGACAAAGACATTCCCACGTTAGGGACTATTCAATTTTCATCTAGTACCATTATTAGTTGCTTTCCATCCACATGTTTTTCACATGCTATCGACCAGTTGTTCATGTTAAGTAGTTGTCATATTTAAGCTCAATTGAGTCGGAAATGACACCAAACAGATATCTATGATAGCAATCGTTCCACAATACCACAAGCAACACCAAGATCATGCCCTTTGTCATGCAATCTTTCTTTTCTTTTCTGTTTTGTCATTGTTTCTTATCTTATCTTTTCTTATTTTCTTCGAAGAATATTATGGAATATGGATAATATGCTTGTTTTAATGCAATATAATTATGAACATATACAGCCCACGCTGAACCATTTTGAATTAATATTTAGATGACCAAGACCAACTTCTTTGATGTGCCACCCATGCATGCCTGAAAACAACCTTCTAGGAAAGAGGGAGGGAAATCTGTAATAAAAAGAGAACTAAATAGAAAAAAGAAAAGGAACTAAACCTTTATGAGCCTCTAATAATACCTAACTTGTTTCTTCTGTAATAAAAGATCTATTTGAAAAATCTAGTTTAGACCCCTTTGTTAAAGATGCAATGGGATTATTAAGGGGGGTGACAAACTGGCATAGATTTATCGCTGCACCACAAGGAAGAAAAATGCCTGAATTTTTTTCTCTCAAGGCTCTAAATTTCCTGCCTCTCTTCACACTGAAAAACCGTACATATCTGGGGTTTAAATAGGTGTATTTCGCTCGATGTTCGCTTGAGCGAGAGTCACCTCGAGCGAGCTTTCTTCTCGGCTTGAGTGCGCCTCACATCTCGCCTGATCAAGCGTAGTCCTGCTCAAGCCAGCTCCAATAATTTACAATTTCTTATATCAATAAATTTGAAATTGATTCCACATAAACATCATGGAATGTACCAACACTAAAAACCTAACTCTTTATGATTTTCTTTTGATAATCTAATGCATTTTTTTATGATAGTTCTTAAATTATAAAGCTTCACATTTCTTCATAGTGACTTTCACTCAAACCACTAAAAAGCATTAATGATACAAGTTTTCTTTCTTCTTTTGTTTTGTTTTTTGTTTTTGGGTGGCGGGGGGATTTAAGTTTTTCAATTATATCAAGGGGATTATTCCCCATGAATTATATGCCCAATGCAAAATTTTAACACTAATGAAATTATTCTATTGGGTTAAAAATTCAGTCCAATAATTTATTGAATATTTAGTTCAATGGTGTCTACTTCACTCAATTGACATATCCTTTTATTGAGGACGTACGTGGATTCAATCACCTCATATAAATTAGATTAAATTTTTTTTTGCTTTTGATTAAAAAAGAAAATTGAGTCTAATAAAATATTAAATAAATGTGTAAATTACTTTTTCTTATTGGTCACACATCAATATGAATGGTTTATATAATAAAATTTATTAACTTATTTCTCGGAATCATTGATGCATTATGCCTCTGGTTCTTGCAATATTAACTTCTACTATATCAATTGAACCTACTTTTGTGCTATCCTTAGATATTAACTACCCTTTCTCTTTAATTGAAAAGGAAATAAATATATAACAAAACAATGTGCACCTATGTTTGATACCAGGATTTCTTTTTGGACACATGGCCTTTTCCTTTTCACGTGGCATATGCTTTGGACATATCCACCTCCAATAAATTAAAATTAGGCTGTCCATATCCTAACCTCCTAAGTTTCATGGAAAATGTTGTGCACAAACCACTTCATTGTCGTACATGGGACATATTCAGTATTTTATTTCAAGGGTGGACTTCACTGTGAAATTTTTGTAAGGACCATGAACCATCAGTCTTAAAAAATTATAAATGTATTGCAAATTAGTGTATATCTGAAAATCTTTTAGGAAATCATACTTGGTAATTAAATTTATGTAATGAAGTTTAGGTGTCCGACAAGGTTAGGGCACAATATTTGTCCTCAATAGGGTAAAAAATTTGTGTTGCGCAATGACAATGCCTTCGTCCATTTCTTTTGTTAATTAGGTCCATGATTTATGGCACTGTGTATATTTCTTATGTAGATGCTTCGAATATTCTATGGATGCTTTTATGACATTTTATTTGCTTCAATTTATTACACTTATTCTACTTTACTTCACCAGTGCTACAATGACTTTTAACTATTTTTATTTCATACTAAAATTTGTCCATTAGGTAAAAGTTGTCAAAGTTATATATGCCTGAATGCCAACCATGAAGGCGATGCTTTAATTGCTTCCAGAAAATGATGAAAAGAGTCAAGCCTTTATTAAAAAAAAAAAAAAAATCAACTTTATCTAATTGCAAGAGTGTATTTAGTTACTTGGCAAACTATGTAGTATAGAAATTATATAATACAATAGATGTTGATTGTTTGGTTGATTTGGACCTTGAACATTACAAAAAGGTAGTCGAAAGGACACATATATATGAGGTGTTAGCCAAAGTTCTTATTGCTAAAGCTATAGTGAATATTCTCACTTTTTTTTTTTTTAAGGAAAAAAACTATCTTCGGATAATCAATGTGTACCTTTGTAATAATAGCATATAAAATTCCATAAAAACAAAAATAGCGTATAATTTTGTTTATAATGAGACTTGATGGCACAATATGGGTGACTGTTGCCTGAATTTTTCTTTTTGTGATAATCGATCATTGGGTAACAATTATAATTGTCGGCAAAAATATAGCTCGGGAGCATTTTCATTACTCCAATGTTTAAGTAGACAAGCATCTGGAGGGTTAATTAAGCTGGAGTATTGCTAAGTTGTTTTGAGCTTGCTTGAGCTAGGCTGATTGTACTATTGTGGTGTGATTTATCCTAATTAGATAACGTGTACCATGTGTTGATTATATCTAGTATATCAAATGCTTATGATTTACATTTTCCTTTTTGGTCGTGCAAGGAGAGGATTGTCCTCCACCGATGCTCATATTGAAATAATACATTAACTCCTCCACATTTAGGGGTGGAACCACAATAACCCTTGGGGGGTTATGATCCCCCAAACTTTTTAAAAATTAAATTGGTACCCTTGTTTATATTTATCTAAAGTTTTCAAAAACTACATGAATATTCCCTCAAAATCTTCATATTTTTATATTATTTTTTTAAATTGATTAGATTTTTATATTTGTTATTGCTTTGACCTCTTCATTTTTGAAATTATAGTTCTTCCTTGTCCACATTCTAAGATCTCATGGATCATGGATGCCTCAAATCCAACATTAAATCAAGTTGAAAACAACTTAAAGATATCACCTCCTTTAACATATGATAAGTGTAAGTTTGCATGGACGAAATTTAAATAAACCATGCATGCAGCACACTCGAGATCTAATTTTGCCTTAAATGTAAGTGATCACTTCAATGCAAAGCATATGATATTGTAATGATTTTAATATAATCTTCGACTCACTAATTACTTTATACCCAACTAAGAGTATAAATACATTTTGATAGTCCTCAGGATATCGTTCTTTCAGGTTATTCGTACCCTTTTGGTAATTGCATTTTTTCGTTGTTGAGAAAATTGGTAATGACATATAAAACGCATCTAGGTGTTCTGTCAGTTTCCACTAGCGATTAAAATAAACCACAGACAAAACACCTTAAATATGATAATTCTTTTATAAGAAAATTGCATATAGAATAATATTGTTACCAAGTACAAAATCGTGTTTGTTATTAACATGAATTGACGCTTAACCCGCTCATGAATTTGATGTTAATCTCAAAATACGTATTAACATCAGGGGACCACGTACATACTTGACAACAAGGATTGATGGTTGGTTCTTTTGTACTCTCTCCCTCGCTAAAATCAAATAAAATCTCAAAAGTCAATGTATAAACGATGATTGTGTTTGGAAGAGCTTATTTTCTATTTGAATTGACGTTATAACCCGAGAATAAATCCAAAAATGACTAGAAACTTATTCCATTGCAAATTTGCTTGAAAGGGTACACTATAAGAAATTTCGTCTTTAACGATGATTCAAAATTGTTGCTGAGGCTTTAAAAATCTTGTAATATATACGTTTGCAGATTTGCATATTGTAAACTCTTTTTTATTTTCATAGGTTTATCTAATCATGCTAGTTACATTCTTCTATTTGAATTGACGTTATAACTCGAGAATAAATCCAAAAATAACTAGAAACTTATTCCATTGCAAATTTGCTTGAAAGGGTACACTATAAGAAATTTCGTCTTTAACGATGATTCAAAATCGTTGCTGATGCTTTAAAAATCTTGTAATATATACGTTTGCAGATTTGCATATTGTAAACTCTTTTTTATTTTCGTAGGTTTATCTAATCATGCTAGTTACATTCTTTTATTTTTGTTTATTTTGCAAAAGAACACACTCACGCGCGTATATACATTCCTAGAAAGTTTGGATGGATTGCCAAATTTGCCAACGTACTTGCTGTGTGTATACTTAGTGAAGGCACATTTGTATTTGGTGGCTATTTATCCACACTCATGTCTTGAAAATTAAACTATTTATATTAACGACAACTCTGAAATCACTTGTTGAGATCATAAAGCTTTGATACCATATTTTTTTTGTGCAATAACTCTTTCAACATTCTGTAAGGACAAATAAATAATAACATACACTAAATACAAAAATTTAGGTAATTGTCTATTTCTAAGGAATAAGTAACATTTTCACACGATCTTCAAGTAGCTTCCGTTCCTCTAACTTAGCCGAAGATTATACATACATTCAACAGAAAAATGACAGTGATGACACATATATATAAAAATTAACAGCGTAGTGGCTGAACCCACATATAGATATACATTATTGGAAACAAGACATTTATACAACAACGTTAACAGAATAATGACTTAATAACCCACATATATATTTTTATATATGAAGTTTTATGATTTAGGAGAAAGATACATAACAAGAGAGGGGAAAAAAAT
Source organism: Fagus sylvatica (assembly GCA_907173295.1). Taxonomy (NCBI): domain Eukaryota; kingdom Viridiplantae; phylum Streptophyta; class Magnoliopsida; order Fagales; family Fagaceae; genus Fagus; species Fagus sylvatica. The sequence continues at coordinate 1,035,264 of OU015764.1, read as the reverse complement.
AAAATAAAAGCAGCTTCCATATTGCTCGAAGTTCATATATATATATAAGAAACACACACACTTTAACATTAACTGGCTGAGGCCAGTGGCTGAACCTACATAAGGAGGGAGGGTTACAATTTAGGCGAAGAGCTGCATTTATGATTTTTACAACTTTTTATGCATAATGAGCATTTCTTAATTATATGAGCCTTGGGTTCACCTTGACTGTAAGAGGGTTTGCCATTTCACATGAAAGCCTCAAAACCTCAGAGAGATCTAGTGGGGTGTGATCAGATTTGACCCACTCAAATTCATGTAACAAATTTGCTACCCAAAACGTGACAGTGGTCAAACCCAATGCCTTTCCTGGGCAAGTCCTCCTACCCGACCCAAATGGGGCCAACCTTAGATCAGACCCCAGTACAGAAAACTCCACGTCAGCATTTTTGCCCACAAACCTCTCAGGCAAAAACTCAAGTGGGTCCGACCACACTTCTGGGTCCCTTGTGATAGCCCACATGTTAACCATAGCTGTGGTCCCCGCAGGCACGTGATATCCATCAATTAGGGTATCCTCAATGGCTAAGCGGGCCCATGATAGAAGTGGGCCCGGTGGGTGTAGCCTAAGAACTTCCTTCACCACAGCTGGCAGGTAAACCATTGAATGAATGTCTGATTCATTCAACGGCCTAGATCTTCCCACCACAGTATCAAGCTCATCATGCACTTTTGCTTGGACATCAGGGTGGAGTACCATCCTTGCTAGTATCCACTCTATCAAAACTGCCACAGTATCTGTTCCTCTAAAGATCATCTCCTATAATAAAGGACAAGATTAAGAAAATAATTAGCATTGATCACTTGTATTAAGGGTTGTTTGATCTTTTCAATGTGAAAATTTCACACTTGAGTGTGGAAATATCACTCTCCTTAAACAATCATAATGGCTCTTTTAGTGAGTGAGGCGTTGCAGTAAAATACAAACGAAACTACCAAGAATCTTAACCCCATTGAAGCTACAGCCTACACTTTTATGGATTCTAGAACTTTTTCTTCTTTACTCTACCGTTTTTGTCAGTACCGTAAAAATTGTAGAAAATGACATGTCAGAATAAAGATTATAGCTTCGAATAGAATATGATTTGATTTGTTGAGAATCGATTTAAAATTTTAATACTAAGACTTAGTGTTATTTTTATTATTCAATAGATTTCCACATATAAACCAAAAATAGAGAGAAATATTCAGATAGAATAATATTGGAATATTGTGTTTGTTGCTTACCCAAAGCACGGCAACCATGTCAGGTTCAGCTAGTTTATCAGGTCCTTGAAGAGAGAGTAGAACATCCACAAAGTCATGGTTTCTTTGACTGGTTTGTTCTTTGTGCTCTTGGATAATCTTGGTGACGAACCGGTTCACTCTAGGAACGAGTTTGGAGCATCTGAACTTGATTCTTTGAAGGTCAAAACCAGCAAGCCATGGAAGGTGATCCGACCAGTTAAGCTTCCCTAACAAGTCGTAACCTTCAGACACGAGCTGGCTTAGTTCCTCGACTTCACTATTGAATTGTGAAAGCTCATAGTTCTTTCCAAACACCGAGCACATCATGTTGTTAAGCGAAGCTCGCTTGAGTATTTCACGGACAGAGAAGTCACGGCCAGGATGAGTCTTACTACTAGTAGTACATGCAATCATGGAAACCATTTGGGTTGAGATTTCTGACCTCTGTGACTGTGAAGCGTTGATTTGTTTGGGACAGAAAAGATGAGTGGCAGCGATTCTTCTTAGTGTTCGCCAATAAACTCCATAAGGAGCAAAACCAATCGCTCTATTAAACATTAAACTGTACGCAGACTCTTTCACTGGACGATCAGCGAAGACAGAGCTGTTTAAGATTTCTTTAGCTACGTCTGCGTTGCATGTTATGATGAAACGGGTTTCACCCACGCTAAAAGCCATGAGCCTCTTAGCTTTAAACCACTCTGAAGCTTTAGCAAGCTTGTGGTGAGCAAGATTAACCATTAAGCACAAGCTTCCAATCACTGGAAACCCACGTGGTCCTGGTATTTGTTTGGTCTTTTTAGTTGAAGTTGTTTTCAACCAATAATACCTTCCCCATGCTGGACCTCCAGGACAAAAAGCCCAATAGCAAAAAGCCAGAGCTAGCCATGCCATGCAGAGAAAAAAGAAAACGAAAATTGTGTTTTGAGAAGAAAGAGCTTTGCATTTAGAAACGAGAGCTAAAACCCACAAAGTGTCTACGCGTGTCTCCATGATGGAATTAAGAGAAACAAAAAGAAAGAGTAAGAAAGGCAAATATGGAGACCAGGAATGTGTGGGTTTCCTTATTTGGCTTAGACTAAGAAGTGGAACTTGGTTTATATAGAGAATTGGTTGTGCTTGGGTATCCGTTAAAAACAATGGGCGTTAATGTTATTGACCGTTTAACGGAAAAGGTTGGCAGTTATACAAAGAAATAACGGGGTGCGCCGCCTCTCAGACATAACGGAAAGGAAAGTTAAAGAGTGGCGCCAGATAGTAAAGATAGACTCACGCTTATTTTTAACGCGTGGAATATACCTCTATTGGTGGTGAATGAAAAAGAAAAAAACTTATATGATTTTCTTTTTAGCAATAAATCTTTGGGGCCCTCACTTTCTGATCCTTGCTTTTAGGCCATGACATGTTGCATGACATCGAGATAGCGATATCGAGCATTTCCATGCTGTCCTTACTTGTATGCTTTTTAGTGAGTTAGTCGTCAAGTAATTAATTAATTAGTGAGGTCTTTAAGAATCATATTCATACAATGTAATAAAGATTCTGTTAACTTTAACGGATGTTTTTAGGGTAATGGTTAAAAAATATTAAATGTTTATATTTTATAAGAAATAATAAATTTTTAATATTAAAATAATAAATAAAAAGACTAAAATATCTTTAAAAACTATTTTTATATTATTTTAATATTAAAATTTCACTATTTCTTATAAAATAAAAGTATTTAATGATTCTTTAACTATTGTTCTAATGACACTCATTAACAAAATCCATGTAATAATAGATAATTTACGTTTTTTGTTCATATAATGATGATTATAGATTACACAATGTGTAACTCTTTTTCATGCATCTCTCTAATGGTTAAAGATAAATTTTTGTTAACTCTCATTTTGGTAATTCAATTAACAAAGTAGAAGGAAATTCTTAGGAGCCGCTGCGGGACTGGGACGTCAAAGGTGTAAAAAATTATAATATTTGTGTATGTTTTGATAAAATGTATGTAAGGTGTTGTAAATTGTGTGTAGTTTATAGTAAAGTTAATTTTATTACTAATTTTATCAAAATTCACAAATTTTTATTTTTACAACAATAAACACATATTTATCAATACGGATACAACATTTACCACAAAACACACAAATTTTATCAAAATCAACACTGATCCCGTGGCGGGACCTAAGTGTTCCCCCAAAGTAGATGGTCATACATCACAATGTTAGTGCCTTCGGTTGATTTTTAATACATGGCTGTAAAACACCTTCTTAGGTTGATAAGAATTTTTACGGGTCGAGAATATAATTATACTTTACGGATTAAAATGACTTAGATGTTATCACAGATAGAGACAACCATAACAGCCCAAATTGCACATTCCTCAACCCTCCTAAATCATGACCCAAAGATCAGCTTGACCCATATACATGAGAACATACAAGAAACCAGAATAAGTTGAGCGGCGGTAAGCAAACACTAAAGCTTGAGCGTGGGGGAACAAACTCAAGCTTAAAGAACTGAACATGATATTTTGAGACGTATTCATACTATGTGGATCAACGGTTACATACCCAAAAACACGATCATTATGGAGGCGGTTATGCCACTCATTGTAGGTTATTATGAACATGATGAAGAAGTTTATACATAGGAGAAGTCAAATCTAAAACAGCTGTAAGAAATATATCTTAGAGCATATCCTAAAGAGATGTGAAATTCATGTGGTCCCACCCAACGACTAATTATAACGCTTGTAAAATTCCAATCAAATTATCAAATCAAACGTGTCTTTGACATAAGTAGTGTAAGCTTCAAATTTGACATATGAGTTTGAAGTGTCTAATTTTGGAACTGTCAGATTTGAACTTTCAATTTGCCGCATCAGCCATCATATTTTTATTTTTTATTTTTTTGACAAATCCAAATTGACATCTCCTTTAAAGTTATTCTTACATTCACAAAAATGAAGCACTCATAAGCACTCCACTAACTTAGGCATCAGAACAATTAGACCGATACTACATTGGTGCCACCCTGAGCTTTTTTTGCTGTGGTAGGTGTTCATTTGACTAGTTAATCATCTAACCACTAATCCATCATCAAGAATATGGTATTTGATTTACCCAAATAGATAAAAATTAACCAGTTAGCTCACCTTAGTATATGTTTAGTTAGGTTAGGTTTTATCTTAAAAGTTTATTTGCTTAAAAGTGAGAAAAAAAAAATAGGAAAAAAGAAAAGAAAAATAGCTTTAATGAAAACATCAATCGAAACGTTTGATTAAGAGCTCAAAATCCCATTCCCCGTACCAAAAGTAGTCAAGACTTCAAATTTTGTTGACATTTAACAGTTTTCAGCAATCATCTCATCACAAATCATCTTTACATTTATGAGAGTACTATTTACGTAGCAAGCAATGAAATTAGGTGCCTCGATTTGTCATTTTCTTGTTTGATGGGAGTTATCAACACGTACTTGCAAGTTGCGAGTAGTCTAAAGATTTCTGAAGGGGAAATATTATACAAAATCTTCCTCATTTTGTTTTTTTTCAAAATGGAAAACAAACAAATATATGGACAGCGGGACAATCCTGCAGCTTCAGTTCTGTCTGTCCACACGTGTTTGGTTTTGGAGTTCTGAAGTGAAGCTATCGTGTCCCCCTGCATGTAATTCTGGCCGATAAGTATAGAGTTTTTCATAATTTTCTTCATAATAATTATAAAAATATATTGTTAATGGATATATAACAAAAATTATCTTATTGATAGATTCAGATGAAAGTGATATTGTTCTAATTAGAACAAAACATATTATATTCTGATAACGTTTTAATCAAAACAAAACAAATTATATTTATGTGAAAGTGATATTATTCTAATCAAAACAAAATAGATTATATTCATGATTTACGTGAAAATGATATTTTTTTTAACTAAATGAGTCTACTCTTAAGAAAAAGTTATATGAAAAAAATTATGTCGGCAATATTACTAATTATCTTTCAGGCACTATTCTTAGGCTAGTAGCTTAGTACTAATAGGACACATGGGCCCTTGCGTGTGGTCGCCATATTTGACACTTTCCCGCACACCAAAGTTCATGGTTAGAAATCAATTTCAATGAAGGTGACAAATCCTTGAATTAACCAAATATCCTTGGATTGTTTTAATCAAATGCCGTTATGTGTAGGGCATAATTGTCATTGAAGAAATCATAGGACAAAATAGAAAGGCCACGGGATAGTCCAAATGTGGATAGTAGCCATTCAAGGCTTGGGTCCACTGGATGGGGGGTGATGGTTTTCTTTTTTTTATAGGTGGGTCCACTGAGAATCCATTAAGATTTGTCCTAATCGATTCTAAGGTGATCAAAACCGTGCATTATAGTTTTAAAAAACAAAAACATTAATTTTTCTACAGTTTGTCGTACAAAAAAAAAACGATGTAGATATTTGTAAACATGTCATTCTTGTGCAGTTGGCATTTTTTATTTTTTGTGGGTGTTGAAGATAAACTATATCAACCAGAAAAATGTTAAAATTATAACAATATTATTTTAAATTTTACAAACAAATGGCATAATGAATATAATTGATATCATTTCAACAACATAATAAATAAATTAATTCTATTTTTTTTTTGTATGTGATTAATGATATATTAATAAGATTTGTGTTGTAAAATTTAGGATAAACTCTAAATTACACCATTTAAATTGGATCAATTGTCATTTTTGTGTTTAAAGTTTCATTTTTGTCCCTAAGAGCAACTTCAAGTTATTCCCTACTAGTTTAATTAATCTCATATCCTAGTAGATTCTTTATTTTTTCTTTACTTTCATTTAAACATTATTTCCTCATTCTTTTTTGTTAATTATTTATTAATCAAAGAAGAAATCAAATAGAGAGAGAAGAGAGAGAGAGAGAGAGAGAGAGAGAGAGAGAGAGAGAGAGAGAGAGAGAGAGAGAGAGAGAGAGAGAGAGAGAGAGAGAGAGAGAGAGAGAGAGAGAGAGAGAGAGAGAGAGAGAGAGAGAGAGAGAGAGAGAGAGAGAGAGAGAGAGAAATATTTTTTTTAATAAAGTAGAGAGCTACAATAGCTCTCTAGTTGCATTTAAAAATTGTGGAGCATATGAGGAGAGGCTAATATAGTAATATAGCATTGTTTTTATGGTTTGACTCTCTACATATGAAAAATAGATAGGTTTACAAGAGCTGCTGGAGTTGCTATTGGGTTTGGAACTATTTGTATTATTGGTGTGAGTTTTGTTGTTGGGTATTTTAGATATTTTTTTTTCAGAAAGATTTTTTAGTTATTCTTGAATTGATTAACGGTAGATTTTAAATGGTACCGGATGGAATGATCAATTTGGCAACAAATAAGTCACACAACAATAAAATCGAGGATGTTGAAAAATAAACAGCTATGTAGTTGGATACGCAAAAAAGAACAAGATCCAAAAAATGAGAAAACAAAAAACAAGACCGAGAATTTGAGAGTCAATCATTTTCCTTCACTGGAAAAATTATCGAACACAAGCTAAAGCGAAAATGAACATTCAGAGTGAAACAATCTGGGTGAAAGGAATTCAAGGGCCATCAAATCGTCATATAAACCTGATTTTGACTGGCATGGGTTTCAATCATGACCAATTGGGTGGCTTTGGGTTGTCCAGGCTTATGGCAATTGGTGGCAACGAGCTTAATGGAATTGAATATCGTGGGTGATGTAATTTGAGCTTAAAATGTATGATAGTCTAAGTGTCTAACATCATTATATAGTCTAAGTATCAGGACTATTGAACAAATTCAAAGGTCAGAAGACTCAGAACCACTCAGATACAAACAAAGTAAAACCCAAAAAAACCAAGGAATTCACATCCAAGCTGACTGGAGATCAGACCAAACGTAGAACTTCATAGTCTCCAAAAGATCACAGCCAAGCAACACTCACTTCAAACCACATTTGATTAGCCCATTTGACATGGGGAATTGCACAAACAGTAATCATCATGTCATTTAGGAAAAAGTTATAAATGTTGTTTGTTCTTATACTACTATTATAATTCTATTGCTATTCATAAGGTAATTACTCTTTATTTAGACATAAATTAAAATATAAATTGTGCTCACATCTTGCAATCATTAAAAAAAAAGAAAAAGAAGTTGGATTCATATACTTTGTCGTTCATCCGACATTTTGCCCTAAACACGGGTAATTCTCATTTGCCATAACAAGCACTTTGATAGGCCAATAGTGCACCTAGATAGAAAGCACTAACAAGTCACAAGGCTGAGAGATCTATATATGAATTTTAATGCGTTGAACATTTAATATAATTAAGGCCATCAACAACAACAATAATACAAGAAATCACTTGGAATAACTTATATTTTAATATATTATGTTTTTACTTCCCCAACACCCTTGTCTTCTCTCTAAGAAGATGAAAATAACATTTCATGCATACATAATTTTTTAAGATGTCAAGTTGAAGAAAACTAGAAAAGTATAGTTACATGTTAAAGATGTTGATATTAATTAATTTATTATTTTCCAGTTAAAATGATAAGTTATGTTACTAACATAAGAAGTCATTCTATTTGTTATTTAAGTAGTTTTAATCGTTGTTTTTTATTTGAGCATAAACTATATAGTCGTTAGGGGTGAATGTTCCTGGATTATCTGGAAATCGAATCTGACAGATGGAGTCAATTGTTTATAGGTTTTACAATAATTCTACTTGAAGATAAGTTATGTTACTAACATAAGAAGTCCTTCTATTTGTTATTTAAGTAGTTTTAATCGTTGTTTTTTATATGAGCATAAACTATAGTTGTTAGGGGTGAATGTTCCTGAATTATCTAGCAATCGAATCTGACAGATGGAGTCAATTGCTTATAGTACTGAAAATCCAGAACTGATGGCTTAATTCATGACCAGCCAAAAAAAAAAAAAATCAATAATTTTGACAAAATAAGTATGTGTCCTATCTTATAACAAATAGAAGGCTTAGATATGTTGTTTGTCCTTAAACTTTAGGCCAAAAACCATTTTAGTCCCTAAAGTTTAGAATAATTGGATATGTAGTCATTCCATTAGATATATAATATATTAGGAATTAAAAACGATTTTAGCCAAAAAAAAAAAAAAAAAAAGAGGAATTAAAAACGATTACTTTAAGTTTATTAGGAACTAATATCAATCACTTTAAACTTCATTGATTTTAAAATTGTTTATGGACTAAAGTTTAGGTGTATGTTGGCCTAAATAGAAGTTTGATTTCATCTTTCAACCAAAAAAATTGACAAAAAAAATCTATTCTTATTTCTAGGTAGGCACCTGTGGAGCACGGTGAGCACAAGCATCATTGAAAACTTCATCCAAAAGAGTCATTGTGTACAAATGCAAAGGTAATCGGATAACCTTAATTACCACGCATTAGATTATTAAAAAAAAATGTTAGATATGTTTCTGTGGAGGTACAGAAACGAATCACGAAAGCATATCTGGTATAATCGAGTTGCGAAAACCCTTAAAATAAGAACGAGTGCCACGAGGGAATCATATATATATATATGTCTTTTTTTCTTTAATTGTTTTTGTGGTTAATTTGAGTAATTTAATTTAGGTCTGTTTATGAATTCCATTAACAAGTTTAAAGGTAAATATGAAATTTTTTATTTGTGTATCTTTTGAATTCATCTAAGAATATCCATGCATGTAAACTTAAATTAATAGATCTAACAACTAAATATAATATTTATATAAAAAAATGTACAGAGAAACCATACAAACAACACAATATTAGTTGTTTATTTCATTAGGTAAGTAATAGGTTGATAGCTAGGTATACACCTATGGAGTTAAACTGTTATAAGTAATAACTTATATGTATAATATATTACATCTTTGTTTCTTTATTTAGTGAGAGAGATTTGGTGCATAAAATGAATATGGCCTGGTTTTAGCGTGGGATTCGATCTGGTTTGAGAAGCGAACATGGAGTTGCTTTCAGCTTTGGATTGGTTATCCTCCAATAAGTTTTAGTCTTCCTTCCAATTTTCACAAATTGCTGATGTTTCAAGTTTCAAAACCATTCTAACTCGACCAATGACGATTAACAAGGCGCCAAATTGATGTTGTGAACAATTAGTCCATTATATTCAAATATATTCAGTTTAAGATTTTCGAATTGAAATTGTAGACGTAATAATGATTGCATAATTCGTACAATTTCACATAAATTATGGCTGAATTCAGAAATTTTGTGGGGACTATATTATTTTGAGTTAGTCGTAGAACTTTCAGGGAAGCGCATGGTCTTATTTTTCTTATTTTTCATATGTTGCTTGCGTGTTGATTGATGCATGCTGTGTTGGCCAATATGATAATTGCACAATTAACAATGTCGCATGCCACATGTGTGGTGTAAACTCAACTGAGAACCTTAATCAGATTTTAGGCTGCTAATGGGTGTGAAAGTACTTTATTAACTTTACAAAGGAAAGGAGCACTACTTTTTGAATGAATAAATCTAGTGAATTAATATATATTGTGGCTGAATTCAGAAATTCGTAAACCTTTTGTTGATGATGAAGGTATGTCATATGGTTTTTTTTTTTTTTTTTTTTTTTTTTTTTTTTTTTTTATATGATAGAAATTCTAATCTAAACTCACACACACGTATATTTTGGGAATTCCGAGAATCGAACCCATGTCCTTTACGAAACTTTTTGAGAAGAGGGATTACTATTGGGTCGAATACCCAAGTAACCATGATCTTTTCACAAGCTTAGAAAGTGTCCGATGCCACGTGTGTGATGTTTACTTAATTGAGAACCTTAATTAAGATGTTAATTGGTGTGCAAATACTACATTAGCTTAATTTACAAGGAACGCACTATCTCTTTTGAATGAATAAATCTGATGAATTATCATCGAATTGGATTAGGCTTTTATTCTTTTCTTTGAAAAAGATTTGATACGGGAAAAGATTGGTTCAGTGATTTAATTATGTTCAACTTGAATGCTTAAAGTTCGCCACCCGGTGCATGAAATTTTATTGTCTATATCCACTCCTACGTCCTTTTCTTAATAATTCAATATATTAAATGGTTGGTAAGGAACAACTAGTTAATGGCGTATCACTCCATGTGTTGCATAAAAGATTGCAAATCACTCAATTGCAGGACCACTAAAAATTCCATCGAGTAAATTCTTGGACTTGATAATTAACCAAGTTGATTTTTGAGTGTTACCATATGATTTATAACAACCAATCTTTAGTCCCAAAAATCTTAGTATCATTTCTCTTCAAATTTGTGACAGTTGGTAAGAATAAGAAGAACATCTCTCTGAATCCCCTCAAATTATTCTCCTCAATAGTTATAAAATTTATAAAACCGAATTTATTAAGTGTAATATACTAGTATTCCCCCACATCTTTCCTGGTCTTCTCTCTCAGTCAAAACATATTGAATTGGACAAAGTTTACTATGAAATTCTCGACGCAAAGGCCTCGTCATTAACATATTTATCCACGAATGCTGTCCAGAGGACTAGAAATTATTCTAGTCTCCTCTGACGTGTGAGCGAGGGTATGATTAGGCCCCAAGGGTGGTGGTGCTGGTGCCACGAAAATCAATTGGCCTGGTCTTTCTAAACATTGTTTCAAAATGGATAATCATTATTTCATCAATGTTGGATGGTTGGAAAAAATTTCCTGAAGGTAAAAAAAAAATTTCCTGAAGGTAAAAACAAATGAAATCTAGAAACGAACCCCAAAAAGGGGACAGGTCAACAACCATGTCCTGAAGGACCTAAAAAAATTAAGTATAATGTGTGCCAATACTTTCTCATAGGCACACTTTTTGTTCAAACTTGAAATTAAACTTTTTTTTTTTTCTTCTTTCAATGATTTAGTAGTTGGGGAGTAGGAAGATGAACTATGATTCTCTTTATAAAGGAGATCACCAGTCAATACCAAAAGTATTGAGCTTACTCAATTCTACTAACAAGAAGAATCTAGTTTAGTGCCCGTTTAGAATCCTATTAAGAAGGCAAAAAACACATTTTGAAAATGTAAAACTCAAATTTTGTGTTTGATAAGAAGAAAAAAACATGGTTTGCAAAAAATTTTGCCTTAAAAAATCACGTTTTGGAAATGAAACTCAAAATTTCATTTTCAAAATATGCTTTTGGTAAAAAGCATGGTAAAGAAATGGGTTACCAAACAGACCCATAGAATTTATTCTCCCCCGTAAGAAGAAAAAAGAAAAAAGAAAAAAAAAAGGGGGGTTCTCAAATTGATGAAATCATCCCCCAATTTTAGAAAATGTTTCAATAATGCATTTATATTTTAAAGGGTAGATATTATAGTCCCCCACCATTCTTTAGTTTCTTAGCAAATATTCCATGCTAAGCAAATGTGTACGAGTGTATCTAACTTTTTTCTTTTAGGACTAAGTCTTCCAATTGATGCTGTCAAACTTTGACCATTTTGATGATTCTGATATACGGTTGAAATGATTATTAGATTTTAATGGTGTTTGCTAAGTAGGATGGTTTTCGATAGTTGTAACTTATGTAAGACCAAATCTTCATGTTCCTATTGACAATATGTAAGCGATAAAGCTGAAGATGAAAATGCTTTTGCAACAATAGGGAATGTCTATGCTATTATTCTCCAACATAACAAAATTTTAAATTATCCACTCCAAGTTGCAATAACCTTTTTGCACTTTGTTTGCATGGTTTCAAACCCTCGGACTTAAAAAGCTTTCAAAGTATTCTCTCTGTTCTTCATTTTCTTGTTGAAGAGAGATAGGAACAAAGAAAGTCATAACTCTAAATTGGTCAAGTGTGGGAGGGGTTGTGTAGAGCAGTTACTCTCTTCTTCTTCTTTTTTTTTATGTATAGAGTTTTAAAGTGTCACTTTTTCGTGGTATAATTAAATTATATTTAAGCCTTTTACCATCTTCCTGCAAATAAACAATCAACAATCAACAAAGAGTACAAATGTACACTGAAGAAATGTAGGACAAAATGACTAGAAATCGGAGATTGAGAAATCAAAATCTAAAGGCCTAGAGGATCATCAAAGAATATGCTTCCGCCTTTAAGTACCACATTGTCCATGCGTGGATTATGATATGCATAAAATAACTCCATTGAAATAAGCTCATAGCTAAAGTTGATTATGATATATCTAATGGACTTCTTAGGAAGCTAGTGATGATATGGACATCTTCCATTGTCATTTGAAGACACATACAAACACACACATAGTAGAGAGAAAGAGAGATAGATAGGAATTAAGATGTACTTATAAAACCACAAGGGAACCTTCATAGAATAACTTGCATAAAATAACTCCATTGAAATAAGCTCATAGCTAAAGTTGATTATGATATATCTAATGGACTTCTTAGGAAGCTAGTGATGATATGGACATCTTCCATTGTCATTTGAAGACACATACAAACACATACAGTAGAGAGAAAGAGATAGATAGGAATTAAGATGTACTTATAAAACCACAAGGGAACCTTCATAGAAGGATAATGTATTAGTTCATCTCCTATGTGTACTTTGTATTTAATGTGTTGGTCCCCATGCTGCTAATAGAAGGAAACAGCTGGAACCCTTTTAAATGAGATCTAATTTTAATGCAAAACTAACACTGCATGTAAAGTTAAACATTGCTTTATCATTTTGTACTACAAGTCTACACCGCAATTTGATTAGATCTCAATTTATTAATATGTACAAAAATTGCATAATCACAAGTTGGATAAAGTTTTGAGAATTGAAAATGAGATCAGTCCCCAGTGATGTTACTAAATATTTACAAGCATAAGTTCATCAAATAAATATATATATTTACAAGCATATGGTCTAGAATGTAGCAGATTCAGGATAAGGTCTACAATATTGTTAGTTGAATTCATTTCTTATTAGCGTATAGCACCCTAGTGCTTGTTGGGTGGGGCTTGAATCTAAGCAACAGTGAAGGGTTAGTTATAAAATAAAAAAAGACTAGTAGGTTATAATTCTTAGCACTCACATCGGATCTTTTAAAATTTCTTCAAATTTTGAAAGAAAAAAATATTTTTTTTCTATTTTAATTACTCACTTTTGAAATATACTTCATATCTCACTCTTTATTTTTCAAATACTCTTTAAAAGTATTCATATATATATATTTTAATTCTTTCTTTATGAAGTGGGAGAGAGAAAGAAGTGTGAAATAATTTATGAAAAAGCTATAATGACACTTCACAAATGAAAAATCACTGTAACACTTTGACAAATTTGAAAGTTGATAAAGAGTTTGATGTAAGGGTATTTGGAGCTTGATATTTTATAATTTAAAGCAAATAAGCATATAGAGAGCCTGATGTGAATACTCAACTAGATACTTATACAAAATAGCTCTTTTTTCCAAGAAGGCTGGGCAATTGTAACAAATCTGAATATGACTCAACTGATGGCCACCAATTTTGTAATTTGTATTCCTCTCTGCACATGCCTCATTGATAATATGGACAGCCATTTATAAATTCTATAAAATGCATTTGGTCACTACAAGCAGAATATATTGAGTTTAGCAACTAAGATCAGTATCACTCTCCAATTTGATTCTTAATTTTCCTAAATTTGAGAAGGCCTTGGAGTAGTAATTATTTTCTTTGGGTGCAGCTATATGTTCAATGACATTAGGCTTGGTCATTTTGGGCCAAGCTAAGTGGGTTCTAGTCGAAGTATCTAGATTAATGGAAGATCAAAAATTGCTTGAGCCCACTGTCCAAGTGTCCAACTCACCAATGTTGGAGCCCAAACCATAATTGTGAGCCACAAACACAAACAGTCGTCAGAAAAAAAAAAGAAAAAAAAAAAGGCATGGTCCTTTTCCAATCCAAATCTGAATTTGTGTAAGCTGACTTTTCTCCATTTAATTTAATTGAAAATAAAAAACACAATCCAAATTCTCATTAAAAAAAAAAAAAAAAAAAAAAAAAAACACAATCCAAATGTTTTTTTTGGGCAAGTAAAGTTTAAAATTTTAAAAAGTTTAACTGAATTTGAATGAAGTTATTGAATTCTCAATCCAGTTAATAAAGGAATTACTGCAGCTATCTTATTCTCTTCTAATTTGTGATTTTATTTGTGAATTTTTTCATATATCTGACATTTATAAATTTAATTTTGAAATATCATATAAATAAACATTTATATCCCCATTAGCTGATTAATAGACATTTGCTGGAAAATTATTCAAGTGGCATAAAATGCCACAAAATAAAAACTAAATTAAAATTGAAAACTAATACATATCGTCTTAGAGATTAGAGTACTCTCTTTTGAAGTGGGTTTAGGACTGGCATCTATAATTTCACTCACTAAAACAAATTGGTACATATTCTCAAAAAAAAAAAAAAAACAAATTGGTACAAAGTAGAAAACAAATTCTAAAATAGGCTTCGATCAAGAAGTCCATTTCTATGGGCCCAATCAACACTTAGACTTAAGGGCTTCTTTAGACTTGTGGTTTGGTATTGTATAAGCCTACATCTAGAAATTGTAGGGCCCACTTGAAAAACACGCGTGATGCTTAAAAAAATATCTTGTTGACAAAATTGTCCATGCCAATATTTCGTAATTACAAAAATTGCCACTCTCACAACTCTCAGTCTCTCACGTTGAAACCCTAGCCGCTCTCTGCATCTCTCTCATGGCAAATGGCTCATCATGCGGTTTCAACGGTGTTTGATCGTCGGAGTCTCGCCGGAATCATCACCTTCTAACTTCCTGACACCGAAGCTTTCATCGGTAAGTTCTCGATTCTCAATTTTTTTTTTTGGTTTCCTTCGTTTTCTGTATAAAACATTGTATTTTTGTGATTTTCTTTGTGAGATTTTCATTGTATCCTGATTGGATTCCAAGAAGCAAACTAGAAATTAATTACTACTATCACTCTCTCATTTCTAGGGTTCATAGCCCCTGTTTGTTTCCCGAGAAAATCTAGCCGGCTTTGCGTAAGGTACCGATCTGCTTCTCTCTTTATCATATTTCTTTTACTTTCTTGGATGCCAAACAAAACGAGTCCCGCAAGGAAATAAAATTATGGGTTTCTTGTGATTTTTACCGTTATATGCATATTTCAAATTTCTTGGATTTGTGGGTTTTTTTTTTTACTGCTTATTTGCCCTGATTCTCAATTGGATTTTGTATAATGCATGTGTTTTTTGTACTAATCATTTCACCAGTGCAACTGAAAATATTGATGAGTTTCTTTTAATACTTCTCTAGAATTTTTAAGCCAATTGCTATAATAATAGAGCAGGCAGCAGGGCCATCTTCATAAACATGTAGGAAAATTATTAATGCTAATTAACTTACATTACATGTAGGAAAATTATTCAAGACAAGCTACATTTGTTAATTACTTAATTATTCAGGACAAGCTACATACTAGTATAGAATACAATGCCATCTATTATGCATTTGACATGTCAAAACGTTTTTTCATGTCATTCTGTAAGAGATTTTGTGTAAACATTTTGTATGTATATGAATACTTTTTAAGAAACAAATGCATATCATCTGTGTATATTCTAATATTATATTAGAGCAAGTGAAAATCATTGTCTCAGGAGGGATTGAGACTAATAGGGGTTAAGAGGATTCTTGTTGGGTAGGTGTGGGACCTCTGATTAGATGCCCTTAACTGAGATCTTGATGTATGTGGTAGTTCTGAAAAGATAAGAGTGAGTGAGTCTTGTGGGTTGGTTTGGGAATGATGGAATCTTCTTAATATGGTTTGTCATTTTGCCAATTTGGGGTACCTGCTAAAAAGTCTGCAACTGATAGTGAACAGACTTTGCCACTTTGGAATCTGTTACAGATAGTGTTTTTGAAGCTTCCCTTAGATTGGACCTGAGTCCTAACTTCCCATTTTATGGCCTTGATAATGGACTCTTCAGTCTTGAGATTCCCAGCATGCTTTGTAGCTAAACTCCAAATGATTTCCTTTTAAAAAAGGATAACAGATGAGACTAACTCCTAGCAGCTGATTTGGAGGGCATACTCTGAATCTTTCTTGTAAAGGATCTAGAATTGGCTAGGTATTTATGGGTTTTTATTTCCTCATACTTATGATAATTTCCATTTATAAGGGTGCTTGTGGTTTAGCTTAGTTCTTGAGTTCATTTGCTTGTGTATAGCTTTTTAAAGCTTCACACATTTTAAGTGCATCTTTCCATTCTACAGAAAGATATGGAATTAAAAATGCAACTAGAGCTGTGTGAACAGAAGCATTGAATGTGTACAAGAAAAAATTGTAATTGGGGTCCAGGACGATAAATCCTTGTAATGACTGAAATAGATAATCCCATTCTTTTTTTACTATTTATTTTTGTTGTAATCATGATTATAGTGGGTTATCGCAAAATTGCTACAAACTGGTTTGTAGTTAAACTTTGTTCTAAAAAACTCTAGTATTTTTTCTTTTTAATCCCATCTGGGTGCCACCAAGCATGCCACCCAAATTGAACCCACTTGAGCAAAGAGGTTCCAGATGCGTTTCAAACAAGCCACCTTATTCCACTCCTCAATCCCATTCAAGCCTAACCTACGCTCCTTAGGAACCCAAACACTTTCCTAAGAAACTTTGGCATTACCTGCTGCTTTATCAGGACCGACCATTCCACAAAAATTTGTAGAAACTTTTGCTCTACAGTCTCAATGCCATTGTTGGGCAGTATAAACATCCTTGCCCAAAAAGTTTGTATGCTGTACAAACCTGACTGAAAAATCAGTTATCTTCCTGGAAATAACAACTCTTTTTTATTTCCAAAAACTCATTCGAGCTGTAATTCTGTCAATTGGAGGTCTACAATCTTGATAACTCAGCCTATCTGAGATAAGAGGCATTCCCAAATATCTAACTGGGAAAGTACCTTCTTTGAAGTGAAGAGAACTAAGAATTTGCTAAAAAAAAGGGCTAGGGGGAAGTATCTCCACAAACAATTTTAATTTTCTGTTCATTACCTTCCAACCCAGACAAAGCCTTAAATTCATCCAACACCTTTTCGACCAATTGAACAGATGACATTTCATTAGATGTAAAGACCATTAGGTCGTTATCAAAGCAAAGATTGATAAGTTGAAGCCTAGCACATTTAGGGTGAACAAACTTGAAATTTTGAGACTCTAACACTCTTTTTTGTAGTAGCTGAGTAAATGCCTCCATTGCTAGCACAACCAAGTAGGGGGACAAGGGATCCCCTTGTCTAAGACCTTTACGTTCTTTGAAGTAGCCAGCCAAACCTCCATTAATGGCCACAAAAACTTTAGGTGTTGTAAACTGGTAATGCATTTTTTAACCCAATTTTGGGTTGGTTTATTGGTATTGGATGTGGAGTGATATTGTGGTCACCAATATATTATGTCATGGGAACCTCTAATTATATATGAAAATTTTTAGAGGAGTTTACCTTCAGAGACCCCGAAAAATGGACAATGGAATTTTTTTTTTCTGCTTCTAATGAATACAGGTTTTTTTTTTTTTTTTTTTTTTTTTTTTTTTTTTTTTTTCTTTGATTAGTAAGTTTCGCATACCCATTTGAATCCATAACCTCACTCTCTGCCTTGCTCTTACGAGGGTAAGAAATTTCATTTGAGATTTTTTACTATAACATGATTGGTTTCTATGGTCGCTTCTAGCTTTATGCCTTTTGTTAGTTAGTCCCATCCCCAGGTGATTTATTTATTTATTTAAAACGATTGACGGATAGTAGTTTTGAGAATTCAAGAGAAGTTCGCCTGAAGGAGTATTTTAAAATATCAGATTTAGATATTTGTTCCATTTTCAAAGTACTTTTGGGTAATTCTTCAACATGATTACTGCATTATAGGAATGGTAATGTATTGTTTGGGTGGTTGGATAAGTTTGGCAGCTATAGAAGATCTGTTTGATGTTCACAAAGTGTGGTACAATATTCTAATCATCTCCTGAAAGAAAAACTGAGAATGACTAGAACTGAAAATTTTGGTGGGGAGGATGAGAAGACTTTGGTTACTTTTTACTAGGAGAGGAGTTTAAGAAGCTAAGGTGATTAATCATTATAATTTTTAATAGAATATAAATCATGATTTACTGGTAGGATCATATTCCTGTTTTTTGGCTTTTGATATATATATTTTTTAAATGTAACCGATAATTGGCTTTTGAAATGTTTTACCTTCAATATCATAGATTTCATGCAAACATCTTAGAAGTCTAGAGTCAGTCATGTTACTGTTATTGTGTAGAGATAAAACGATTGGCCCACATGTGGTATTGTTGCCAAATTGGCCCACATGTGGTATTGATGCCAACAGGATTCATTTAATAAATGATGGTATTTTAAAATAATTCTTAAATCAGCAATCGAGTCACTTAAATTAAGGAAAATTGAATGAGAGGATTGGATCAAATCCATTTGACTATACCTTTAAGACAGCAAGGTTTTGTTTTATGCATATATATTCAGGCATGCCAATTATTTTATTGGTTGAATTATTTTTGTGGTTGAGTTAAATATTTTAACTTCTGAGGAAAGTAACCCTTTAACAATTTGTCTTCTTTTAGGTTCTTCATATTCATGTTGTACATTCTTTATTTCTTTGTATTCATCAAAAACATTCTTTATTTCTTTGCAACAGATACATTTTCAAGAGTTTCTTGAGGTCTTTGAAGTAAAATTCAACAATGGATTCATCACAGAGTGCAGTAACAGCAGGGACTGGTGGCGGCAATGGGATGATAATCTCTCAAACCAGTGATACGGCAGCTACTCCTGCTGTGGACGATCCAAAGCAGAACCTGAACCAGGTCATCAACTCTATTCAGAAAACTTTGGGCCTTCTTCACCAGCTCTACCTTACTGTCTCTTCCTTCAATGCTGCCTCTCAGCTTCCTCTTCTCCATCGCCTGTATTTTTCTCATGTCCTATCTGTTGCAATTAGTTCTTTTATTGTTCACTTCCTTTCCTAAGACATAAACTTCTGTGGGTTTGGTTTTGTAGCAATTCTCTTGTTATGGAGCTTGACAACATGGTTAAATTAGCTGAGAAGTGCAACATTCAGGTTCCTATGGAGGTGCTTAAGTGAGTCTTTTCCTATGATTAGCTTTTTTTCAACTGCAAATGTTCTTTTATAACCAAATTCAAGTTTTCTTTTATTTCTGATTGCTGATATTTTTACTCTCTTTTTCAGTTTGATTGATGATGGAAAGAATCCAGATGAATTCACAAGGGATGTCATTAACAGCTGTATTGCCAAAAATCAGATCACCAAAGGAAAAACTGATGCCTTTAAGGTAGCTTTTGTATCCTGATATGATATATTTATATAATTATGTCTTTTCAGTTCAATTCTTCAATTAAAATTGAATTCTGTGCTTGTTTGTGGTTTCATTTTATATTTACATATTTTTTCAGGGTTTACGCAAACATCTTCTGGAAGAACTTGAACAAGCATTTCCTGATGAAGTTGAAAATTATAGAGAGATCCGTGCAGCCTCTGCTGCTGTAAGTTTTATTACATTGACACACTAATTTCTTAGAATGGTTCTCTGCAGATGTACCTCCATAAATTTTCTTCAATTAAACATTTTTTTTTTTTTTGCCAAAATTACATGAAGAACCTCCTTTTAGCCTGCCCTCCTCCAATTCTCTTTATGCCATGTATAAGATCAAACTACTTTATTTGTGTAGGGTACCTCTTGCCAATGAGCTATTGCTCAACTGGCGCTTCCTCCTACCATAATAATGGGATGATGGATGAGGTTGTGGGTTCAAGACCCACTGATTGCGGCTGTAACTTACCAATCAAGAAATTAGAAAAAAATTGTGAAGGGACCTCTTTATTTGTTAGTCTGTGTTGTTATTTTTTCTGTTGCATAGAATGTGAAGAATGTGTCTTAGAAGATTCTTTAAGAACATACTGGATGTGCATCTCATCCTCAAGCGATTTTGTTTCTTGAATTATGCTACTCAATGAAGAATGAAATGCTAAAGCAGTTATATGCATATTCTTGAATGGAGATTGGCAACTGAATGCATGGCATGAGAAATTCAAACACTCGACTTTTAAGTTAATTCTTGATTCAAGTAATTAATCAGCTTTTACTTTAAAAGTAAACCAAGCTGGAGCCTATTCTGGGAGAAAAGTCTATTGTACTTTTCTTTTTTATGTTTTGTGTTTACTATATTAAGCTTTTATGCTTATTACATCTAATGCAGGAATCAAAACGGCTTGCACAAGCACAAAGCATGTTACCAAATGGAGATATGAAGGTCAAATCCGAGCTTTAGGTGTCCATGTTAGTATTGCTTTGGTTATCAATGTTCATCTCTTAGCATGTCCATAATCTTGTAATTGTTGTTAAAATTCCAGATGGATACATTGATATAATATAGTGTAATTTTTTTTCTTAACTTCCTTTTCAATACATGCTGATAAAACATTTGGGAATGTGAACGCTTTGATTTTTATGTTATGATGGGGAAAATATTTAGAATTGACCCTTCTTTGTATGTGTACACCTTGAATACCTTGAAACTTTTCCTTTCACTTCAATGTATTTTACCCATACACACGTTTATAAGTATGTTATTCAATTTTGTTTGCTTGGCCTTTATGTTATTTTAATGGTTTGTTTATATGTTTCAGATACGTTAGGCTATGGAATTATGGACAGAGTATGTTGTTATGGGACATACTAATTGGGGAATTTGGTTTTCAATATTAGTAGGATCAGTAGAGTGAAAGTTGTAAATCATGTTATGGCATTAATTTTCACTTACAAAACTTAAATTATTGGACAGAGTATCTATTCTTATTCTAGTTAACTTTCTTTATTGTGCATATATGCTCTGTTGTTGCCTAAAACATAAGAGGCTGCCAAGAAAATTGAATGAGGCTGAAAACATTCATTGTAATCAATAGAGAACTTTGTGGTGCAGGACATGTATAAAGGCTGAAAATCATGTTAATGCTATCTAAGTGTTTGGGTATAGGACATGTATTGGTTTTTTAGCTGTATACTATCCTTTGGTTATCATGTCAAGCGCCTATAGTAGCCGGCTGGCTGGGGTAACTCTACTTCCCAAGTAGGAAATTATCTTTAACCTGTATTAGATTGAGATATACTACGTGGACATAAGGTGGAGAAGAAAATAAAGGTCCTGAATTTAGTTAATTCTTTTGATGGTCATATTCTGGTAGTGGACACACTTCTTTCTGGAGTCAGTTAAATCCTTAGAAAGTTATTTGAGCAGGTCCTTGGATTCTTATATATGATCATCATATTCTCTACTCTAGGGAAATTATTGTCATACATATAATTGGAATGGTAGTGCAATTGCTCAAAACTAGAACTCCCACAATTGTGAATTACCACTTGACTGATCAAGAAAACTACTGCACCAATCTTCTGTTGATGTTAAGGAACCATCTATTGGTTCTGCTATGTTCAGAATCCCAGTTTCTTCCGCAGCGTACTCAGCATCTTCAGTTTCTTCTTCAGTGCACTCAGCATCACTCATAAACATGTTGATGTTGTGGCTGACACTTTCTGATAGAACGCTGGGCTTCTCTTTTGGTTCTGAAGTAGGATCTCCTTCCACTGATTTGCTGTCACTGCTGTTTCCATTTATTCCAAGCGGCGTAGCCAGCATATTTTTTAGTTTCTGCAACTGTTTACCACAAAATACTTATCAGAACTGCTTGTAGCCAAAAGCCTTGTAGCTCAACGGTATTATTCAATTCTCTCTATGGGGAGAACTGGGTTCAAATCCCAGAGTCCTACTTATAAGCAAAAACTGATCTTAACATTCATTAGCAACTAAAGTAATGGTACCTGAAGGAGTAATGACTGATTCTCTATTTTTAGTGACTCGAAGCTGGAAGCTAGAGTGTCATAACTAGCTTTTAATATGCTGTACTCTCGTTCAATCTGCTTAGTCTTCAATCTAGCTCTCCGATTTTGGAACCATGTAGCAACCTGGTGTGGATGTAGTCCAAGTTCATTAGCTAGCTGCTGTTTTATCCGAGACTCTGGCCTTGACTCTGCCTTGAACATAATTTCCAGCAACTTGATTTGTTCATCATTGAATCTTCGCATGTTCTTGTTCTTACTTGCCATAGTGTGAGGAGCTTTCTATTGCTACTAGTGCACACTTTCTTCTAGCCAAACATTCACTAGTTATAATAATATTGAGACTTTGAGAAAGATATGTGTGAACTGAAAGGATATTTTTAGACTCGTCTAGACTTTTGAGAAAGATATGTAGTGAGGGAAAGTGATGTAAGAATCTCAGTGTGGGCCTGAAGCTGGTCTTGATTGTAGAATTTTCAAATGTACTTGCCAAATAGAAACATCCCACTTGCTGTTCTATCAGGACGCTTGTCGAGTGAAGGGTTAAGATGTCCCTTTCTGTTTTATGTTCTTTGTATCTAATAGTGAGCTTCATGGATACATGGTTTTTTTCAGGTGAGTCCCTGATTTTCATACGGCTTCTTATCAATTCTAATGAATTGGAAAATTAATCTTGATGCAACTAAGACAATTTTTTTTTGATAAATTGTGATCGGAAAATCTATCATAATTCATAATTGTGACAAATTTTGATCATGTAATTACTGTCAGATTGGGAAACTCTTTATTATCTTGCAATGCTTGTTCTAAAGTCACTATGCATATAGCAGCACCAGATGATTACACTAGAACAAAGCCAAAGTCTGCTGTCCCTAGCAGCCAATGACATTGCACCACCTTCTTCTTTATGGTGTACCTTTGGGTCCACCCACGTGTTTTAATTTCGATGTTTTATATGATGTCTCAGTCATAACGTGGCAACAACCATGTGGATTACCAGTCTAGATACCGAGTTCTTTGGACACGTGAGAGAAAATATAATGGCTTTTGCGTTGGGACAGAGAAAAGTTTGTGTTAGGCTTTTGAAAATGTTGCAATCAAAGTCCCATTTTGGATAAAAATCAAAAGGGAAGATAAAAGTGATTCTTGAAGATTCGATGTTTACCAAATCACTCGCAGTAAGCTGCTCCCCCACTCTTAGTGGGCTGATGCTACTTTTCCTACAAATCATGATTGAATTTTCTCTCTTTTAAGCCACAAAATCAGCCATGAAATGCCCACTTACCATGCACCTTTCCAAAACAAACAACCTTGAATTGCTTACCCAAAGAAACTAGATTAATTCAGCGGCAAGCCTAACCCCTTCCTCTGACGATTACTTTGCATGACCTGGTTTCCAAAACTAAGTAAGAAATACATCCAACTGTTGAGCTTGGTGTACACTCTCTAGTCTCTACCCATGCAAAAGAGCACTTTGACTAATTAGTAATTAGTAGTTGAAACATGCTTGTTTCCAATTAAGCCAATCCCGTCTTGTCACGTGGTGAGTCAAAAGAAAATGATCTTACATAAGCTTTCATTTTATGAGAAAAAGAATGGAATAACTATGTTTATGTTGATTTTCTCATTGTTGCCTTCCAACCTATATAGGGTGAACATAAGGATAAGGAAAGTTATAACTTATAAGTATTGTGCCATTTTGATTTTATTAGAGGAATGAAATATTTCAATATTAATCAATACATATCATTTTAGGATTATATATATTTATATAAACTCACATTAACATTTCGAGGTCATCATATATGCATATATAAGCATATATATTCAAAATTTTAAAATTACTTCATCTAATGCACCATATATTAAGAACAAACTCATATGATCTCAATTCAAAAGAAATTATTCTCACATGTTGAATTTTTTTTTTTATAAAAAATGTGTGATTTTGTACTAACTAAATGTACATGCTAAAATAACTTGGTATTAAAACACTATGTTTTAAAGGTTATGTATATCGAATTATTAGCTGATACGAAATATTTTGGCTAACATGACCAGTACACTTCGGTATTTGTAACTTTGATTTAGAGACAACGATTGTCTTATATGGTGTCTATATATCTGTATGATGTAGGACCAAATAAGTTGGTACATTGCAGGATGCCAAGAACTAGTCTGTTATAAACTAATAATATGTGTGTGGTAATCGGGTAACTTTGGCATGGTGGCACCAAATAAGAAAAGCAGTAGATTTGCAGTGAAGAGTGAAGACTGACTTACCTTCATATCTAAACAAAGGGTCCAGTTGAAAGCCTATTGGTTTCATGGATTTCATAATCCACAAAAAGGGATTTGATCCAAGTATTTTGTTAGAGAGTCAGATTTGGGCACGATAGCACCAAATCTTTATGGGTCTAGAGACTAGAGTAAGCAGCTCAATAAACAGTATGGCAGGCATTGGACACGTTGGTATCTCAAGAAGCGAATTTGAGCCTTACTCATAAGCCATAAGCCCAATGATCGTTTAGTCTGCTGTATTTTTTGTTTTTTGCTTTTCCCTTTTTTTTTGGGTGTGTTTTATTGGTTTAGACCTAGTTGCTTAATTGATGAATTGATGATTAACATAGACTAATCATTGGATCGTTTCTCGGTCAAGTTTCAATTTATTTTTAATCTAAGTCTTGGGCTGAGTGTAGTAGACTTGCTTCCATATCGGTTCAAATTTCTGCTAAAGACAAAATTAAAGCTGACTGGTTGTTAGCTTTAATTAAAATAGTAATATAAGCTTTAATAATTATAATATTCTTCACATTGCCAGTAAAAACAGTCTCCAACACCTGCTCTTCCATTATATTTAATTAAAAAACGAAATTCAATGTGTCGTGGCATGTATGTTTTAGTTTGAAGTTTCAAACATCAATAAACACCCACCTAGCTTTGGTTCTATTTTCTACGTTGTCTAGTTCACAAAGAATCTTCTTTTCTCAATCAATCTCTACTCGGGTTGGTTGGCCAAAAAGCTAACACAAAAGGGTCTTCACCTTTTTGCTTTTCAACCACTCTTGCAATATTTATTTCTTAAAGGTTAATTTGCATGAGAAAGAGGACGGGATTTAATTCTTTGAAGCAGATTTTTCACAACTTTAAAGGAAGTAGTTTTAGCGTTAGGCCTTTTACTTTACTTTTTAGCATGTGCAGCTTGCTGTGACAACAATGATTCACACATTTTTCTCATCATAGTTGAATCAAAATAACGCAAAAGGTCAATGGAGGTCATAAATGTATGGAACCGTGCAATTGGTTCACTGATCAACTATGACAACAAATTGGTCAAAGCGCATAGATATGATAAAGGGGAAAAAAAAGTTATGTTAAAGAAATACTAATTTTCAAGAAAAAGAGGAGACAATGCCGTTAATATGTGAATGGTGGGAATTGGGAAAAGAACACAAATCAAGGTAAAGTTTGGTGTCTGAAGGGTGGGGTTAGGTCAATCACCATGAAATTAGGGCGCTTAGAAAAAGAGAAATTTACAGTATTGCTTTCATATTTTTCATTATCTTAGGTCAAAAAGGTGACTCGAGGTCAATGGGGGGCATATACACGGATTCAATCAATACCTTGCCTAATTCTATGATTTGTAATATCATAGTTTTTGATTGGTAACAAAAAAGTTCAGATGTTCAACATTCTCCAACTGAGTCGTTTACTTGTATTCAAAGGGCATGTGGGCAGGGACCCAAGCGTAAGTTTGCATAATTTTGAGTTTAGAAAAATGGTTTGTCAAAATGTGGGCATATATTGAAGACTTTTATCTCAGTCCATTGGTATCGGATAATAAAGTGGTCATAATTTTCTGCCAAAAGTTTGTAGTCAGTATCAACTCATGAGTCAAATTTATGGTTACCATTATATAATATCATAGTCTTGTAGTTCAACTGACACTTCTTGTTTCTAACTGAGATATCTAATATTCAAATTTTCTCTTTCTCATAGTCTATATATAATGTCATAGTCTTTATATATATATATATATATATATAGAGAGAGAGAGAGAGAGATGGGTTCAAATTACACCAAGTGTAACTCTAAAAGAGTTACACATTTTCTAAACCATTGATTTCCAATAAATCTAAGGGCTAAAAATAAACCAATAATTTATTACTCTCCAAGTTAACTAACCTAATTTATAGCATTATTTTACTTTCTCTCTCATTTATTGCATTTATCTCTCTCTTCCCTTATCTCCTCCATGTTTATCTCTCTCTCTCCCCCCATGTTTTTCTCTCTCACATCCATGTCAAGTTGTCAACTAACCGTAAAAAAAACTTGCTACCTGAGAAGATAATGTTCTCCCTACTTTCTTTGGCCGAAGCTTCAAACCAACTATGGAGTGAAATTTTTGGAAATACTAGGATTAAACTTCCAAATTTTTAAGTTTTTAATATCTACTTTAAGAAATTCATAGGAAGAATTCTATGTCCAGTGTCCACTATTCAATTCCTAGTGAACCTTATTAGTAATTGCCCTTTTCACTTCTCAACCCCTTGTACAATCTAGCACTGGCACTGCTGACCAAAACAATGCTATAAAATGGTGTTTTTACTTTTTACGTAAACAAAACAAGCATTTGTTGTGGTTCATGGTAATTCACTTAAAAATACACCTTCCAGTTTAGTAACAACGGGTTCATGGTTCCCCCAATGCTCATTGCTCATGTATGTCTTCAATTGCTTCCATAATTCCATTGCTTATATTGTAGACCATAAAAAAGTATGTGATTATATTGATGGTGACAGGGATGTGTGAAAGAGAAACCAGGGGAGAGAGAGGAAACCATGGAGGAGAAAAGGGTAGATAGAGATAAATGTTGTAAATGAGAGAGATTAAAATTTTTTTAATGATGTGGAGGTTAATAAATGATATATATATATATATATATATATTTTAAGAAAATGTATATAGCGATTTGGCCAAACTAGACTAACTAGTAAGCATCTAATCCAAAATAGGGGGAAATAAAAACTTTAGAATTGACTATTTAGAAGAGGACAACAACTACAATTAAGTCTTAGACCTAAAATTTTGGACTGATTATAGATTTTCAACATACTAATACATAAGATATATATAGAAGAGGGAAAATTTTTTTGAAATTGAAGATGATGTCATTTGTCATCAGAAATTTTGTGCTTAAGCACAACCAGAGTACCAGTGTTTAAAAGAACCACCTTTCGTTTACACAAGAACAGATGTAAGTTGAACTTGAACACAACACCATCACGCAAAAGAAGAAAAACAATGACTCCTACCAGATCACAAAAATTAGCTACTAATTTTGGAATTTTATAATTGTGTCTGTATTGGAGAATGAATTTATAAAGTAGTTTGAGTCGACTCAATTAATTGGTTCTGGGGCGGTGTTATAAAATTACTGGAATATTAACGTGACTTTTTAAGAAAGCTGTTTTAAAAGAGTAACTTAATATACATTGCAATAGTATTTAACTTATTCTGCATTTAAAAATAATTAGTGCCTTTAATTGCATTTGCCTATATCTCTAAATTATATTTAGTTTTTGTCTTTTCTATTTTGGCAGTTATTAAGAGAATAGTCCGATCTCTGCCTTTGATTTTGTCAAAGTTCATAGGCATCCA
This sequence comes from Fagus sylvatica, assembly GCA_907173295.1. NCBI lineage: Eukaryota > Viridiplantae > Streptophyta > Magnoliopsida > Fagales > Fagaceae > Fagus > Fagus sylvatica. The sequence continues at coordinate 1,007,417 of OU015764.1, read as the reverse complement.
AGTCACATTAAAATTCAACTGACTAGTAAAATTTTTATTTTGGAGCTAGAGTGCATCTCAAGTATAAAGCTTTACTACATGACAATCAATTTGGTGGTTGGCATGGATTTGACAATTCTATCTTCCTTTTTTTCTTTTTACCAGATAGAAAGTTATTTTTAAATGGAAATAAAGTAACCAATTTACTTATTATTAGCACATGTTTTATGGCCTTGCTAGTACCACAAAAGTAGGCCAACTTGTTTAATGCGTTTTTTCTTTTATGGCAAAAACTTTTCTTTCCAAAGCAATATGGTTAAATCAAATTATTCTAAATATCTAATCATTCAAATCCCACGTAACTACAGAATAAGCTTTCATTTCAAAACCTTATTGATATGTGACATGGATCCTGTGCCATTTGAAATGAGTAGGTAAGTACAACATGTATTTTTTTTTTTTAAATAAATCATTTTGCTATGTAGTGTTTTTTTTTCCCCTCCCTAAACATCCTAGGTAATGGTTAGCGATGATGGATCAATGGGTAGAACATCGACTTGCCAATGAGATACCTGTAAAAATAGAGAAAGCTTAGAGTGACACTGGCCAAATAACTCCAATACCAAAGTTAGTGGAGGTTTTTTGGTGGACAAAATGAACTTAGTGAAAATGCAGTGAAATTGTGCCATACTTGTCTTGATTTGGTTTCTTAATATATATAGAATTGTGTACATTATGTTTTTCTATGACTTTAAGCATTTCTTCATTCAGTCATAATGGAAGACAAAATTGCCTTTATCATGAGCGAGATTCTGGGTACTTAATCATTGATCTTCGTAGATGAAGATAATGGTCTTAGCGATGATGGATCAATGGGTAGAAAATCGAGTTGCAATTAGATACCTATAAAAACGGAGAAAGGGTAGAATAACACTGGCCTAATAACTCCAATACCTAAGTTAATGGAGGTATTCTGGTGGACAAAATGAACTTGGTGAAAATGCAGGGAAATTGTGTCATACTTGTCTTGGATTTGGTTTCCTAATATATAGAATTGTGTACGTTATGTTTTTCTCTGACTCTAAGCGTTTCTTCATTGCAGTCATAATGGAAGACAAAATTGCTTTTATCATAGGCAAGATTCTGGGCACGTAATGGATGGCAATGGGGTGGGGATCCTATCCCCCGCCCCCGCCCCGTTATCCTTACCCCATCCCCCATCCCCGCCCCCGCCCCGTTATCCCTACCCCATCCCCCATCCCCGCCCCGCCCCATTCTCGGGAGAACTTTCTTCCCCCCGTCCCTGCCCCACAGGCTACCCGCGGGTACCCGCCCCACCCCAATATGAATTTTCATTTTTTTTTTTTCACTGTTTTTGGCTAAATTATATGAAACAAAAAAATTCCATTAATATGACAACAATCGATTTACTATCTAATCAATTTTACATTAATCAATTTACTAGCATCAATTTACGTGAAACAACAATCCACACTTGAATATTTAAAAAGATAATAATATCTTAATAATATTATGACTAAATGTACCAAAATACCATTACTAATATTCCAAAATAATATTAATAATCTCATAATCTATTTATATGCATCAATTTACATGAAAATCCAATTACTGTGAGTAATTTATATATGGGTAAACTAAGTAGGGTTAAAAAATTAAATCATGTTTTTATTAATCTATTATATACGGGTTGAATATGGGGTGGAGGATGCCCCCCGACCCCGCTCCAAACCCACACAGGTTTTTAAAACATCCCCCACCCCCATCCCCATCCCCACCCCATTATAATAGCGGATTGGGTAAAACCCGTCCCATTAGGGGCATGGCAGAGTGGATACCCACGGGTCAGATGCAAATTATCATCCCTTCAACTAATCATTGATCTCGTAGATGGAGATAATGGTCTTCGAATATCGTGCTAAATATCCTAGGTTTGAGCTAGTCAAACATGTTCAGGCTTTAATGTCTCTTATGCTTGTGCTTTTATATTGGAACACTTGGTCTTGGGTCATCACTGCTTCGTTGGTTGCCCCTAATTCTCGTTTAAGTATGGGTTGTTCATAGAGAGTGTAGATGAGTGTTAAGGTTGGGCTCCCATTAGGTTGTCCTGACCTATGGTGACGTGGTTGGTCATAGATTCGATGATGGAAATTCTACAATATCTATTATTTTTTTGGGTATGGTACGGGTACCTCTATTACACGTAAGTGAGATAGATAGAAAGATTAAAAAAAAAAAAAGAAGCTACCCGTGACAATCATTTTGCTACATCTGTTGGTAACTCAAGTTATTTTTTATTTTATTTTTCATGCTAGACTTTTATAGAGTTAAATAAGATATTATCTACATCAAAATTCGATAATAGATTCCACCAAGTCACATTGGACCCAATGTATTTTTAATAAAAATAAATGAATTGTTGTCATTTTGAACTTGAAGCAATATGGTCACATGTTACAATAATTTTGTCACCTCTACTAATAAGTTAGGTCACATTGAACTCTAATTTTACAGGAGTGTTATATCCCAAAAACATTGAATACATTGAGAGTTGAGACTATATCATATGAAGGTCCACCCCTATATGATATATCACCCCTGTATAACTCTTGATCGCATGCACTCATGCACCTATTCTAAATAATAAATTCCATAAACTTAACATAGCAAAGTAAAACTATATTTTTTGATAAAAAGTGCTATAAAAAATATATAGATATAGATATAGATATATTTTGATCGGTAAGTTGCATAACTAAGTAAACACCTGATTCGAAATACGTTTTTATTCCAAAAAAAAAAAAGTTATAGGAACAGTAAGCGGCACTAAAATTAATGGTGGTGCTCAAGTAAAAGTTCTTGGAATCAAAATGGGAGGACCATATATCAATGGTGGAGCGTAGAGCACCTGAACATACAAGTAGAAGAACAGTAAGCTGACTCCTCTAGTCCTCTACTCTTTCATGTCTGTACTGTGTCTGTCGTCATCTCGAATCCCCCGCAAGCGTAGTAAAAGAAGTGAAATTGCACTGAACGAGGGGGGTTTCCCTTTTCACGTATATTATTTATACTGTTACCCAAAATTTTACAGTACCCGTGAAAATGTAAAAAAGGTTTTGTACAAGAAAAAAAAAAAAAAAAAGGAGAAAGAAACGAAAAGAAGGAACCAAATTTCCAATACTGGGTCGGTAAATTAGCTCAACTAATTCTCTGACTCATCCTTGGTTTACTTATTTCATGTCTCATCAACATCATCATAATGTCTCCCCTAATCGTACGGCTCTAAATGTCTTCGATGTCTCTTGGTTTATGTCATCATTAATTATCATACATTATACTATAGTTGTAAAAAAAAAATTTAGTAATAGTTTAAGGTATGTGTTTGAATTCAGAGTAACATAAGATTTGATATATATAATATGGATTTTGTTAACCAGTGCCCTTAGGGCAATGGTTAAGGAGCATTTAATGATTACACTTTACGGGAAATAACGAATTTTTAATATTAAAATAATAAATAGAAAGACTAAAATACCCTTAAAAGTTTTTTTTGTAATGAATGGAAGTATTAAATGGAAGCATTAAATGCTTCCTTAACCATTGCCCTAAGGGCACTCGTTAACAGGACCCATATAATATATAGCTAAATAAATTAGCTCACTATAACCATTATATGCATTATATCTTATATAGTGTTATCTCATATAATTGTGAGATTATATAGATATGTATTGGAATATGAGGTTGTTGTATTTTTAAAATATTGAATAATTACTAGTATCAAATTATATTTGAATTATTATTTAATTAAGATAAAGATACTGATAATACTATAGCTGATGGAGTGATTAGGTCATGATGATCTTGCGTTAGACATGAGATTTGATATCAACGTGTAAAGAAAAAGTAAGCGTGAGAGAGAGAGAGAGAGAGAGAGAGGAGCTGAATTCTATATATACTGCATGGTAGAGACGATGAGATAGATGAGTGATAGAAGTGAGAGAGAGAGAGAGTGAGGGTCGTGGTCATTTCTGGAACCCAAGACCAGTCGGTAGGGTCAGGGGGGTCAGCTACTTTTATTACTTTGTTTGTCCTTTTCACCTCTCATCTTTCTTTCCCTAGCCTTTTTATCTCTATCTCTTTGCTTCTCACTTCTCATTCATTCACTTCCATCTCTCACTCATTTCTTAGCCACCATGATCAAACACACACCCATCTCACTCTTTTTCTAGGGATGACTGGGTATGTGAAAATAGAGGAGAAGGAAGAAGAAGAAGAGGAAGCTTGTTGTTTTGAGGGGAATGTTGTCTGGCTCGAGGCCACCGACTAGATCTATGATTTTTATCTCAATTTTCACCAATTTTTGTTGTTGGGTACTAGATCTTTGAGATAATTGACCAGTTGAGAAAGATCATATTATTGATCATGAGTTAATGACCTCGGACCAGGCTTCATTCCCCCCAATAATTGCTTCTATTCACTCTGGATCACAATCTCCTTTTGTTCTTTCTTCATTGTTTTGCTTATTTTGCCTTGATCTATTGGTGAGTAACTCAAAAATCCTTACTTTGTTAATTTGTTTTCACTATATATATGTATGTGTTTGCTTATTAGGTTTTTGGACTGTTTTTTAATTTTATACATGTGGGTATTTTGTCATTAGATAAATTATTATGGTTGTTGGGCATGAGCAGATTGGTGTAATGATTATACATATTGACTGCTTTTTTCACTCTTTTTTCTGACTGAAGAGGGAAAGGATCATCATTACTCTTTTATTTTTATCTCTAAATTTCATGGATCAGGGCAGGGTTTGTGTTTTTCTCTCTGTCAGTCTTTAACTCTTTCAGCTTCATCATTGGGCTGGATTTTTTCATCATGGCTTCAAGAATCTTCTCTGTCTCTTTCTGCTTCCCCACCCTGATCTACTTCATAATTGGCTTCTTCTTCTTCTTCTTCTTCTTCAACTTTGACTTCCACTCATAGCTTCCTCAACACCAAAAGCACTTTTGCTTAGGGTTTCTTTTCTATGGATGTAGTTCTCATTCTCAGAACTCAGTTGCTATGAAACTTGAAAACCCTTATTATTTACAAGTTTTTGTTAAATGGGGTTTGATATATGTGTATTATAAGGTTAACTGGTTAAAGATACATGTTTTTAATGCTAAAATAGTGGATAAGTGCTATACATCTTGATTTTTCAAATATCACCATGTGGGTGTTTCTGGTTTCACATCTTTGTCTTTTATGTTGCAAGAGATAGTGGGTGGATTGTTGGAGCTGTGTAATCTCCGCCCCTTTTTTAATTTTTTGTTTCTGGCTTTATCTCTGATTACCTAGTTATTTCTACTAAAGCTTTTTTCATGGCTGAAGAAATGGGCATAGCACTCAGATTTTTGAAGGTATGCTTAGGTTACTACTTTCTATTACTCTGATTAGATTTCCATTATGCATTTAAGTGCTTTCTTTGATACATATATGCTTTATTTATCATCTGGACTTGATTATGTTAGCAAGATTTGATCCAAATAGATGTTACAAGCTTTTGCAATGCGTGTGTTTCACACAAATTCCATTGCTTCAAGGAAGGTGAAAGTATAATTTTTCAGGGCTGACAGATGTGTGAACTCTATTTAAGAAGCAACCACAAGTGCAATACCAATCTATTATTTGCAGTCTCTCTATCATCTACAAGTTTTTTTTTTCTAGCATTAATATTGTGAATGCGAATTATGATGTATATTATTTACATAAAACAGAAAAGAAAAAGAAAAAGAATGATGTGATAGATTGGATGTCTGATTTTGCTTAGACCTTCTAGTCTTGTCTTATACATGAGCAAGTTACAGTCTAGATTTGTGACTAAATTTCTTGGGTTTTGCTGAAAAGGAAAAGAGAACCCTACATTCTGCAATATGTTAAGGGAGAAAGATAATTTTAGGAGGGTGTTATTTTCACATCAGTTTTTGCAAAAATTAATGTAATATATGGTGCTAAAATAGTAAAAACTGATGTAGCAATATCATTTTTCTAATTTTATATTTTTTGATAGAAGGGAGAAAGATAATTAGAAGTTCATTATAATAAAATAAATGCATTTTCTTCTCTCTAAAATCTGAATATTGTGAACACAGTGGATATGGTGTGCATTTTCTTCTTCTACCTACAAAACAACTAAGTATCGTTTTTTGAAGCCTTGCGATTTGTGTAACAATTAAATCAAATAATTTAGTTTTCCTTGAATATGTTAGGACTTTTAATTTAAGGTTGGACTAGTTAAGTTGAGATGGAATATGACAAACATTACATCTCTGACCTCTCGTCTCAACAATAATCTTATATGGGTTCAGTTAACGAGTGCCCTTAGGGCAATGGTTAAGGAAGTATTTAATGCTTCCATTTAATACAAAAATAACTTTTAAGGGTATTTTAGTTTTTCTATTTATTATTTTAATATTAAAAGTTCGTTATTTCCCGTAAAGTGTAATCATTTAATGCTCCTTAACTATTGCCCTAAAGGCACTGGTTAACAAAATCCATCTTATATATTGGATATATGCAAGTTTAATTAAGAATCTTGTAACTCAATTGATATTAATTGGTTTCCTTCAATTTCCATTGACTATGCACATTTAGTTAAGAATACTATAATTCAACTGGTATTGATTAATCTTCTATATTTCAACTCGCATTGACTAGTCTCTTTTATGAGAAGAACTAATTAAGGTATATGAAAACTTACAATTGTGTGAGACCCACATCCTTAGAACAGAATCCTCTTCAATTTTTGGTTGAAATTTTAATTTTTGGATTATTGTCACATCTTTTAATAGATTTAGAAAATTTAATTTGAATTATGAAATGCATCCACTTCAAATGGGTAAAATTATTTTCTTCGAGAAAAAAAGGATATGAACGATACATGACAGATATAATCTTCTGCTTCCAAACAGTTATTTCTTGGAAAAAATGAGATGTTTATGAGAGAGAGAGAGAGAGAGGTGGGGGTTGCATTTTACATGCATGACGAAGTTGTTTCTTATGTTCTCAAGGTTTTGTGATTTGTTGAGTTCACCCAGGCACAGTGGACTGTACAGAAAAAAATATAAAGGAAACACGTGATTGGAAAGATGAATGAGAGAAGCGTCACCAAAGAGGACAAACGTGATGGGTCTCTAGTGTTTTGTGGCGTTGTGTGGAGTGTTGTGCCTCATTCTGTCATCAATTTCTGAAGCTGAGGCCTATGCAACACTGAATGCCTTTAATGGTCTGACTTTCTTTCTGAATCATCTACCATAATACAGTTGAGTCAACATCAGCAGTTACAACATGGATTCCCCTTATTTACCGAAAAAGAAGAAGAAAAAAGATTGCCTTTTACCCTCATTGTGATTAATATGGACTATCATAAAATCTATTTAGCAGTACAATGTGAAAGTAAACCCAATACCCATTGTTTAATGTAGTATACAAAAAATGTAAGCTTATTGTTACGACCCCCAAACCCCCCCTCTCACTGTTCCCAACCCATATCAAAAGCACTTATAATAAATCAGTATTTGGTAGAGGACTATAAAGTGAAACACTCCTAATGTATAGACGGATTGGAGAGCTTGTGTCTTGTTGAATGCATTGTTAAGATACATTTTTTCCATATCAAGTTAAAGTATTATGTGCAATCTCTACTTATACATGCACTATAAGTTTTTTAAAACAAATATCCTAATTCAAGATTGGTTTACAATATATCCATCTTGTCATTTAAAATTAGTGTTGAATTTAACAAATTAAGGGGTTGGTGGTATGCATTGATATCTCCAAATTGACATTTTTTTTTTTTTTTTTTTTTATCAGTAACTCCAAACTGACATATTATTTATTATCTATCCATGGGGTGGATATTGCCAATGATCCCATAATTTAGGATAAATATTACAATTAACCAAATATTGACCTGCAAAAATGCAAGGTTGACACCTTAATTTATTGGTTTGGATTCTCAATGTGTCGTCTAGATTCTTGTGTCTTAGTAGCACTGTTTGGTCTCTCATATACAAAGAACTTGAGTTCAAATTCCTACTCTACACTGGTTGTAATCAAAAAGAGATGAAGGGACCGGGTGGGGGAGAGAGGGATGGAGAGATTATACTTTCCTGTAACTTTTTTTGAATTATTGGCGTGGATACCAACTTTGAGAAGTCATGGACCTAGCTTTTTAGATGGACCGAAAGTGTCCAAAAGTTGGACATGGAATCAGCTATACAAAGGTTTATGTGCTCAATATAATAATCTATTTGTATATGTAGGTAACAGTTCATAGCATCTTTGTCTTAAGTAACGCAAAGCTATTTATTTAATTTTTTATCCGGGATGAGATTCCACACATGCAATTAAGATTATAGCCCCACTTTACTTTTGTTAATTTTATAGAGCCATGTTTTGTTTGAGGCTTGTGTGAGTTCTGTTTTTGAAAGTGCGGCTTGATGTGTAAAATGTTGAAGTTTGGGACTATGTGGGGGCAGCTCCTCGTCTAATCCAAAATCGTCACCTTTCATGGGATGAACTCCCAAACATATTAGTCTTGAAAGCACAGAGACTTGGCTTGACTCGTTTCTATTCCTGAATTCATGTTATTAATCATGTGAGTTTAATTTACACCACGAATTTTATTTCTGCTTTTATGTTTTTGTTATAGATGAGCTTGATTCCAAAGAGTTATGTTTTTTTTTTTTTTTGCTAAATGAATAATGTAGAGTTAGTTGGTAACATGTGTATTCCAAGTCACTTCCATTTGTCCACTAGCTGCATGTACAAAGAAAAAGGGAATCGTGAGCAATTCAAATTATTTAATCAATAATTGGTGGGGAAAGATACTCTTAGGATATAAACATGCTTAAGCAATCTTGAATTTTGTTTCATTACTTTGTAATCCATTTCTTTGTTAAAAAAAAAGAAAAAGAAAAAGAGGAAAGATTTCTGGTGTTTTTTTTTTTCCAAAATTTTGAGTTGTATAGGTGCAAGCTGATAGCACTGAGACATATCAACTTTAGAACTGAACTGCAGTGATCCTGCAGTTGTATTGATACTTGATTTAAACCATCAAGCATATATACTTTCAAGGCAATGCAACATATAAAAACAAAATTATAAAAAATTACTATTTATCATATAAATTATATATTGTTATATATCATAAAATATTTTCATTTCTATCACCTATTGTCACTAGAATATTACATAATATATTGGTTTTCCATTATTTTCCTTATTCTATAAAGAGTTTTTATAAAAGATTTTTTAATCCAATTATATTTTATAAACCAGACTTAGAGTTTTGTTAGCAGAAAATGTATAAAGATAATTTTTTCTCTTCCGCCCAAAGCCAAAGGCTACAATTGGCTTCACTCACAATAAGATTACCTTACTTACCCATAAATTGCCCAACCCTGATTTCCTTGAAGTCATATATTGATCTCAAGTTTTTGAATTTTTTGGAGATGTTAATTGTTAGCCAATTTGCAGCTTCCATCATTTTATCATCATCATCATTTATTGCCAAAACATTATTATCAGGCTTAACTGTGTATCTATTTTTTTTATTGTGGGCACTGGGCATGATACCTCCACTAATTATAACAAATTTATACTTGGACGATAACTTTCTCACATCTATTGATAACTAATGTCACGTTGAGTAGTAAATATTTTTGTTATATAAAAATAAAGAGTGGTAACTTCACAAATTTTTTTACAGGTTAGACTATAAAAGTATCAAATAAGATGATATATATGAAAAATCAGATAGGATTTTCTATCACAGACATAACACATAACATATATATATATATATAAAATATATATATATATATATATATATATATATATATATAAAAGTAATAAAGTAACTTATGACAATAATTGACTTTGTGATATTTATTAGTCACGTCACATGAAATAGTAACTCCACTGTAGAAAGGACTCCCAATAACATAAATAAGGGAATGAAAAATGTGTGAAAGCAAACATTTAGTTGTCCTGCATTATGATTTTGTGTTAAATTACAGACGAATCAAGTAGTATAAAAGAAATTAAGACGAATATTCGTGTCAATGACAGTTGTATTGCCATTTCTCCTCAAGTGCCTTAGTGATCATATCAATACAATCCACATATTACCTTATTGGCAGATTCCTTGATAGTAGTACTAATGTTGCCATCCTTTCAATTGTAGGCTTAAGTCATTAAATACTATGGAATGACTGTCATTCTAGATCGCATTGTCTCTCTATTTCCCTGGGGAGTTTCTTAATTGTATAAAGAGAGGTGAGTAGTGGTTATAGGCATGTGTAGTAGTTTCTTCATCAATGCATAGTTTGGAAGCCTAGAGGTTTTTAAAGTGGTTATAGGCATGTGAAGTAATTGTCTCTCTCCTATAAGTTAAATTTCATTTTACCTACAAACTAGCTAGTGAATAGTGAGGCAAGATGCATATATTCACAGTTCAAACTGTAGAAAACCTGCACCAATCAATAATGTCTTGGGAATTAACGAAATAGGATGGTGCACCCCATGTGATGCAACATTAACTACTACATATTCATTGTTACACTTTTTATTTAAACTCAATTTTTTGTCATTAAGCATGACCAATGGTTTGATTTTGTGCCAATGACACTGACTCCAACCAATAAATGTGTACCTGACTTTGCTTACATGACATATGTTTACCATAACGTTCTTTTTTGGCTCAAGTTTGTATGGATACAACTCATTTCATCTCCTATCTTATCTCGAGTGTTCAATTTATACTCCATAAATTAGAGTAGGTCATATGTTTTTTAATTTTTCTTACAAAGTAACTAAATATAACACATAATATACTATAACTATAGTCACTATAAGAGTTTTATTCTATGTTAAGATAATAATTTGTTTTCCATCACTATCAACTTTCACTTTAACAAATTGATTTAAAAAAAAAAACACGTTATGGAAGATGATGTGACCCTAAACATATTCTTTTTGGCCTCAATCGTTTTGTTATAGAAAAATCAGTACTAGTAGAAAAGAATTTGGGCCCTTGGGCCCTTGAACATGTAGTTGACTTCTAGTGATGGGCTTTTACAGTTTTTTCTTTAACACAACAGTCCCACCTCAAGTCACCACCAATAAAATCACTGTAACTGATGTGGCAATTGCGACCACTCACGGAGAATAATACTCTTTAGACTGTGTGCACCCATGAGCCAATCGTCACCAGCTCTCCCCACCACAACACAATAATATGGCATAAACGGCATTTAAAGTGTCCCACGCAGTAAACTGTAAGAGGCCAAGAGGGCCTATTGTGAATGAATTTGGTTTCACGCAGTTCAACAAACACTTGCAAGTTGCAATGGGCTAATTTCTCACACTTCCACATGACATTAACCGCACTTATCTACCAACACAGACATAAATGATATAAATGCATTTACTGTCTTTAACAATATTTAGTCAGGACTCTGAACCGGCCATCCATTTACAACGAAAGGCCTACCCTTCTTAATTCTTATTGACCATTGACCTCAATCAAAGGCTCAGATGTTAAAAATGTGATATATTTAGTTACCCCATGAGCAACGAAAAGTTGAAATACCTTGTATAATTTCCTCATCAAGTCTCTTTAATGTGTTCATATATAGAAATCCATACACATATTAGTATGAGGTTCTTAATGTCTACATACACAAAAAATGATAAGTAGACCATGTTAAGAGCTTCTTCTTCTTTTTTTTTTTAATTATGTAAAATTTTGCAAAGTTTTACTTCTTTTAATTACATTATATTTTAATCAACTTAAAAAAAAAAAATACATCCAAACGCAATATAAGAAAAGTCTGGTAAGAAACGGAGAATAGTACAAGATACATCAAATCAGTCTAAGCTTAGGGCCACAGCCCACAAAGCACATGTGCTGGTGGGGGTAACAAAAGGCTAAAAGTCATGCTGTTGGTACATTCATTTGTTTCTCTGTTGATATGTTGAATGCGACACGAAACTTCTGAATTAGCCATCTGCACTCGTGTAATACAACATTAGAAGCGATATGTGATTTCAAAAGTTGAAACACGAAAAGGGAATTAATCTCAAGATCACGAATTGTAATACACATATCAATAATTAAGAATGGAGTTTTCTTAATAGCCCTTGATTCATATGCATTCTAGACTGTTTTATAACTCAATTGACACTTTATAGTGTTTTTAATATAGATATTCAAGATTAAAATCTCCTTCCCAACTAATAAATTAAAGTTTGTAATACCCAAATCAAGGGATAATCCAAGTGGTGACGGCTTTGGTCTTGGAGATATGCTATTTACAAAGTCTAAGAATCAATAGATACATTCAATCTTTTGGGGCTATCGGATTAGGGCAATTTAAATGCCCATTCAATTTAAATGCCGAGTGCTTATGCACGGTACCACTGAAATTAGTCGGAACAAATGTTTTGGACACCCAATGTCAATTAAAAAAGGAAAAAGTTTGTAATGCCCCATCCAAGACTTTTATTTTTATTTTTAATCTCCCCTGCCAAGACTTAAGAAAAAACAAAAAGAGAATTGTTCATTGAATAAAGTTATAATTTATGTACTGCAAGGTTCTTAATGTTTACAAACACGAAAAAAAGGTCAAGTACACCTAGTTAAGAAAGTTGTATTTGTTCACCAAATTAAAGTCTGTAATGCGCTCTAAGCTAAATTAAAAGTAAGGGAAAAAAAAATGAAAAGAGAATTTGTTCATTGAGTAAAGCTATAATTTTTATCTTTTTTGATTGTTGAACAAAGCTATAATTTATGTTGACGTCAGAATGACCTTAGGCTACCGACATAGCCCTAGGGCCGAGACCACAAAAGCCAAGAATTACCTAAGACTATGGGCTTTTAATGCTTGTTCTTTGTCAAGTCATGTGATAAAGAGTCCGGCTGTTAATCATAAGAATGTACTAGTGTGCATCACAGGCTTCACAGCAACAATGGCAGCAAAAACCATAGTATTCCTTCTATTGGCAATCTGTTCATTCTTCACTTTAGCCTTGGGGAGCCATACCTACCAGGGTGAATGGAAATTGCTAAAGAAAAGTATAGGAATTTCAGCAATGCACATGGCATTGTTACCAAATGATCGAATTGTTGCGTTTGATTGGACAACCATGGGTCCTTCCAACATTACTCTACCAAATGGGACGTGCCTAAAAATTTCAGATACCATTGATTGCTATGCTCATTCCGTGGAATTCAATCCAGCTAATCGAAATGTTCGGGCACTCACAATTCGCACTGATACATGGTGCTCTTCAGGTGCATTGGCCCCAGATGGCATGTTAGTACAAAGTGGTGGCTACGATGAAGGTGAACGAGTTGTTAGGTACTTCAAGCCGTCGCCAAATTCCAATTGGATTGAAGACCCAAATGGCCTAATTACACCAAGATGGTATGCTTCTAATCAAATTTTACCAAATGGTAAAATCATTGTTGTCGGGGGCAGAGATCAATTTTCCTATGAATTTATTCCTAAAACCTCCAAATCCGACCAAACACTTTACCAACTTCCATTCCTTGAACAAACCATGTATACAAAATATGTACAAAACAATCTCTACCCTTTTACACACCTGTCCCCAGATGGGAATCTCTTCATTTTTGCCAACGACCGTGCAATTTTACTAGACTATGTGAAGAACAATGTTGTTAGAAACTACCCGGTTATGCCAGGAGGCTTTTCTAGGAACTATCCTAGTACTGGTTCCTCAGTTCTACTCCCTATAAAGCTCTTGAAAAACATTAATCATGGCACCCCAGATGCTGAGGTTTTCATTTGTGGTGGTACATTGCCGCATTCCAATGCCAAGGCCAATGAAGGTGTGTTTCTCGAAGCAACAAAAACTTGTGGTCGGTTGGTTATTACAGCGGCAAATCCAAAATGGGAAATGGAAGACATGCCAATTAATAGAGTGATGGGTGACATGCTATTGTTACCCACAGGGGACGTGTTGATCATAAATGGTGCAGCAAGAGGTGCAGCTGGTTGGGGCGTGGCTAGAGAACCGGTTCTAAATCCGGTTCTTTACAATGTAGTTAGTAAGTTTGAGGTTTTGAAGGCAAGCAAAATTCCTCGTGTTTATCATTCAACCGCTCATTTGCTCTCTGATGGTCGTGTTTTGGTGGGTGGGAGTAATCCAAATGGTGACTATAACTTTACTACACTCTTTCCTACTGAGTTAAGCCTTGAAGCATTTTATCCCCCATATTTGAGCTCTAATATTAACAAGCCTAGGCCATTCATCAATTGGGTAAGGCCTAGTTTGGAGCTTCGTTACAAGCAGAAGTTTTCTTTAGCGTTTGACTTGAGAGGAAAAGGTGACATTAAGAAGATGTATGTGACAATGGTAGCACCATCGTTTACTACACATTCCTTTGCCATGAACCAAAGGGTGTTGGTTTTGGGTCTTGACCAAGTGCATGGAACATCATCTACTGGCAACTTTGTTGTTGAAGGCCATGCTCCGGCAACCGCTGCAGTGGCCCCGCCAGGTTATTATCTATTGTTTGTGGTCCATGATGGTGTTCCCAGTAGGGGAACGTGGGTCAATATTAAGTAGTAGTAATAGTAGTAGTAGTAGTAGTAGTAGTTGTGCTCGTTAAATTGAGAATTTATGACTTATGGGCAAGTCAGTAAGTAAATTCAAATAAGTCCAAAGTATTACAATGGTTTTCTAGTATTTCTATAATCGGTTTCAACCTTTCAAGTAAGATCTATTTGATGAATGTGGCCACCATGAAACCTTTCTCACCCATGCTAGGCAAGTTTGTTGAATATGATATGTTTAGTTTTTATTAATTGCATTTAGAGGACTTATTTTCACAATTCTTTTTTATGATTTGTTAACGTGCTAAGTTGTAATTGGAATAATATCACATTTATATTGGCTTACCAGAACTAATATCATTTTTGTTATGCATTAATCCCAATAAATCATGTTATTAGGTTTTTAAAAAAAATTGTGAAAATTTTTATACCCCTAGAGTGATGCTACCCATATTACAAATTTTAGTACATAAAATTTCCATGTTGATGTGTCAAATTTTAAAATATAAAACAAAAAAATAATTAATTTTTTTTATTTATCATAACGTTAATATGACATTATATTCGTAGTTACTGTCACATAGCTTGTATGTTGTTTAAAGTTAAATTGATAGTATTTATTTATATTGTTATTGTTATTATCATCTCATTTTTACGGCCACATTTCTCCACCATGAGGTTAGAACAGTTCTTATAAATGGTGTTGCCGACACAAGGACTTTTTTGTTTTGTTGGCCTATTTGACACCTCTTGTAGGACATGCCAGATGCTGTACTTTCTAACCTTTCTATACTTTTTCTTTATTATGTAATAGGAGTTGAGTTGTCAAGAGCTTAGTAGTTTATTATTAAATTAAAAAATAAAAGATTGAGTTCAAGATTCTCCCACATTTAACTGCCTCTTAGAATGACAACATCATCATTCAAGGATTCAAGACGTTTAGCAAAAAAAAAAAAAATCAACATTCAAGACAGAACTACCAACGTACGGTCGATTGCATTGAACATCCATAATTGTTAAATGCCACCATTTTGAATTGATAGTTCAAAAGTGCAATACAATGTCCAATACACAAGAGATGACGCTTGCTGACTGCATATTAAGATGCTAATAATTTAAAATAGATAAAATTTATATACAGTTATTTATATTAAATATATTAGATTTTTAGTTGAATTTAAAAATATTGAATTTAAATATTCTTAGAAAAGATAACATTATTTGTGTTTCATTGGTTAATGCAACTATGTGTTTGAATTCAATTGAAAAATCTAATGTACCTAACTTAAAGAACTGTACCTAAATTTTACCCTTAAAATAAAATAAAAAGGTTAATACATTGCGTTAGATTTTTTATTTTTGTTTATGCCCCTCCCATTGGTAAAATCCTTAAATATGCAAAGACCAATTCCAATGCACTAGTGAGAATTTAGTTTCTTCATCAGTTGATTAGTTATAGGAACAACTCTATTCGTCTTGATTTTGATTGCAACATGTGATCAAGGTTGATGTTATTCTGGCCCAACTAGATCATCCTAAGAGGATATCTCATATGTGATTTTGATTGGAACATGAGATCAAAGGTTGATGTCATTCTCTGGTCCAACTAGATCAACCTAAGAGGATATATATCTAATAAAGGCAGTTTGTTTAAGTTTATAATTTGGTTTATTTTTTAAACCAGTATGTTTACAGGTTTTTAGGTCCTTATTTTTTTCTTACTACAGTCAAATAACCCAATTAATTTAACATATAATTTACATAATGGTGATGGGTTATTAGCAAAAGTTTACTTCAACCCCATGGTCTATAAACTAGTAAAACTTGGCACCCACCTTCAGCAAATAAGCTACCCAACCCACGCAAAGGAAACGGGCCCTGAGCAAACAAACCCAAATACTCGTAATGGGGGCTTTTGTTGTTCTCTATTCTAAACCACAAGGCCCTTTCCATCTTATTGGGATTGCTTATTCTTGCGCAACAAATCTTGTTTAGAGGCTTTGTCATCATCACTACTAGTTCAAGAAAAAAACAAAAGTCCAATGGACTTTGGTTCAATTAATAAGCTGTATTCCAAAAGAATTTAGTGTGGATTTAGATGCGCTTTCTTGATTGCTTCTTTATTGAAATTACCGTTGAAAAGAAAAAGGGAAAGTTTTCATCTTTTTTTCTTTTGTGTGGTGCTTGACAAAATAAGCTCAAAAAGTTAACTTTTTATTTTTTTTTTCGGATTTGCCAAAGTCACTTTGCACCTAGAAGTAAGAAGTTTACTCATGTTAGTAAACCGCATCAAAAGAAAATTCTATACAAATCAGAATAAATAAGAACAATGGTGTCGTTTGCTAATTGCTAAAACGGAAATGGCAATAAAAAAAGAAAAGAAAAAAAAAAGTGTCATTTGGTATAGTGAACGACAATCATGTAAGAAACAACAACGGTTTCAATTGCAGTGATTCAGTAAACGGCAACCAAAGTGATTGTTGTCTTGCTAGAAAGCATCAAGATGGGTTTTGTTGGGTTGGTCCTTGCAATATATTGTTTAGGTAGGTGGAATATTTTTTAGGGTAAAATTGTTAATACTTTGGGCTAGACTTTCACCTATTTATGTTTTGATAAAATTAAGCCCAGGAGGGCGACACAAAAAAGTCTTACCTAGTCCATTCCAATTTCCAGCTGAACTAGGCTCTTTGACAAGTTTTCCAATCTTTAGAACCAGAATTGACAAAGAGAACCACCAAAAAGAAACACCAAAATACTACAATAGATATGTTTAATAAAAAGTTTGAAACTTCTTTAATCCTTTCACACTTTCTTCGAATATAATAAGATTTATGATTCACTCTTTCTTCGAATATATTAAGATTTGTTGGGGTTGGGGGATTTTATAATTGACTGCCTACCGTATTATTTTTTTGAAAAGGAGGAGATTTTAGATTTGCCCAATATTTGAGGAGTGGAGAGAAAATTATACTTAGGATAGCTACCGACCACTTTTCCCTATCCTCTCTTTTTTCTTTTCACATATTTTTCTTTGTTCCAAAAACTAAAAAATATCCTTATAGTAGAAAGTATTGGAATAGAGGATGGTAACCTTGTGTGACACACCCCCTTCAATAACATTTTTTACTATAAATCAAAGGTATAAAGCTGAATCTTTTAGTGTTTTTACTCTTTAAGATTTCATAGGATTTGAACTTATTGCTTCCATTCTATGATAATATCTCTTTGTTATAAAGCTAAGATATCAATGATTTGTTTAGCAAAAGAAAAAAAGATATCAATGATTTCTTTTTTCAAGTAAGATTCAATCACAAGTATCTTATTTGCCTATAAGACTTTACTAACTAAAATATCAGGAACTCACATATAAAATTGATATTAAACCTTGGTTTAATTTTTGCCAACAACACAGTAAGTCTCAACATTTTATTTTTTTAGTTGACAAAAAAACAAATGCGCATATATAGCATTGCTATTGCAAGTTTGCAACAGTGATAGGAGTAGAGAGTTAGGATTACAAAGAGACATAATCAATAAGTAGCATCCCCCATTGAAGTCGAAGCTAAGAAGCATGAATACATATGTGGACACATACTCAACATGATACGAGATACGATCATACGACCACACGATAATTCTTGAAAAATTAATATACGACACAGTAAGTATATGACAAATAATTAAATATTTAATATATATACCTTTTAGAGTATTTAAAATCAAATTAACTTTATTCTAAAAAAAAAAAAAAGTTTTTTTTTTTTTTTTTTTGGATGTGTAACTATGTGTGTCCACCTTTTAGTTGTTTGTTTCACTCTCTTCCTCCCTCGGTCAAAGAGGCTTGGAGTAGAGATTTGCTTGCTTTGTAATTTTGTTTTTTCGTTGTTTTAATGAGATTCACATTTAGCAAAAAAAAAACATGTGTCCGACGCATGGGATATTTTAGAGTGTACGTTTTTGTTACCATAGAAGTACTTGTTTGATTCTACCATGAGTAGGACCTTGTGACCCCTTATGGCACCCCTTCTTAGGACCAAAAGGTCAAAAACTGACCCCAACCTTATGGCACCCCAGGTGACAATGATTATGTTTGTTCCATTATTTGAGTGAGAATACGGTGAAAACACCTTAAAGTGCTCGAAACGTCCCTAGAGGCTAGAGACTAAACTTTTATTTTTGGGACAAATTATAGGCTGAACCTGGCCTTTGATTGATCATAATGGGCAGACACGCAGAGAATTGTGATACAGTGATTAGCACTTTGATCATGCTCGATTTGGAAGAAAAAAAAAAAAGCAAGTTTTCCATAAGGTTCAATTCATCGTGGTAAAGTCCACGAATTTCTTCAGACGCATGCCAAGAATCTAATTGCGGTGGAACCACGGCGCGTTATTAATATTATGTCAAATGTTTTCGTACGGTGCCACACAAGCATGTGGAATTTGTGACAACAAAATGTAGTGTCCAAAAAAATATACTAAGCGCCTAAGCGGTACGGTTATTTTCAAATGGAATAAGTGAAGCCGCCCACATAAATCATGTGTATTGCCTGCAGTGCCAGGTGTGTCCGTGTGTGTGTGTGAGAAATATACATGGCACTTGGATCCTTGTCTCTTTGTGACCTCTAGCTTTCGTTTCAATAGCAATCTGTATGACCCCCTAAAACAAGAAGGATTGAGAAATTGGAAATTTGAAGGGGCAACTAATTTGTATATATGAAAGTAGACAAACTTGTCTGACAAGTGACAACCCATTGAGAAGTACCACTAGATATGGTTCATTTCACTTTTCTGTGTTTCTCGTTCCATATCATCTTTGCAACAATTCGAGCAAATCTTGTTCTTTGGGGGATGTTTAGCTTTTATGACCTTTTTTTTTTTTGATAAGAAGCTTTTACGACCTTCTTGATTGTATTTTAACCGAAAGAGTTATAAATTGTTGTTTAAATTAACGGGTCAATGCGGGTATGAATTAATTACGATTTTCAAATATTTAGAGAACAATTCTGTGTGCCGCACTAATTAATTAGTCATCCAAAGTTTATTATGTATTTAGTTTGAATTGAACAACATCAACAATGTTACAGTCAAAATTCACATAAAAATTGATACTCTCTCTCATAATGAGTTCACACTCAACTCCTTTGGGCCCCACCTAAGACACTCATTGTGCGAGAGTGAAATTTTCTATGATTTTTTCTGTCCTTCTAGACTTTTGGAGCAGCATTGCTTTGATTGAAAGAGTAAAAAATTATTACTTTTATTTAAGCGAAGGTCTTCACTTGGACAATTACTTATAGACTGTTTCTTTAGCGGCTACGGCGTTTAAAAGTCATTGGTGACGATGTATTCAAGGAAGTTTGTACTAGAAGTGTAACTTTTACCGACACAACCGACACAATCATAAGAATCGCAATATATCGTATCAAAACCGATCTTAATAGGTGAAGTGCATGTGTGTGTAATAGGAAAACTGCACTATAAGGTGTAGGTACATGAATAAATCAGGAGAAAACCGCACCACTTTTTACCGATTACACATTTTAGTATATTATACTTATATGCTAATGGTATATGCAGGTGATGTTATGTGAAGGTTAAGATTGTGTTATATTTGTATAAGGATGACATATATGTGCAAGTTAAAATTGGAAATTATGATTCATTCTATATTTCTATGAGATATGTATGTATTTTGTTCTTCTTAAATTTTCAGGTTAAGATTGAAAACTATGATTTATATTTGTATGCTATAATTAGCCAAAATTTTTAATTGTTGTAAAGGTAGATTTTTTAGATTAAAATTGACATTTGGGCTGGTCTAATCCAACCCAAATGAGTCTAGCTCAAACCGCAAGACCGCACCTACACCGCACCGCACCAAACCGAACCGCACCGCGCCAAAACCGATCTTAATAGATGCAGGTGTAGGTGCGTGTAATAGGAAAACCGCACTATAAGGTGTAGGTGCATAAATCCGGAGAAAACCGCACCGCACCTCACCGATTACACCCCTAGTTTTTGTACTTAATAATTCTTTTTAATAATAAGTTTAAAGGTAAGTTGTATTTTTCCCCTTACGGCTCTATTTCAATCAACCTCTTACTTTATAAAACCAAGCAATATCTTCATTGATATATTAGAAACCTACAAATAACTTCCTACCATCTAATTTTTAGTTAAATCCAAGCAAAAAAAAAAATAAAAAATGAAATCTTTTTACGGTGTATTAATATATAATGATAGATTTTAAGCATTATGACTTGAAATTGACAAAATACATATATATATATGTTGTTACTTGTGCTTAGGTTTAACATAAAATTAGACTGTGAGTGACTGTTTGTATATTTTTAATATATAAGTGTGGATATTACTCGGTTTTATACATTAGAGTTAGAATTGAGATGGATCCAACATTTAAAAGGAAAAAAATGTAATTTGCCCCAAGTTTATAGACACAAATTTTAGCATTGTCTATTATAATTGGTACATAATAAAAATATAGGCAATAATAGTATTCTAACCGCAATAAATCATATCAACAACAGTAAAATGTGTCGCGTTCATGGATTTCTATTGAAAAAAAGAAAAGTTCAGAAAAAAGACTAAGGAATCATGAGCATGTACTTTAGAATGATGATAAAAAATAAAATTAAAAATGGAAGCGGTTTTTTTTTTTTTTTTTTTTTTTTAATAATAAAATGGAGGCGGTTTAAGTATCATCAAAGAAGACTTAAAGAAGATTAAAGAGTTTCATTAATAGGAGAAGTTGACGTATCCTTACCAAATGAGCCGTGTCCATCCATCCCTAACATAAATAAGAAATTTATTAATTTTGGAAGCTCAACCGTCGTTTGCCAGATGGGATGAGAGGTGGTTGCGTACGTCACGGTAACCCACTTGCTGCATCTACTTTTCACTATTTTGAATAAATCTTAGGCTTTTAATATATACCAATTGGTCATCACCTTGACCTAAAAATTTCATCCTCAAATAACATTTACTAGCTTCATTCCTTAGTTCATCACACATAATTTAGTCTATTTATCTATCTTTAGACAAATGAACAGCTTCTATTCGAAAATCACCTCTACAGAAAATCAACCCAGCTCGAGATGGTTGGAAACCAAAAAAAAAAAAAAAAGAATACAAGGCAAATATATCTAAAAAATATGTTAAAATAAAATAAAATGGTGTAGATAGAGAGAAATCGAAAGCAAGAAAGTGCTTCAGTCTAACAACATATGTCCAAAGTAAAAATCCCCAAACAACTATATCTTTAGTATTTTAAACTATATGTTACAATAAGCCAAATACAAAATATATCATGGTATTACAAACCTATGGTAGCCTATGATATTTTACAAAACCATAGTGCATGTATTCATGGTAAATTCATAATATATTCTATATTAAATTACAAATTGCACTCTCTAACTTTAATTTATTTTCAATTCAACATTTTAAGATTTTTATTTTTTTCATCTTAATCCTTTAACTTTAATCTCTTTTCAATTTGGTTTTTCCTTTTAGTTCT
Source organism: Fagus sylvatica (assembly GCA_907173295.1). Taxonomy (NCBI): domain Eukaryota; kingdom Viridiplantae; phylum Streptophyta; class Magnoliopsida; order Fagales; family Fagaceae; genus Fagus; species Fagus sylvatica. The sequence goes on along the minus strand of OU015764.1, from coordinate 985,248 downwards.
GTCCAATCTTGCTGTTAGTTTTAGTATTTTCTTACTTTCCAAAACAGCATCGTTTTAGTGGACTTAATGGTGCAAATTGTACACAAGGACTAAATTGAAATAGATTGAAGGTAAATTATTAAAATGAAAAAAGAAAGGACTGAATTGAAAAAAAAAAAAATGTTAGAATCAGATGGTGTAATTTGTAATTTAGTCTGTATTCTAACATTATATCTTAAACTTAAGATGGAATATTGAAGATGCCTTATTTTGGAATGTAAGCTTGTGAAATAAATAATAACCTTGAATGATCAAATCTAATATAGAATGGACAAGGCATAAGATAGAATGATGAAACACATGAAAAAAATGATGGATGTGGTGAAAAACAACGTCCAATGATGGATGAAGGCTAGAAGACGACTGCTAGGATTGGAGAACGATTGCACTAATGACCAAAAAGTGACTACTATGTCTGGAAGATGGTTGCACCAGTGGCTGATGGCTCAAGGATGACATACGTGAGACAGAATCCTACATTAATAGTGATGGTTTATGGTAGCCAAAGGATGGAAACACAAATGGCCAAAGAAAAGCAAAACCGTTTGCCAGAATACATCGGCAAATGATAGCGTTGCATGTGGTCGGTGTGTGAGCATGTTGAAACAAAATGTGGTTCCTGCATCCTAATTAGAAAAAAAAAAAAATGAATCACTCAAAGTAGAATTAATTAAATTAGAAAAAAGAATTAAATCTTTGATTCCATATATAGTTACTGCATCCTATATAATCATGATTCATTTTAGAATTAAAGAGCAATTAATCTAAATACTAACACTAGAGTAAAGCATGCGACAATGTAAAGACTCCAAAGCGCTGGTGATGGTCAATACCGCGTTGAAAGCAAACATGTACTCTGTTATGCATGAGCATGATCTACCTCGGACGAGGCTAAGCATTTTGATTTTCAACAAGACATCCTCTTTTGGAATTATTACGTGTGACTTTAGTGGATCCAATAAAATAAGACGAAAATGCTTGGGTGAAGGAATTTTAGGCTTTAGCCACCTTGTCCTTGTCATCAAAATTTGGGCCACGTGAACAAAACATGGATCTGAATCCTTTCGTATGTGATAATGTCTCTCGGTCAATTTTCAGTTGTGACAATTTTTCCTATTGCTAAGATTTTCTTTTTATTTTGTAGAGAAAATTGCTAAGATTTTCAAGCCTATAGGAAAGATTAATAAATTAGATTGATTATTCATTTTTGAATGTCATCATCAAGAGTTTGTCAACCATGTCCATGAACCAATTCTTCTCCCTTCTTTTTTTTGGGTCAACTCATCCAAACAAAATTGAAAAAAATCCTAGTCTATGTACCAAGTCATGCGCGTTTCACGTTTTATGCCGTAACTCACTTGCCCAAGTCAGTATGAACATAATGCAAAAGTAAAAAAATTCTTGCTTAATATTTTCTCGCAAGAGAAGTACATACTGATTGGAATGGTCATGGGCGTGTTTCATGTGGGGGACTTGTTGAAATGCTACCTACCAGGTACCAAGGGCTAGCAGCTAGCATGATTAATTTTAGATTGTCATTAGAGAGCATGACATAAGTGATGCGACCCTGGTGGGAACTGCTTAGTAACAAGATGGAATGACTAAGAGCTAGCTTAGTACGTGGAATCATTGTGCTTGAAAATGCAGAAAAATAAATAAATTGAATACGTAGGACATGACATAGGCTGTACTTTTTTTTGATAAACATGACATAGGCTGTACTTGAATCGTGTGTAGGGGGAATCAAACATTATTTAATTAGGGCCGGAATTATGATATTGATACATAGCTAAGACAACTTAATTTTTCATGATATTGGATGTGATTTTTTAAAATATTAAAAGGGATTAGAATAACATCTTTAATTTCCTTTTTTGTCTTCTCTTTCTTTCACGCAAAAGATCTTTTTTGGGTAAGATGAGGCCCATGATTATGACCCCTTGTAAAAGGAATCTTATTGATAAAGTTAACTTCTTAAAGCTTATTAAAGAAAAATTTTCTAACCCCACTTTCTATCAAAAATAAAAATACAATTAACTCTTTATTTATTTCTTTTATAAATACGAGAATTTGAATTTCTAGTATTCGTTTCATGATGATTATTCTTTATTATTAAATCAATACATCAATCAATTTATGTGTGTATATAAAAGAGATTTGATTGCATATTCTTATTCAAGATAAGAAAATTTACTAATTAAATTAACTAAGACCTACACAATTAACTCTTAATAAGCAAGAATTAAAAAATCAAAGTATGCCCCACACTCTATACATCACTTCTTGGATGGCATTCGTGTTTTAAACTATCTATCTCTTGATTTTCCAATAAAAGAAAAAATGATTAAATACAGTGTTGGTCTCTAACGCTTACTTAAGTTGATCGTTTGGTCCATAACGTTTCAAAATCGTGCATTACTGGTCATTTCGTTAATTTTCATTAATTTTATGTATACGTGGCTAATATATTAATAACATAATCATTTTTTAATTGATGTGACAATTTTTTTTTTTTATGTACAATTAGGATCTCACATGGCAATTCGTTTAAAATCAAATAAAACCTATCAATCCAATTATGATTAAAAAACCTAATTATCCGACTTAAATTAAAACTTTAAAATTAAACCCAAATTTTAATTGTGCATCTCTCTCTCTCCGATGAAGAAAGAGATCTGCCAGAATAAATATATATTTTTTTAATCGAAAGGCAATTTTATGGATACCAAGAAAGTGTTCATCAGATACATCCGAAAAAATTCGTTGTTTGGTAAAATCCGGAACATCCTCCATACAAATGATGGTATGTTGTCTGTAGTGCTTTTTGTGTCAAATATGAGGTTCTACCTGCTATACTGAGTACTGACCACAACAGTGGCTAGATATACTAATTTTTTTTTTGGCTAATCAATGGCTAGATATACTCATTCATTGCATTGGCTGATCATCTCATTGGCTAAGTCAATATACAAGTTGTTCTGCTGTAATTTCCTCAATATAACTCAGGATAAAAAATGTGATTCAATCTGTGGAGAATAATACTTAAAATGTGATTTAATATGGGAAGAATATTACTTCTGGCGAGGGAGAGAGGAGAGACGCGCGATTAAAATTTGGGTTTAATTTAATTCGGGGAATTGGTTTATTTAATCAAAATCAGATTTGGTTGATTTGTTTTAGATTGGATGAGTTTTATTTGATTTTAAACAAGTATATCGTATCAGATCTTAATTATAAATGAAAAAAAAAAAATGACACCTCAACTAAAAATTGATCATATCATCAATATGTTAATTATGTATACACAAATTTAATTATAACTAATAGAATGACTAATGATACATGATTTTGAAATTTTAAAAACTATTTTTGCGTATTTTAAATTTTAGAGACCAAATATTTTAACTTGGGTAAACATTAAGTATCGATAATATATTTAATCCGAAAAAAAAAAAAAAAAAAAAAACTACAACCTCAAAGTTGAGGTTTTGAGAAGCACAGACCACATGCCTTGTACAAAAAAGTTTGTTTTTTTTTTGATAAAGTTGTACAACAAAGTTTGTGGGAATTAGTCTACATGCAATCTTAATTAATATATTAATATAGGAGAAAATGATAAATGAGAGAAATAATTATTATTATTTATTTTTTTTTTTGGTGAAAGGGAAATTTCATTAAAGACAAACAGAAATAATTATTCATCTGCACGGTTCATGGTTTTCTCATTTCAATTTGTCGTTATGCATAGACCATACAAGGCTACATGCCTACATGATGGAAACAATACTTAGCCGTACTTTTGAGAATCTGTTCTATCTCAAAAAAAAAAAAAATATAGTCGATCAGTTCTCAATTAATTATTAGAGAATAAGAATCCTATGGTACGGATTGTGGGGAGTGGCTTGGGTCTAGGTGCACTAGACCCAAGCCTTTCCATGGATTGAGTAATCTCTACTTCAGAGTTCAGACTAAAGCCGGTAAGCCAAGACGTACCATTTGCAAAGCATGGCTGTGACTGCGCAAAATGTTTAGGGTCCATCATAAAAAAGTAGTCTTTGCCGCGGTTTTGGGCTATGACTACGAGAATTCACGCGAAGTTGCGACTTGCCAACCATTTGACCCTTTTTTTTCTTTTCTTTTTTGGTGAGAGTTGGACGGTGTGTTTATTAGGCGAGGAATGTACAAGCTGTTAGAAAATACGGTTTTTTTTTTTTTGGTCAAACATGATTTTTATGATGTTTATTTCAAATATGGACTCATTCAAAATTGTCTTTGAAAAAAACATTTTTGAACGTGAAAATCGTCTTTTCTAAAGACAACTTCTGATCAAATTTTGGTTAGAAAGTGTCTTTCAGAAAAATGATTTTTACGTTTAAAAGTGTCTTTCACAAAAACGATTTTGAACGAGACTATATTTCAAATAAACTTCATAAGAGTCATATTTGACCCAAAAATTTAAAAAAATGTATTTTTTTGGCAACTTTGGCCGAAATGTATTGGGTTAGTAGATTTACACAATATTATGAGAAACATTATATAGATAGTAGATGCTAAGAAAAAATAACTTTGAGGAATAGTTCAAATGATTCGATCTTTAATGTATTTTTTAATGGTCACTAGTATGGTGTTATATGTTCCTTTGGAATTAATTAGTTATTTGAGTTAATTAATTTCCATTAATATAAGTAACTATTCACTTTGAAAGTAGGACTGTAGGAGTAAGGGGATTTTAGGACTTGTGGATAATTCAACATTATTTAAACTCGCTTGTAATACTTTATGTAGGCATGAGTGTATTTAAGAATAACCACAACTATATGCATATAACATTCAGCAACTATAAATAAATAAACAAACAACTTTTTGCACATAAAATTTCACATGTACTTAGTTTAATACCATTGATGATTGATGTTTGTTTCTAATTTTTTTTTCCAACTCTTGAAAAAAACCTATTAACGATTTTATTTTGGTAAAGGATGTAAATGCGTAATTTATTAATCTATTTATTATACTTTTCATTTCTTAACATATATATATATATATATATATATTTTTCTTTAAATTATGATACAAGGGTTTTGTTAATATTTATTATATTTTCAAATAAGTCATGAAAAATAAACATTATGAAAATGATAGAGTTGAGCTACAAACTATTTTGTAATCAAGGATTACAAATTAACTATGTAACAACTTATAAGACCATCTATAAATATTCCAATGAATGAAATATAATTTATCAAGGATAGGAAAAGAAACTAAAATTTCCTATGAATAGCTCGATAGTTTAGCTCACTAAGATGCTCGTTTAAACTCAGTCGTTAATAAAAACGAGTTAGGCTTGACCTCAAGTTTGAAACTTGTGTACCTAATGAATAAACATTAAATAAAACCAAAAATGAACATTATATTGTTAAAAAGTACTAACGAAAAAAAAAAAAAATCTATAACAGGGCTTCAAAACGGGATTCATTACTCTAAAAGCTAGGGCTTCAAAACGGGATTCATTACTCTAAAAGCTAGAACCTACTTCCTAATTATCGAGAAACTGACATCACATATCAACTACCACATTTATTGTATCGTAACTATAATAAAGCTAAACCTGTCTTAAATTGAGGTAAAAACGTCATTTATTCTTAAGAGGTACCCAAGTACTATGTAAATACTTTTTGCATTGTTCACCATACCAACCCTTATATCTTCCCTTTTAGGAAAAGGAATCATAAACACGTCACCATAACCTAGTATACGAGAAATAATTATTAGGTATTCCATAACACAATTTTTTATTTTAACAAAAGGAAAAAAATTGGAAAATTATAATATAGTTTTCAAACGGGGAAATTATAATTGGAAAATTCTTTAACACGTCACCCTTATATCTTCCCTTACTATCACTATTTAGTCTTCAAACTTTCATATAATTATATTTGACGCCTTAAAATTTAGATTAAAATGAAATCATTTGTCTAAATTAATATATTTTACATTTTATGATCCCAAGCCTTTTCAATTGTTACACATTGATCTCAAATTTAGGTTAAAATGAAATCTTTATAGATTTATTGACGGAATACTAATGATTTAATTTGAATCCAAACCTAACGATTATTTGTTTTTATCTAAATTGTGATAGAGCAAATCGAGATGAAGTAATTGTAATGAGCTGATTTAGAAAAAGTTGTGACAAGCCCACAAAACACCCCCATTCATGAACTCTTAACTGTTGCATGATTTTCACGTGGTGATGGGGCCAAATAGTAAAAACAGCCCCCCAAGACTAAATAGCTCTTTCGTAGTTGGCATATTAATGCTCAAGACTTTCTTGTTTATTCAGCAAACTTTGCAGTACCTTTTTCTTCTATTTGCTGCTACTCCATCTTCTTTCACTTTCACTTACTTATAAAAAAAAAACACTAAGAGAGAAAAAAAAAAAAAAAAAAATTGAGTGCAACAAAGAGAAGCATATGCAAGAGTTTATTATGTCTTCCTCATCAAATTCTTCATCTCCGCTTGTCCATGAAGCGGCCTCATCCTCGCTTCAACAACAGCTTCAATTCATACTTCAAACCCGGCCTGAATGGTGGGTTTATTCCATCTTCTGGCAAGCTTCCAAAGACAGCAATGGCCGTGTTGCTTTGTCATGGGGTGATGGTCAATTTCGTGGCACCCGGGAGTTTGTTTCCAAAGCAAGCAACAAAGACGAGCAACCCAAATACGGGTTGATCAGTCTGGACAAAAGGAAGGTGATAAGCAAAGGAAACCAGCAAGTTCTTTTCGATGAAGAATTAATGGATGTAGACAGACTTGTAGATGGGCATGTGAGTGAGTCTGAATGGTTTTACACCGTATCAGTAACACGGTCATATGGTATACGTGATTGTGTTCTTGGGCGTGCGTATAGTACTGGTGGGTACATTTGGTTGACCGGTGATCATGAGCTTCAATACTATGAGTGTGATAGAGTTAAAGAAGCTCGTATCCATGGAGTCCAAACTTTGCTTTGTGTTTCAACTTCACGTGGGGTTGTTGAATTGGGTTCCTCGGACGTGATCAAAGAAGATTGGGGCTTGGTGCAACTAGTCAAATCAGTTTTTGGTTGTGAAAGTAGTAGTACTACAACTGCACTGGTTTCCAAGCTACCAATTGCAAACCATGATGTTAATTCATTCCTAAATATTGGAATGAATAATTATGGGGCTCAGAATCATAAAGAGTGGAACTTTGATCATGGGAAGCAACCTGCGGAAAGTGATGCAATGAAAGAAGCTGGGGCTAATCTTGGCCGTTCATCATCTGACTCAGGAGGGTCAGGAGGGCCTTCTGATTCTGATGGTCTTTTGGCCTTTGAATGCCGGACTGAGAATAATAGGTTCAAGAAAAGAGGAAGAAAGCCAATAATTGGGAAAGAAACCCCAATAAACCATGTTGAAGCAGAGAGGCAACGCCGAGAGAAGCTTAATAATCGATTCTATGCACTCAGGTCAGTGGTTCCTAATGTGTCCAAGATGGACAAAGCATCTTTACTTGCTGATGCTGTTGTTTACATCAAGGAACTCAAGGCTAAAATTGATGAATTGGAGGCCAAACTTCAAATACAATCTCAAAAGATGAAAATGAGTAATGTTATGAATGGTATTTTTTGTGACAAGCAAAATGTAATTACCACTATTGTTGATCATAAAAGGCCAACAACAACAACATCAGCATCAGCATCATCATCATCAAGTTTTAGTGTTGCTACAATGGAAGTGGAGGTGAAGATTGTTGGATCAGAAGCCTTGATCCGTGTGCAATGTCCTGACGTGAACTACCCGTCTGCGAAATTGATGAATGCGCTTAGAGACCTTGAGTTTCGAATTCATCATGCAAGTATTTCAAGCGTGAAGGAGATGATGCTTCAAGATGTTGTGGTTAAAGTTCCTAATGGATTTGTAAGTGGGGAGGCCATGAGAACTGCTATTCTTCAAAGAATGCAGAATTAATTGAGTTATATCTGAAGAGGTTAATCATTCCACATCACTTCCTATTTTGTTTGCAACTAAGACAAACTCATGTTGGCTTAAATGTAAGATGCTTAGCCCAGTTTTAATTTAAAATGAACTGGTATTTATGTTTTGTACTTTTTTTTTTTTTTTTCTTTTTTTTCAAGTTTTCTTTTCTTAGATGGAGTGAAATATTTGTAAGTTTACAGAAATAAAAGCTAGTTTTCCAAAGTTGAAGAAATTTTCTAAGGGATCACTTGGAACCAAATCAATACATAACATAAACAAGATATAACTTCAAAAAGGATGATACAATATCAAGATAACTTTCATAAATCATAAGTGTCTCAATTTAAATCTAATCTTCTTGGTTGGGATTTTTTTTTTTTTTTTTTTGACTTGGAAGGTTGGGAGTGCATCCCTAATACCATCAAAACAAAAACCTTGGTCACTCCTGGGGTCTTAGTTTGTATATTGCTAGGCATGCGTCTTTAATTCATGATTTTATATATGTTGTAAATTTGGTTTTGTTTCTTTGCTAGCAGAAAGAATATTACAAAATTAAGTGGGTGCCTAGCTAGTATTCCTCATGGAAAATCTATTGACTTTAATTAAATTTGCATGTTGAACGCCATCCATAGTTCATAAACAAGCTAATGCTGCATTGAACTTCTTTTCAATTGTTTTTGGGTGAAAGGGAATTTTATAATACACAATAGTTATGAACAACCTAATTTAGGGTTCTGCTAATAACTGGCTTACAATATTGGAAAGAGGTGCAAAAAACAATACAAATAGTTCTCTACAACTAATTCATGCATTCACCAACAAATTTGCGCATAGATTCCCTTATTGGTGCAAATGCTGGAGATGAACCTCTTCAGAAGTCTGGAGTAGTAATTTGCAATCGTTGATCAAAGCACTACACGGGTGAGACCCAACAACTAGATTAGTATTGTGACACTATAATTGCTTATTAGTTTCTTGCAATATGTAGATGCTAGCTAGTTTGAGTCCAATCCTAAGAGCATTCCTAGCCGGCCGGTTTTGCATCTATTCTCTATTTTACATCAAAAAGCTTCATTTTAACTAAGCCACTTTTCTATTTTAACTACCCACTTTTACAAAACACCTCACATCCCATTCTCTATTTTACAATACATCATATTAAAATAATCTTATAATTTTATTTATTTAACTATTTTATTTCCATCAAAATCAATGAAACCACCAACCCGGACCCAACCACAACCATGGCTACCCAGCCGACCCACGCCGGTAGCCACCATGGCTACCCAAAACTCCCAGCTGTCCCACGCCGGCAACCACCATGGCTACCCAAAACTCCCAGCGACCCATGCCGGCAACAACCATGGCTACCCAAAGCCAGCAACCACCATCAATCCCGAACCCAAAATGCACAGTAAACCCATTCCCAAATTGATCACCTAAGCCAGCAACCACCACACCCACCTAAAACACAAACCCACACATCACAAACCGCAAACCCACAACCACCAACCCACAAAAAACCCAAATCCAACAAAAGTTCAGATTTGACCCACTTATTGAAATTGGGCTGCCGCCTATCTGTTGATGCCGTTGATCTGGGTTGAGAAAGAGCCGTTGACTGAGACTGAGAGAGAGAGAGGGAGAGAGCAAAGCAAAGAGAGAAGCGGGGCAAGAGAGAAAAGGAAAGAAAAAAGAAGAAAAAAAATAGAGGAGAGAGGAGAGAGAAGACCGAATAAAAAATGAAATTTTTTTTATACAAGTTGCTACAGTAATCTGTTTTTTTACAGGTTACTGTAGCAATTTGTAAAACCTGAATGTATTATACAAGGCCGACTGGGAGCTTTTTTGTAATTTATTGCTACAATACCCTCTGCTACAGTAACCTGTATTTTTACAGGTTACTGTAGCATTTGTAAAACCGAAATGTATAATACAGGGTTGGCTGAGAGCTTCTTTTTTCTAATTTATTGTTACAGTACCCTCTGCTACAGTAACCTGTATTTTTATAGGTTACTGTAGCAATTTATAAAACTGGACTGTATTATACAGGGTTAGCTGAGAGCTTCTTTTTTGTAATTTATTACTACAGTACTCTCTATTTTGACCAAATATGCATTATACATGGCCCGCTGCGAATGCTCTAAGACCCCAAAGTTTTTCTGTTATGGTGATCATAAATCCAATATTTATGGAGAAACCTTCCGTACACCAGCTCGGCCTGGGTTGCCCAGCATTGAAAATTCGGTTGGTGGAGGCCCATATCCATGCAACCAAACTACAATCAGGGCCGGCCCAAGCATAAAACCATTTAAGCAATGGCTTGAGGCCCCCAAAATTGGGAAGGCCCCAAAATTTTATAAGCCCACATATATAAGCCCATTTTGGTCATTAAAATACTCAATAAATTTTTTTTTTTCAGCTGGTTACTGCACAAGTTTCAGAAGATTTTTTTTTCTCTCTCTACCGGCTGCTGCACTGGATTGAATTCAATCAAATCCAAAATATTTTTGCCGGCTGCTGCTGTACAAGTTTTAATTGCAAAAGATTTGTTTTTCTCTCTCTAAAGACATGTACACCTCAACTCCTTTAACTCCCACAACTCCCTAAACACATGTATGCCACTTTTAGACATTAAAAAACAAAATAATACTGTTTTTTCCAGCAATTCAGCCAGCTGCTGTTGGTCTTCAATCCAATCAATTGTACAACAGTACAAGATTTTTTCTTTCTTTCCAGCAATCCAGCCGGCTGCTGCTGGCCTTCAATTCAATCAATTGTACTTTTTTTTTCTCTCTCTACACTTGACACCTCAACTCCCTCGGGCCTCAACGTTTCTTTCTCTACTCTTTAATTTCTCCACTTTTCTCTTAAATCCTACCAGTGGTCCAAACTTTTGCTCCCACTATATTTCTATATTGCTCTCGCTGAGTTGCTGTCTCTCTCTCTCTCTACGTATTGTTCTCTCTTCCTCTCTTCATACGCACACCTCTCACTTTCTTTCTTTAAAAAGATTTCTTTCTCTCACTATAAATCTACAATAGTCAATAAATATTATATCTTTTTTTATTTTTTCTTGGCTTCAAATTTGAGGATTTGAGTCTTGAAATCTTCTACAAAATTTGGATTCAACACATAAATAGGTAATAATATCAATCTTTACCCTCTTGAATAATTTTTTTTTTCTTTGCAATTAGGATTTGTAAATTAAGATTTAATAAACTGTGAATTTGTGATATTCATTGTTCAGGTATTAATCTTATGTACATCAGTATTGTAGATATTGGGATAAATCAGCGTAATCAGGTTCTATTGTTCTATATTTTTCTATTTTAATTTTATTAAATTTTACTTGTTAGTTAGGTACTATTGTAGTATTGTTACATGTTGTTTTGGTTGTTATTTGTTTTTTGGCTGTAAAGTATTTGTTGTTATTTGTTTGTTTGTTTGATCAATAATTTTGCATCTAAAAGAGCAAGAAAAATGAAATTCTAGTAAAAAAAATCATAGATATTAATTTAATTTAGTATTGAATGGTTAAAAAAAAAAAAAAAAGGCCCCAATTTTAGATTTGGCTTGAGGCCCCCAAAAAGTTTGGGCCGGCCCTGACTACAATCCCTCAAAATGTGTAAGATTGTTTCTGGGGGGGCTTCCTTACAGAGAAAGCAGTTAGCATCCGAAATGATTTTTTGTTTGTTTTTGTTTGTAAGTCTCTTGTAGGAAGACTTCGTGACAAGCTAGCTAAAGGAGTGTGAGCACTCATGGGATTTCGTTTACTTTTCAGAGCCAGTTCCAGTTAAATTGCTTTGGATGCTGATGTTCAAAATCAAGTACAATTTGGTAGCATAGTAATGGAGACTGACATGTCAGAGCTTCCCAAGGTAAAGTTTCGTGTAAGTGGGGAAAAAAGTGGCCATTCTCTAGAGGATGATGAATCTGTACCGCCGCAGCACCAAAAAGAAGAAGGACTCTCCATCTACTGCTTGATAGTGAGATGGAGACAGATCTGGACTCTTCGCTGGGAGGGGAAACACTGGATGGAAAGGAATCGGATTCCCCCGTTGGAGTCCGAGTTGGAGTCAGCTACAAAGAGTCTCTATTGGGTGAAATACCCGGAGCATATGAAAGGGCTTTCTTTGGCAATAGTATGGAGGAAGACGGTGAGGTATGCTCCGATGATGAAGACGGTGATCCACCTGAAGAGGGCGAAGTCGTTATTAAGTTCTCCAAAGAACTTAAACAGCGCATTAGAGCCCCTTGGAACACCTCGTTGATAGTCAAAGTTTTCGGTAGGTCTGTTGGGTATATGTTTTTGGTTAATAAACTGAAAAATCTGTGGAGAATGGCCGAAAATTTCTCATGCGTTGATCTCGGATTGGGCTTTTTTCTTGTGAGATTTGATTCCTGTGATGGGTTTGAGCACGTCCTAAAAGCTGGTCCTTGGTTTGTTGGGGATTATTTCCTTTCTTTACGACCTTGGGTTCCAGACTTTAGAGCTTCAGAAGCTGCTGTCTCCTCCGTAGCTATTTGGGTACGCTTACCAGAATTGCCAATAGAGTACTATCAAAAGGACTCTCTCATGCATATTGGCAAAGGACTCGGACCAGTTCTGAGAGTTGATTATAATACGGCGGCTGGAACTCGTGGGAGATTTGCTCGTATCTGTGTACAGCTTGATGTTGATAAGCCTTTAGCTCGAACTATTCGAGTGGGGAAAGCAAAGCTGGCAGTAGTTTATGAGGGAATAGGACAATTATGCTTCCACTGTGGGAGAATTGGTCACCGTTTGGATTGGTGTCCCAGCCGGAGCCTGGCAGTCCCTGCCACTAATTCACCAAATTCGCAGGCAGAGGTTGACATACCCAATGCAGAAGAAACCAAAGGATTCGGTCCTTGGATGATTGTGCAAAGGAGAAAACGACAGGCAAAGAGAGCCGTGGATAGTGGTAAGGCCGTGTTGGTCACTGCAAAGGTTGGTGGAGATGATCCTGGTACTAGTAAGGCACATGCTGGCAAAGAGGTGCATATGGCACGTGGTGATATTCCTAAGAGTACCCCTAAAACATTGTCTGCTATGAAAAACAAAAAAGCCCATCACACGGAAATAAACATGTATGTGCCTAGTGGGCCTTCTGGGCCAAGCTCAAGCGTGGTTAATCCACTAGAAGGCCAGACCTCCCTTCAATCCCAATTACAAACACAGAGCCCACAATTTAATACCAAACCTAACACCCAAATCCTACAGACGCCTCCATCTACAGCAGCTGGTTCTCATCAGCCCACTTCTGCACTTATTTCTCTCCGTCCTCAAGCTCCTTCTCGGCATGACAAGCACAAGATGGGGTCTCATCCCAATGCTATCGGGACCTTCGAGGTGGAAGATTCAGGTGAAGAACAAGAAAATCATCCTCTCCGAGGACGATATAGAGCTGATACGGAAAGATCCCCTCCACGAATGGGGTTGGTACGAGACCGAGCTTGCCCAAGCTTGGAAAAACATCTCCCCAGCGGTTCCAACCAACGGCTCTTAAGATCTCCCTCTCCTAACCGATTTGGTATGGCTCCAGGAAGTAAGCCCATTTTGGAACTTTCCTAACAGACATGCCGAGGATCGACGGGGTACACTGTCCATTGAGGATTCACTCTCAGCCATCGCCGGAGCTGAGATTAATTCAATTTCTCGAGGAGGTGTATTGTGCAACGTTGCCCGACTTCGACGAGAGGAAGGTGATCCTATCCATTCCCATTCAACTCCTTTGGAAAGGGAACCGTGCGTCAATCAAGCTTGCTCAAGCGGCCAAATGCATTCCTCACTTTGTGATAGTGATTCAATGCTCAGAGAGGTTAAGCGAAGGGTACCTGTCGTACAAGTTCTCAATGGAAGCAAAACTGAACACTCTATGGGAGATGTGGCCAGAGAAAGCCTGGAATGCACTGGAAGCGGGCGGCAATCTGTTTCCAACCAACAATCCTCCATTTATGTCGAGCAATGAGATTGGAGTGAATGTGCTCACTTGGAATTGCCGAGGAGTACTTAATCCTTGCTTTCGTCGAGCTTTACTGGATCTCCTCAAGATAAACTCTCCTGCTATTCTGGTTCTAACTGAGACAAGATTGGGTGGAAGTAGAGCGCAGGATTTAGCCAAGACCTTTCCTTTTGATGGTTTCCTCTGCACCAACACTATTGGCTTTGCTGGGGGAATTTGGATTATGTGGAACTCAGACATGGTGGAAGTTGAGCATTTGTGCTCTACAGAACAGGAGCTTCACGTCTCAGTTAAGGTAAGAGGTTCTCACAATCTTTGGCTTTTATCAGCTATCTATGCGAGCCCTCGTAGGTCTGAACGTAGAATTCTTTGGAAAAATTTGTCTGTGATTGCTTTGTTACATAATTTGCCTTGGGTTATGGTTGGAGATTTCAATGATATTCTGTCTTGTGAGGAGAAATGGGGGGGTAATAGGCCGGTTGCTAGTAGGATTAGAGAATTTAGAGACTGTTTAAATGATTGTAATATGATTGATATGGGGTTTTCGGGACCTAAATTCACTTGGAGTAATTGTCATGATATTTCTTCTTTAATCATGGAACGTCTTGATAGGGTGGTGGCTAATACTGAGTGGAGATTGATTTATCCTGATGCTTTTGTTACTCACTTACCTCGCACACACTCTGACCACTGTCCATTGCTGTTAAATCCTTTGCCCTATTAACTCTTGCTCTTTTCCTCCGTCCTTTTCGTTTTGAAAATATTTGGTTATCACATCCTGATTTCATCAATGTTGTTACAAAAGCTTGGACATCTCCAGCTCCTAATCTTGCTGGTACTTTTGCTATTTTCACTGCTCTTGTTTCTGCCTGGAATAAACTTGTATTTGGTAATATTTTTCAGAGAAAGAGACGTGTCCTTGCTAGAATGTCTGGTGTTCAATATGCTCTAGCTTCCAACCCCTCGGATTCTTTATCCAGGCTTGAAAAGTCTCTTAAAGAGCAATATCATAACATCCTTAACCTTGAAGGAGGATTTTTGGGCCCTAAAGTCTAGAGTTGGTTGGGTGGTTGAAGGGGATAGGAACACGAAATTTTTCCACACTTCCACTATTGCACGTAGAAGCCACAATAAGATTGTTAGAATTCGTAATAGTGTGGGGGATTGGATCACTTGAGTCAGCTCTCATTAGTCAACACATTCAGAAGGGTTTTTCAGAATTATTCACAACCTTCTCATATTTCATCTCTGGATGGAATTTGCCTTCCTCTCTGGGCTCCTAGAATTTCGGATATTGAGGCATTGGTTCTCCTTGCTCCTATTACTGCTAGTGAAGTGAGAAATAGTCTTTGGTCCCTTAAGCCTTTTAAGGCCCCGGGACCGGATGGACTACACCCGGGGTTTTTCCAACGGTGTTGGCCCCAAGTTGGGGATTCAGTAGTCAAGGAAGTTTGTCAAATTTTTTCTAGTGGTAAGATGCCTGAATACTTGAACAAAACCTTGATATCCTTAATTCCTAAGTGCATTGGTCCTGAAACTCTTAGCCAATTTAGACCCATTAGCCTTTGCAATACCGTTTACAAGGTTGTCACTAAGATCATTGTGAATAGGATTAGACCTCTTCTTAGTAACCTAGTCTCTCCCTTCCAAGCAGCTTTTATTCCAGGAAGAAGGGGTGTGGATAATGTTATTATTGCCCAAGAGCTCATACATTCTCTTCATAAGAAGAAAGGTAGGAAATGCCAATTTATCCTTAAGGTTGATCTTGAAAAAGCCTATGATAGGCTTGAATGGAGCTTCATTCGTGAGGTCCTATTGTTCTTTAACTTCCCTTCTAGGTTAGTTGACCTCATCCTTGAATGTGTCTCTTCATCTTCCATTTCCATTCTTTTTAATGGTGGGCAGCTAGAGGTCTTTAGGCCCTCTAGGGGCATTAGACAGGGTGATCCACTATCTCCCTATCTATTTATCCTCTGTATGGAATATCTTAGCCTTAAGATTTCTGATACTTGCATTGCTAAGAGTTGGAAACCTATTAAAGCCTCTAGGAGTGGTCCTACATCTTTTGCTTTATGCTGAAGCCTCTGCTAGTTGTTGCCACATAATAGCTACAGTCCTTGCTGATTTCTGCTCTCATTCTGGACAAAAGATCAATCTAGCTAAGTCTAAAGCCTTTTTCTCCCCTAATGTCACACCCCACATGCGTCACCATCTTTGTGATATTCTTGGGGTGTCTAGCACCCCGGATCTTGGTAAATATTTGAGGTTTCCTCTTCGGATTCATGGCCGCAATGCTAGAGACTTTAGGTTCATTGTCGAGAAAGTTCAGGCTAAACTTTCTACTTGAAAATCTAAACTTCTTTCCCCTGCTGGTAGGGTGGTGTTAATTCAAGCAGTAACCTCTTCTATTCCTGCCTATTATATGCAAAATGCTGCTTTACCTAGTAGTATTTGCTCTGAGCTTGATAAACTTAATAGGAATTTTCTTTGGGGGTCTTCTGAGGATAAGAAAAAAATGCACATGGTTGGTTGGGATAAGATTTGTCAACCCAAAAAAGATGGAGGATTGGGCCTTTACTCTTCCAAACCTAGGAACCTTGCCTTACTAGCTAAGCTAAATTGGAGGCTTATTGATGAAAAAGATTCCTTATGGGCTAAAACCTTGTTAGCCAAGTATTGTCCCGATGGTCCATTGGAGATTAAAGAGAGATTACGTAAGGGTGGTTTTAGCAATTGGAAAGGTTTGAAAATGGGTAATGAGGTTTTCTCTAAAGGAATTCGTTGGGTCATTGGTAATGGGCATTCGACTTCCTTTTGGCATGATACTTGGGTTGGTAATGAACCTCTCAGGGAGGTGATCCATGGTCCTATTCCTCATCTTGAGGAGTCTTTCTGTGTGGTTGATGTTATTGAAGGGGTAGGGGTTTGGGATTTCTCAAGAATTTCATTTACTCTTCCTAAGATCATTAGTGACTCTATTAGGGCTGTTAGTGTGTGCTCCTTTAGCAATAAGGAGGATTGCCTTGCTTGGGATTCTTCTGATGGAGGGTTTAATCTTGGTAAGGCTTACCAGTTAGCTTGCAAGCCTTCCAATGTGATTAACGGACCCTCTTCTTGGTTATGGAAAGTTAAGACTAGTCCTAGGATTATGTTCTTTCTCTGGCAATGTTACCATAATAGTATTCCAGTTCGAGCCACTCTTGCTTCCCGTGGTTTAAATATTGATTCTTCTTGTCCTAGATGCTTGGGGGCCAATGAGACTTTGATTCATTGTCTCCGTGATTGCCTAGATTCAGTGGCCTTTTGGCAAGCAATAAAAATTCCTTCTTCATGTGTTAATACTTTCATTCTTGCTTGCTCTGATTAGCTGTTTACTAATTGCTCCTCTTCTACATCTCATGCAAATAGAATTCCTTGGCAAACAGTTTTTGCCTTTGGAATCTGGTCTCTTTGGCTCCGCAGAAATCAAATCATTTTTAAAGCTAAATCAATCCTTCCTAATTCAGCTGTGTGTGCTGTCTCTCATGCATCTGGATTTTTTTATCTCATGGATGTCAAAATAAATGCTAAAAACCGAGTCCTTATCTTGGTTAAATGGAATCCTCCTCCTGTTAATTGGGCAAAGCTTAACACTGATGGGTTGGTATTGGGTGATCCGGGGTTAGCTGGGGGAGGGGGTGTGATTCGGGACTCTTTGGGAAACTGGCTTGTGGGTTTTTCTAGGTCCATTGGTATTACTTCTTGTGTTCAGGCTGAATTAAGGGCTCTCAAAGATGGTTTATTATTAGCTTTAGATTTGGAAATCTCTAAACTGGAAATTGAGATGGATTCTTCTGTAGCTGTTGAGTCTCTAAAAACTACTTCTATGCCTAATGTCTTTTTGAGATCTATTGTGGATGATTGCAGGTTACTACTGGAGAGATTTGAGGCTACTACTATCAAGCATATCTATAGGGAAGCAAATGGATGTGCTGATGCTCTTGCAAAAAGTGGTTGTGTCCAGCATGTGAATATTTCTTTTTATCCAAGTTCTCCTGCGCATGTACTGGAAGCCTTGGCTTTTGATAATTCTGTAGCACCTCGTACTCATTTCGTTTTGCTTTAATCTAATTCCACATTACCAAAAAAAAAAAAAAGTACAATTTGGTAGGCTGAACTTGTATCAAATTGACCATTGCTTGAGGGGTGCTAAAATATTAGGCAGTCAAGTGAAGCCCAAAATAAGAGAAAAGAATGACCGACCACATAAAATTGAAGTGAAAAACACCTGATAGATGTTACTTTTTTTGATGAAATGATAGATGTTACTTATACTGTTATACATTGAGAACATATATGTGTATATTCAATTTCCATTTAATTAGTAATCTGATTCAACATGGGATTCAGTTCACAAGACAATCTCAGTCAATTTTTCAATAATAAGATACTCAACTACGTGTGAAGCCTCTTGCATCATAACATATGATCTGTATATAAGAAATCAATTCAAAGAACCTTTTTCCTCTAAAGGAATTCGTTCAAAGAATCATGCCTAGAAAGTTCTCTTTTTTGCCATGAAAAGCATGCATGCATTCAGTGTGAAACATGACAAATCAAGTGAGCCAATCATGCTACATTCCAACATCATATATGAAATAACTTGCTGATTGACTTTAAGCTATATAGATCCAATCCTGTGTACATACTTCTATTGTAAGAAAAGAATAAACAAGTTTTTGTTTCTCATTTGATTTTTTTTGGTTTTGTTTTGTTTTATTTTATGTGTTTTTTTTGGGAGTTGGGAAGTGAATCACGGCAGTAAACGTGATATTGACATGGGTGGGCACATGGAGTAGGGTCTTGTTCTAAGTTGTGGAATGAACTTTTTTCTTTCCATTTGAAAATGAAAGGATTCTAGATCTACTCTATAAATCCGAAACTATGGATGATAATTTTGGCTTCCATTTCCAGATATATATAATGGTCAAAGTAATATTAAGGATATTACAAATTTTATTTCATAAATCTTTCAAATTGTAATTTTTTTTCTTTAAAGTAAAATTAATAGTAATTTTAATATTTTTCATAGCGGTTATTACTTATTAAAGCTCTAGCGACAATTCAATTTGGTACGAAAAGATTCAATCTGGATTTTGGTTTTCTGTCTCTAATTGATTTTTTTTAAAGGTTTAATTTTGTCTTGACGAATCAACTCTATTTATTATTTTCATGAGTACGATCGAGTTTGCTCTAAACTCACAAGCCAAATATTTGCCACGAGTCGACTCAATCTGCCAGACTCAAGTAAACTCTGCCAAGTTTTGAGTTGACCCAATAAGTTCAAAGAAACTAATGTGAAATTACCTTACATATTTTTTTCCCCACCTAGCTCGTTTTTTCAATCAAAAGAAAAAATCCTCTCTTATTTTCCAATGGGTGCAATAATGAAGTTTCTCTAGAATAACAAAAATGTCATTGTACTTATCAAAAAAACAAAAATGTCATTATAGTACTAGAAGTAAAAGGTCAATGATGTGATCATGTGATGTGAACTACACTTCACTCCAGCCACGTCACTTCGCATCAATATATAACAGTGGTTAATTTCCAAATGATGGCATCTTTGTTTGGTGACATTGTATCTGAACATGAATTAAAAAGGTTGGGCTTCAGTTTCTGAGACCACTAAAAGTTATCAAATGTTCCAAATTGCAGTCCAGGCTGAGAGATCTACATAGGTGAAGCAGCCCAGACCTCCAACTGGCACGTAAGCAAGTTTACAAGCACATTGCATTCTTATATTGGACAAAGCATGGGCCGGGCTAGTCCTAGATGCCAAAAGGTTTATTATGTACTGCAAACATCCCTAGTATAAATTCAAACAGGCCACTCTTGAAGTTTTGTTTATGGCCTGTGCTCAGCCCATGACCCTGCCCATTTTATTCTTAAATTATTGTTACTATTAGTAATAGAATTTAGGGATAAAAGTTACTAATACGTTCGCGTAACACACACTTATCTAAACTAATTCAATATTCAATGTATGTGGGATATAATAATATGATTCATGATTTTGTAATATTAGTGTAATCAATTTAATATCACATCTATGTAAAATATCATAATATGTTTTATGATTCTGTTATATTAGCGCTATCATTTCAATATCCAATCTATATTGGATATGACAATATGATTCGTGATTCTGTCGTATATATCATAATGATAATATGATTCACAATCAATTAGATGAAAGAATTAATATTGTTGCATTTATAAAAGAAGCATTATGAGAATACTATGAAAAGAGTGGTCGGTCACCATTGACCATTCTATTTCCTCTTAATGTGTATTCACTGAAAAATCTAGTGTTGCATTAGATAGTCATGTTACATGCACTAGTGGCCGGGAATGGGTTGGCTTTGTAGAAGATATGCTCGATGAATAATTATTTAATTCATCACCTTTTTAATTTTGTATATTATCGGGGTAATCTAATTTGGTTATAAGCAACCCCCTCAATTATTTTTGTCCCGATGCATTGCTCTTTTCTCCGAAACTGTTTATTTTCATGGCGAGTAAATTCACTTATATCATGCTACTTTTGAGCTGTCAGTAGTAATGTTAATAAGTAATGGTAATAATGCTTGTTTATATTTGATATTGATCAAAGTCGCTTGACATGGAACATGAAATTTTGATTCGAATCCCTCCAACACTAAAAAGAAACCAATTAGTATTTTAACCTAATAATAAAGAACGATCCTCATAAAATTGATCTCAAATATGCAAAATTCTCAATTATTTCTGTCCCAATGCGTTGCTATTTTCTATTAAACTATTTCTTTTCATCGCAAGTAAATTAATGTAGTTACTTCATGCTAATTTTGAGCTGTTGGTAGTAATATTAATAATGCATGTTTATATTTGATATTTTCAAAGTCTCTTGACATCAAATAAGAGATCTTGATTCGAATCTCATCTACATTAAAAAGAAATTAATTAGTATTTTGGTCTGATAATAAAGAATAAACATAACTTAAATATTTCAAATTAATTTTATTATATATATACAAAAGAAAAAAAGCGAGTTTATCGAATTTTATCTCAAGGGGAAATTATTATTCAAGTTGGTTCAGTACATCAGCTAAACTAAGAGGATTTTGACAAATTTTAATTTTAATTTTAATTATTTTTTTATCTTTCTACAGATAGGATAAATTTCAAACTATTACGTGATCTGTTTTTTTATAATATTTTTTTTTATCATTACCGTCAAGACATTAAGAGAACTTGATAATACCAAAAGTAAACAAAATAAGTAAATAAGTAAAGCAAGTACATCGAAATAATAAATTTACTTAAGAATGATTACAAAAGACTCCGACAGTATTCTCAATCACAATCCACTTGTTTACTCAAAGCAAAAGACTTTGAGAGTAATCTTAATCAAAATCTGTTATAATTGAGTTGGCGAATCTAAGTTACAAATTTACAATACTTGTCGTGATGAGTTGCATCTTCTCTGACGCTTTATGTCCAAATTATACTTGTTCCCAACATGTTAGATTGCTCCCTTGGAATGGTTACCAGATGTTGCATCTTCTTCTTCCTCAAAGCGTTTGGAAATTGCTTTGCTATATCAATTTTTCTAAGGAGGTTTAGGAATTATAATATAATAAAGTGGCCTATTTTCATATTATTCTCCAAACTCTCAGTTCATGGTATATACAAATTAAATTTAGAAACTAAACTTGTCAATCGTTTATTGCCATTAATTACTTTGTTAGTATTTAATATATGTATTCTAGCCATTAGAATAACACGTGTAAATTATCATGGGGTTAAAAAATGCCTGAGATCTTGTGGTATATATATATATAAAATATATATAATATATATATATATATATATATAAAATCCTTCACACTCTGTAATCTTACAGCTAGCATTTGTTAGCGACTTTCCCATCAAGTGCAACTCTAGGTGATCGATTGATGATATAACAAGCCATATCCACTGCTTCCGCCCAAAAAATTTTAGGAAGCTCAGCATTCAACCTTAAACATCTAGCTGTTTCTGTGATGGTCCTGTTAAGTCTCTCAGCTACCCCATTTTGTTGAGGAGTTTTCCGTACTGTGAAGTGTCTCTTGATACCATGCTCTTCGCAGAACTTCAAGAAATCACCATCCCTGTACTCAGTGCCATTATCAGTCCTAAGACACTTTATCTTCCTTCCAGTCTGATTTTCCACTTCTGCTTTCCAAATCTTAAATTTAGCAAAAGCCTCAGACTTGTTCTTCAAGAAATAAACCCAAGCTTTTCTGGAATAATCATCAATGAAGCTCATAAAATATTGAGCTCCTCCTTTCGAAGGAGTTCTCACTGGCCCCCAAATATCTGAATGCACGTAGTCCAATATACCCTTTGTCTTGTGTGTGGCAGTTTTAAATCGCACCCTACACTGCTTGCCCATAATACAGTATTTGCAGAAATCTAATTTGCATGACTTAATCCCAGTCAACAGATTTCTTTTGTGCAATTCCCTCATACCACGCTCACTTATATGCCCTAGCCGCATATGCCACAAGAGTGTATCATCATCCTCAGACTCAGCTACTGCAGCAACTCCACCTAGAATGGTATTTCCTAGCAATTTATAAACATTGCTACTTATTTTCTGACCTGTCATCACAACCATAGCACCCTTTGAAACTTTCATTATCCCATTCTCAGACTTATAGCTATAGCCTTTTGAGTCTAGGGTTCCTAATGAAATCAAATTCTTTCTCATATCTGGGATATGTCTAACCTCTTCTAATGTTCTCACCACACCATCGGACATCTTAATTTTAATTGTTCCCATTCCAATAATTGTGCATGTAGCATCATTACCCATTCGAACAGAACCACAATTAATTGACCTATAAGTGTCGAACCAGTTCCTGTGGGGAGTCACGTGAAAAGAACATGCGGAATCCAGAAGCCAAGAATTGTTCAAACCGTCAGTGCTTGATGAAACAGAAAGCATGTCGCCATCAGATTCCGAGTCTGCTACTACGTTGACAGATGTAGAGGACTCTTCCTTCCCCTTATTCCATTCTGGACATTCTCGCTTCATATGCCCCTTCTTTTGGCATTTGAAGCACTTTATTGTCTTGTTCTTGGATTTAGATCTTCCCCTAGCAGATTTGTCATCCTTGTCTTTCTTCCTTCCACGATCTTGATAACCCTTTACTACTAGCCCTTCACCAGAACTCTCAGCTGAATCCTTATGTTTCCGTTGGTAGTGATCCAACAGGGCTCCTGAAACTTCTTCTAATTCCAGAGTTTCTTTTCCGTAAAGTAGGGTCGTCACCAGGTGTTCGTAGGAAGCCGGGAGGGAGGTTAGGAGCATCATCGCCTTATCTTCATCCTCGAATTTTATATCAATTCGCAACATATCACTAATGATTTGTTTGAAGGTATTGATGTGCTGCCTCAGGTCCGCACCCTCTGTCATCTTAAGCCCATACAACTTTTACTTTAGATGCAGTTTGTTCGTGAGGGATTTGGACATATATCTTTTCTCTAGATTCAACCAAATCCCTGCAGTTGAGTTCTCCTCCATGACATCGTACATGACTTCGTCTGCTAGTAATAGTCGAATTGTACTTACCGCCTTCATGTTTAGTTCTTCCCATTCATCGTCTGTCATCTTCTCTGGTTTCTTTGTCTTCCCATACAAAGCCTTCACCAAACCTTGCTGCACTAACAGATCCTTCACCCTTCTTTGCCATAGCCCAAAGTTACCAGTCCCGTCGAACTTAACTAGGCCTACCGTTGCAATAGAAGCATTAATTGCCATTGTTTCGACCAACAGCTCTGATACCAATTGTTGATAACCCTTTCGACCAACCGAATCCCTCCAACACTAAAAAGAAACCAATTAGTATTTTAACCTAATAATAAAGAACGATCCTCATAAAATTGATCTCAAATATGCAAAATTCTCAATTATTTCTGTCCCAATGCGTTGCTATTTTCTATTAAACTATTTCTTTTCATCGCAAGTAAATTAATGTAGTTGCTTCATGCTAATTTTGAGCTGTTGGTAGTAATATTAATAATGCATGTTTATATTTGATATTTTCAAAGTCTCTTGACATCAAATAAGAGATCTTGATTCGAATCTCATCTACATTAAAAAGAAATTAATTAGTATTTTGGTTTGATAATAAAGAATAAATATAACTTAAATATTTCAAATTAATTTTATTATATATATACAAAAGAAAAAAAGCGTGTTTATCAAATTTTATCTCAAGGGGAAATTATTATTCAAGTTGGTTCAGTACATCAGCTAAACTAAGAGGATTTTGACAAATTTTAATTTTAATTTTAATTATTTTTTTATCTTTCTACAGATAGGATAAATTTCAAACTATTACGTGATCTGTTTTTTTATAATATTTTTTTTTATAATTTTTTTTTATCATTACCGTCAAGACATTAAGAGAACTTGACAATACCAAAAGTAAACAAAATAAGTAAATAAGAGCATTCTGAAAGGATCCCCTTGCTTTGTTTCTCTAAAACCCTCAATCTCCCTCAACAAACACACAATCAACACACACTTTGAACAATCCAATCCACTAGGATGGATCCCCTTGGATTTATGAAGAAAACCTCCTAATTCTTAATGAATTCTATCAACTAATTCTATAATCTCCTAGAGAGAATTCTATGAGTAAACAATGGAGTTCTTTGATAATGGGCAACAATGGAGGAGTGGGAGAGATAATATCTCATGCACTCCTCTCATTGGCCGAGCTCATGCTCTCCTCTCATTGGCCGAGTTGATCATGCATTTCTCATGCATTTCTCATGCTCTCCTCTCATTGGCTGAGCTAATCATGCATTTCTCATGCTCTCCTCTCATTGGCCAAGCTCATGCTCTCTTCTCATTGGCTGAGTTGGTCATGCATTTCTCATGCAACAACCAAGGTACAACCTTAGAATCTCTAACAATTAAGTACAAGGGGTTAAAGCCTAAGAATGTACTAGACCCCCAATGCACTTAATTAACCATCAAGGTACAAGTTTGGATAGCTTGGACCTTACTAATCATGAATATAAACTAATACATGTTTTAATCAAATGTTAAGCTAAGCCAATTCGTGCCTTAGTGGCTAGGGTAAGCATACCCACGGATGTGGGATGGTTGGGGTCTTAACACATTCACATCCCGTTTTGTAAATTTTATCCATTTTACCTCTTCAAAAACCCACTTTTTTACTTTAGCTATCAATATTTACAATATACCTCACATCCCATTCTTTATTTTACAATACAATCTATTAAAATACTATAAAATAATTATATTTTTTAATTTATTTCCCCCAACCTCTACCACACAAAATCCAACCCACAGCCTGCAAAACCACACTGGCAACCCATACCCACGCCGGCAACCCATAACCACGTTATTTTTCCCCCATGCCGGCAACCCATACCCACGTTATTTTTCCCCCAATCTCTACCACACAAAACACA